>CM038678.1:683841330-684351000 GCA_021605205.1 Aegilops longissima | reverse complement strand
TCCGATGTGCCTCGAGAACGAGATATGTGCAGCTCCTATCGGGATTTGTCGGCACAATCGGGTGGCTTTGCTGGTCTTGTTTTATTGCTGTCGAAATGTCTTGTAGTCCGGATTCCAAGATTGATCGGGTCTTCCCAGAGAAGGAATATCCTTCGCTGACCGTGAGAGCTTATAATGGGCTGTTGGGACACCCCGCAGGTAATATCTTTCAAAGCCGTGCTCGCGCTTATGAGGCGATGGGAATTTGTTAATGTCCGTTGTAAAAACCCGGTTGACTCATTTAAAACACACATCAATCAAGGCGGTGTAACTGTGATGGTCTCTTCTCATGGAGTCCGGGAAGTGAACACGTGTTGGAGTTATGTCCGACGAAGTAGTTCAGATCACTTCTTGATCGCTATTAGCTTCACGTCCGTGCTTTGCTCCTCTTCTCGCCTCTTTGCGTAATGTAGCCACCATATATGCTAGTCGCTGCTGCAGCTCCACTTTACTACTCGTCCTTCCTATAAGCTTAAATAGTCTTGATCTCGCTGGGTGAGATTGCCGAGTCCCCGTGACTCATGATTCTACCAAAACAGTTGCAGTGCCGACGATGCCAAAGGCAGTGACGATCCGAGCTCAAGTGGGAGTTCGACGAGGAACGTGGTCGTTACTATGTGTCTTTTCCTCGATGATCAGTGAGTGGTGCTCAGCTTGGGACGATCGGGATCCGTGTAGCATTTGGGGTATCTTCTTTATTTTGGTTCCAGAGTCGGACCTTGAGTGTACTCAATGATGGATGTTTATTTATGTATCGTGTGAAGTGGCTAATCGAAGCCAACTATGTATCTCTTTCCCTTATGTATTACATGGGTTGTGTGAAGATTACCTCACTTATGCGACATTGCTTTCAATGCGTTATGTTTCTAAGTCGTGGCTCGACACGGGAGATATAGCCGATCGGGCGTTAAGTTGGTAATCGAGCCTTCCCGACTTAGGAGCCCCTACTTGATTGTTTGTCATGCGTTGTTGAGTCTAGAATGGAAAATGTTTTGAGTCTTAGGATTATATATATCGGAGAGTAGGATTTTTTTACTCCCCAGTCCCTTCGTCGCTTCCGTGAGGTATCCCGACGAGAATTTTGACTTTTCTTCTCAACTTTCACTAAAATTTTTTTAGGATCACGGGTATCTTGGAATCGCTCGATGGTTTTGTGACGAGAACATTGTTCTTGGTGCCTCCCGACATTTAGGGGTTGTGGCAAAGGTCCTGTGGAGTTGAGCTCCGAGGTGTTGTCGCCACAATTTTATCGCTGCAGCTCGAATACCTGAGTTTTGCCGACATCAAATCTCTTTTGTGCAGCTTGTTGGTGAGATAACCTCGATAGCCCAAAGATCGAGGCGAAAAGTGGAGTATTGCCATGACTTGTATAACGGATGTTTTTCAAGGTCGAGGTACACGATTTCCGAGGATTTCTTGGTTATGTGTTGACGGATGTGTTGGGGAACGAGTAATTTCAAAAATTTTCCTACGAACACGCAAGACCATGGTGATGGCATAGCAACGAGAGGGGAGAGGTCCGCCCACGCACTGTGAGACCGAAAGCGGAAGCGCTATAACAACGCTGTTGATGTAGTCGACGCCTTCACGATCCGACCGATCCAAGCACCGAACGACGGCACCTCCGAAGTTCGCACACGCTCAGCTCAATGACGATCCCCTGACCGATCCAGAAAGTGTCGGGATGAGTTCCACAAGACGACGGGCGCAGGACGATGTTGATGCTCCATCGACGCAGGGCTTCGCCTTAAGCTCCGCGACGATATGACTTCTCCGCGCAGGCTTCGCCTAAGCTCTACGACGATATGACCAAGTGGAATATGGTGGAAGGGGCACCGACACGGCTAAGGAACGATCCGAGATCAACTTGTGTGTCCTAGGGTGCCCCTGCCCCGAGATATAAAGGAGCCAAGGGGAGGTGGCCGCCATGGAGGAGGCGCACTAAGGAGTCCTACCTCCGGGAGTAGGATTCCCTCCAATCCTAGTTGGATTAGGATTCTGAGGGGAAAGAGAGAGAGGGGGCTGCTCACCTTCCTAGTCCCACAGGACTAGGGAAGGGGGCGCGCCACCCAGGGCTGGCCCTTTCTCCTTTCCACCAAGGCCCACTATGGCCCATGTAGTTCTCGGGGTTCCGTAACCTCCCTGCATTCGCAGAATTCTCGATTTCACTCGGAACACTTCCGATGTCCAAATGTAGGCTTCCAATATATCAATCTTTATGTCTCGACCATTTCGAGACTCCTCGCCATGTCCGTGATCACATCCGGACTCAACAACCTTCGTGCATCAATACTTATAAACTCATAATGAACTGTCATCAAACGTTGTTGCAATGGACTCTACGGGTTCGAGAACTATGTAGACATGACCTAGAACCATTCTCGGTCAATAACCAATAGCGGAACCTCGGATGCCCATATTGGTTCCTACATATTCTACGTAAGATCTTTATCGGTCAAACCGCATAACGACATACGTTGTTCCCTTTGTCATCGGTATGTTACTTACCCGAGATTCGATCGCCGGTATCCAATACCTAGTTCAATCTCGCTACGTAAGTCTCTTTACTCGCTCAGAATACATCATCTCACAACTAACTCATTAGTTGTAATGCTTGCAAGGCTTAAGTGATGTGTATCACCGAGAAGGCCTAGAGATACCTCTCCCACAATCGGAGTGACAAAACCTAATCTCAAATACGCCAACCCAACAAGTACCTTTGGAGACACCTGTAGTACTCCTTTATAATCACCCAGCTTACGCTAGACGCTTGGTAGTACCTAAAGTGTTCCTCCGTAAACGGAGTTGCATAATCTCATAGTTACAGGAACATGTATGGGTCATGAAGAAAGCATTAACAACATACTAAACGATCAAGTGTTAAGCTAACGGAATGGGTCATGTCAATCACATCATTCTCCTAATGATGTGATCCCATTAATCAAATGACAACACATGTCTATGGTTAGGAAACATAACCATCTTCGATTAATGAGCTAGTCTTGTAGAGGCATACTAGTGACTATCTGCTTGTCTATGTATTCACACATGTATTATGTTTCCGTTAATACAATTCTAGCATGAATAATAAACATTTATCATGGTATAAGGAAATAAATAATAACTTTATTATTGCCTCTAGGGCATATTTCCTTCAGCCTCCCACTTGCACTAGAGTCAATAATCTAGATTACATAGTAATGATTCTAACACCCATGGAGTCTTGGTGCTGATCATGTTTTGCTCGTGGAAGAGGCTTAGTCAACGGGTCTGCAACATTCAGATCCGTATGTATTTTGCAAATCTCTATGTCTCCCACTTGGACTTGGTCCCAATGGAATTGAAGCGCCTCTTGATATGCTTGGTCCTCTTGTGAAATCTGGATTCCTTTGCCAAGGCAATTGCACCAAGATTGTCACAGAAGATCTTCATCGGTCCCGATGCACTAGGTATGACACCTAGATCGGAAATGAACTCTTTCATCCGCATTCTTCATTTGCTGCTTCAAGCAGCTATGTACTCCGCTTCACATGTAGATCCCGCCACGACGCTTTGTTTAGAACTGCACCAACCGACAGCTCCACCGCTTAATAAAAACACGATCCGGGTTTGCGATTTAGAATCGTCCGGATCAGTGTCAAAGCTTGCATCGACGTAACCATTTACGACTAGCTCTTTGTCACCTCCATATACGAGAAACATATCCTTAGTCCTTTTCGTATTTCAGATGTTCTTGACCGCTGTCCAGTGATCCACCTCGATTACTTTGGTACCTTCCCGCCAAGCTTACAGCCTAAGCATACGCCGTGTCCGTACACAAGATTGCATACATGATAGAGCCTATGGCTGAAGCATAGGAACATCTTTCATTTTCTCTATCTTCTCATTGTGGTCGGGCATTGAGTCCGACTCAATCTTACACCTTGTAATACATGTAAAAACCTTTCTTTGCCTCGATCCATTTTGAACTTTTTCAAAACTTTATCAAGGTATGTGCTTTGTGAAAGTCCAATTAAGCCGCCTTGATCTATCTCTATAGATCTTGATGCCCAATATGTAAGCAGCTTCACCGAGGTCTTTCATTGAAAAACTTTTATTCAAGTATCCTTTATGCTATCCAGAATTCTATATCATTTCCAATCAATAATATGTCGTCCACATATAATATTAGAAATGCTACAGAGCTCCCACTCACTTTCTTGTAAATACAAGCTTCTCCAAAAGTCTCAGATAAACCCATATGCTTTGATCACACTATCAAAGCGCTTATTCCAACTCCGAGAGGCTTGCACTGCATCATAAATTGATCGCTGGAGCTTGCACACTTTGTTAGTACCCTTTGGATCGACAAAACCTTCTCGTTGCATCATATACAACTCTTCTTCTAGAAATCCATTCAAGAATGCAGTTTTTACATCCATTTGCCAAATTTCATAATCATAAATGCGCAATTGCTAACATGATTCGGACAGACTTAAGCATCGCCACGGTGAGAAAGTCTCATCGTAGTCAACCCTTGAACTTGTCGAAAACCTTTCGCAACAAGTCGAGCTTTGTAGACAGCTATATTACCATCGGCGCCGCCTTCTTCTTAAAGATCCATTTATTTTCAATGGCTTGCCGATCATCGGGCAAGTCAACCAAAGTCCATACTTTGTTCTCATACATGGATCCCATCTCAGATTTCATGGCTTCCAGCCATTTTATGGAATCTGGCTCACCATCGCTTCTTCATAGTTTGTAGGTTCGCCATGGTCAAGTAACATGACTTCCGTAATAAGATTACCGCATCACTGTGCGATTTTACTCGTTGACCCACGAGGTTCAAGAGTAACTTGATCTCAAGCTTCATGATCATCATCATTAGTTTCTCACTAATTGGTGTAGTTGTCACAGAACCATTTCTTGTGATGAACTACTTTCCAATAAGGGAGCAGATATGTTATCTCATCAAGTTCTACTTTCCTCCCACTCACTTCTTTCGAGAGAAACTCCTTCTAGAAAGGATCGAATTTAGCAACGAAAATCTTGCCTTCAGATCTGTGATAGAAGGTGTACCCAACAGTCTCCTTTGGGTATCCTATGAAGACACATTTTTCCGATTTGGGTTCGAGCTTATCCGTTGAAGTTTCTTTACATAAGCATCGCAGCCCCAAACTTTAAGAAACGATAACTTTGGTTTCTTGCCAAACCACAGTTCATAAGGCGCCGCCTCAACGGATTTTGACGGTGTCCTATTTAACGTGAATGCGCCGCCTCTAAAGCATAACCCCAAAACGATAGCGGTAAATCGAAATAGACATCATAGATCGCACCATATCTAGTAAAGTACGACACGACGCTCGACACACCATTTCTCCGTGGTGTTCCGGTATGGAGTTGCTAAACTATTCCACATTGTTTCAAATGTAAACCAAACTCAGAACTCAAATATTCTCCTCCACGATCAGATCAGAAACTTTATTTTCTTGTTACGATGATTTTCCACTTCACTCAAATTCTTTGAACTTTTCAAATGTTTCAGATTTGTGTTTCATTAAGTAGATATACCCATATCTGCTCAAATCATCTGTGAAGGTGAGAAAATAACGATACCGCGCCAAGGCCTCAACATTCATTGGACCACAAACATCAAGATGTATGATTTCCAACAAATCAGTTGCTCGCCCATAGTTCCGAGAACGGCTTTTGGTCATCTTGCCCATGAGGCACGGTTCGCAAGTACCAAGTGATTCATAATCAAGTGATTCCGTAAGCCCATCAAGATGGAGTTTCTTCATGCTTTACAATCGATATGACCTAAACGGCAAGGCCACAAATAAGTTGCACTATCATTATCAACTCGCATCTTTTGGCTTCAACATTATGAATATGTGTATCACTACCGTCGAGATTCAACAAGAATAGACCATTCTTCAAGGGTGCATGACCATAAAAGATATTACTCATATAAATAGAACAACCATTATTCTCTCGATTTAATGAATAACCGCCTCGCATTAAACAAGATCCAGATATAATGTTCATGCTCAACGCCGCACCAAATAACAATTATTTAGGTCTAAAACTAATCCCAAGGTAGATGTAGAGGTAGCGTGTCAATCGCGATCACATTGACTTTGGAACCATTTCCCACGCCAAGATCGTCACCTCATCCTTTGCCGCTGCTCGCCTATTCCAGAGTCCCTGCTTCGAGTTGCAAATATTAGCAATGTAACCAAGATCAAATACCTGTGTGCTACTACGAGCTCTAGTAAGGTACACATCAATAACATGTATATCACATATACCTTTGTTCACCTTGCCATCCTTCTTATCCGCCAAATACTTGGGGCAGTTCCGCTCCAAAGGTCCACCGCTTGCAAGAAAAACACTCGCTTGTGCTTAGGTCCAGATTTGGGTTTTTCTCTTGATCAAGAACTTTCTTGCTGTTCTTTTGAAGTTTCCTTCTTCTTCCCTTTGCCCTTTTCTTGAAACTAGTGGTCTTGTTGACCATCAACACTTGATGCTCTTTCTGATTTCTACCTCCGCTGCTTTTAGCATCGCTAAGAGCTCAGAATTGTCTTAGTCATTCCTTGCATATTATAGTTCATCACGAAGCTCTTGTAGCTTGGTGGCGTGATTGGAGAATTCATCAATGACACTATCATCCGGAAGATTAACTCCCAGCTGAATTAAGTGATTGTTATACCTGCATATTTTGAGTATGTGCTCACCGACGTAACTATTCTCCTCCATCTTGCAGCTATAGAACTTATTGGAGACTTCATATCTCTCAATCCGCATTTGCTTGAAATATTAACTTCAACTCCTGGAACATCTCATATGCTCCATGACGCTCAAAACGCCGCTGAAGACCCGGTTCTAAGCCGTAAAGCATGGCACATCGAACTATTGAGTAGTCATCACTTTGCTTTGCCGACGCTCACAACTTCGCTCAGATCTCGCAGCAGTTCGTCACCCAGCGGTGCTTCCAGACGTAATTTTTTTCAGGCAGCAATGAGGATAATCTCGTTACGGACCCAGTCCGTAATTGCTACCATCATCTTTCAACTTTGCTTTCAAGGAACGCATTAAAATTCAACGGAACAACAAAGACGAGCCATCTATCTACAAAGAAACATAGACAAGCAAAATACTATCAGTACTAAGTTCATGATAAATTTAAGTTCAATTAATCATATTAAAAACTCCCACTTAGACAGACATCTCTAGTCATCTAAGTGATCACGTGATCCAAATCAACTAAACCATGTCCGATCATCACGTGAGACGGAGTAGTTTCAATGGTGAACATCACTATGTTGATCATATCTACTATATGATTCACGCCGACCTTTCGGTCTCCGTGTTCCGAGGCCATATCTGTTATATGCAAGGCTCGCAAGTTTAACCTGAGTATTCCGCTGCAGTAAACTGTTTTGCACCTGTAGATGGACGAGAACTTATCACACCGATCATCACGCGGTGTCCGGGTACTACTTAACTTTGGCAACGGTGCATACTGTGGAGAACACTTCTTGATAATTTTAGTGAGAGATCATCTTATAATGCTACCGCCAATCAAAGCAAGATAAGATGCATAAAGGATAAACATCACATGCAATCAATATAAGTGATATGATATGGTCATCATCATCTTGTGCTTGTGATTCCATCGCCAAGCACCGCCATGATCACCATCGCCACCGCGCCGACACCTTGATCTCCATCGTAGCATCGTTGTCGCCTCGCCAACTATTGCTTCTACGACTATCGCTACTCCTTAGTGATAAAGTAAAGCAATTACATGGCGCTTGCATTTCATACAATAAAGCGACAACCATATGGTTCTCGCCATTGTCGATAACTCGTTACAAAACATGATCATCTCATACAATAAAATATAGCATCACGCCTTGACCATATCACATCACAACATGCCCTGCAAAAACAAGTTAGACGCCCTCTACTTTGTTGTTGCAAGTTTTACGTGGCTGCTACGGGCTGAGCAAGAACCGTTTACCTACGCATCAAAACCACAACGATAGTTTGTCAAATAGACTGCTTTAACCTTCTCAAGGACCGGGCATAGTCACACTCGGTTCAACTAAAGTGAGAGAGATGACACCGCCGTCACCTTTAAGCAACGAAAGTGCTCTGAGCGGTGAAACCAGTCTCAGAAGCGCACGCTGTAATGTCGGTCCGGCCGCTTCATCTCACAATACCGCTGAACCAAAGTATGACATGCTGGTAGGCAGTATGACTTGTATCGCCCACAACTCACTTGTGTTCTACTCTGCACATGACATCAACGATAAAACCAGGCTCGATGCCATCGCTGGGGAACGAGTAATTTCAAAAATTTTCCTACGAACACGCAAGACCATGGTGATGGCATAGCAACGAGAGGGAGAGGTCCGCCCACGCACTCATAGACCGAAGCGAAGCGCTATAACAACGCTGTTGATGTAGTCGACGCCTTCACGATCCGACCGATCCAAGCACCGAACGACGGCACCTCCGAAGTTCTGCACACGCTCAGCTCGATGACGATCCCCTGACCGATCCAGAAAGTGTCGGGATGAGTTCCACAAGACGACGCAAGGCAGGACGATGTTGATGCTCCATCGACGCAGGGCTTCGCCTTAAGCTCCGCTGACGATATGACTTCTCCGCGCAGGCTTCGCCTTAAGCTCTACGACGATATGATCAAGTGGAATATGGTGGAAGGGGCACCGACACGGCTAAGGAACGATCCGAGATCAACTTGTGTGTCCTAGGGTGCCCCTGCCTCAGATATAAAGGAGCCAAGGGGAGGTGGCCGCCAAGGAGGAGGCGACTAAGGAGTCCTACTCCTCCGGGAGTAGGATTCCTCCAATCCTAGTTGGATTAGGATTCTGAGGGGAAAGAGAGAGGGGGCCGCCCACCTTCCTAGTCCTAATAGGACTAGGGAAGGGGGGCGCGCCACCTAGGGCTGGCCCTTTCTCCTTTCCACCAAGGCCCACTATGGCCCATGTAGTTCTCTGGGGTTCCGTAACCTCCCTGCATCTCGCAGAATTCTCGATTTCACTCGAACACTTCCGATGTCCAAATGTAGGCTTCCAATATATCAATCTTTATGTCTCGACCATTTCGAGACTCCTCGTCATGTCCGTGATCACATCCGGACTCAACAACCTTCGTGCATCAATACTTATAAACTCATAATGAACTCACATCAAACGTTGTTGTATGGACCCTACGGGTTCGAGAACTATGTAGACATGACCTAGAACCATTCTCGTCAATAACCAATAGCGGAACCTGGATGCCCATATTGGTTCCTACATATTCTACTTAAGATCTTTATCGGTCAAACCGCATAACGACATAACGTTGTTCCCTTTGTCATCGGTATGTTACTTACCCGAGATTCGATCGTCGGTATCCAATACCTAGTTCAATCTCGCTACCGTAAGTCTCTTTACTCGCTCCGTAATACATCATCTCACAACTAACTCATTAGTTGTAATGCTTGCAAGGCTTAAGTGATGTGTATCACCGAGAAGGCCTAGAGATACCTCTCCGACAATCGGAGGACAAAACCTAATCTCAAATACGCCAACCCAACAAGTACCTTTGGAGACACCTGTAGTACTCCTTTATAATCACCCAGTTATGCCAGACGCTTGGTAGTACCTAAAGTGTTCCTCCGTAAACGGAGTTGCATAATCTCATAGTTACAGGAACATGTATGGGTCATGAAGAAAGCATTAACAACATACTAAACGATCAAGTGTTAAGCTAACGGAATGGGTCATGTCAATCACATCATTCTCCTAATGATGTGATCCCATTAATCAAATGACAATACATGTCTATGGTTAGGAAACATAACCATCTTCGATTAATGAGCTAGTCTTGTAGAGGCATACTAGTGACTATCTGTTTGTCTATGTATTCACACATGTATTATGTTTCCGGTTAATACAATTCTAGCATGAATAATAAACATTTATCATGGTATAAGGAAATAAATAATAACTTTATTATTGCCTCTAGGGCATATTTCCTTCAGGATGGATACAGCTGGATCTAGGTATTGTTAGTTTGGGTGATATATTTTGTGTCCCCTGTATCCCCAACACGAGATTGCATACCAGGAAGTTTCGGAGTTTATAGGTGGGAATTCTAGTAGCTTATGTGATATTCTTTCCGGATGATGTATGATTTGAGATTGGGGTTCAACGCCTAGTGGTCCGCCCATTCACGGTCGATTTAAAGTGGTCGCGAGACGCCTTAAAGAATCCTTGGCTATGCTGACTCGTGGACGCCTTGTTTGTCATTCATGACGCCCTCTATACGTCAGGTCCGTAGGGCCCCACCACTAACACTTTGGGCTAAATCTCTATCATGTGTTTGTTCCGCTCATTCTAGAAGCCAATCTTTTGTTTTCAGCCAGATATTCGATTTGTTTCTAAGATGATGTTGTTTCCATATCTTTATCTAAGTGGCTTCTCACCTTAATGGACGGTGATGATTAACTTTGAATTCATTCGCTCATTCTTGTTCAATGTTTATTGTGAAGACTATATGTTGCAATTTCTATCCGCTGATTCTACTTATCTTTTGTCTATCAAAGGACTAACGGATGTCACCCTCTTCAGATGGCTCCGCCAACGCTGCCTCGAATCCGGATCGCAATGATGGGGATCAACAACCTCCACCTCCACCTCCGCCCAGAGGCTCGGCAAGCTATCATGGCAGCCACCAATGCCAATGCTCGATGATTTTGCAGCTCTTGCAAGAACGCATCAGGGCAAGGCAATCAAGGAAATCAAGGTCAAGGCAACAATCAGCCGACTTTGCTACTCTCACCGGGCCTCGCTAATCACCAAGTCTTTCGGGCCAGGTCGAGGCTACAGACGCCGACGATTGGTCATGGACATCTGCAAGCATTTTGATTGTAGCAATGTCGACCGAGGACTTTGTCAAGTTTGCATCGCTTCAACTCAAGGATCAAGCTGCTGAGTGGTACCAGAATACAAAGATTCCAGAGGAGGTCGGTCATTACTCGGGATGAGTTCCGCCGAGATTTCAGAGCTCACCATATTCCAAAAAGTGTTGTTGAGAGCAAGCGTGAGGAGTTCCGCAATCTCAAGCAGGGCAACATGTCTGTCTATCAATACAATATCCAGTTCCAGAAGCTCGCTCGCTTCGCTAAGCAAGACGTACCTGATGAAAAGAGTATGATCTATCAATTCAGAGGTGGTCTGAGAGAAGATCTGCAATTAGCTCTTGTGCTTTTTGAGCCGTAAAAGTATGATGAATTCTACAACATGGCATCAAGCAAGAAGCTGCCTAGCTCAAATGTGAGGCTTCTAAGAAGAGAATCGTGGATGCAGTCAGTCTTCTTCTTCCTCTCAAGTGGCAGCTAAGCAGCAAGTTTTACCTTCCTCCTCCTCCGCTCCGCCACCTTTATCGCCAGAAGAACTCAGGTGGCCGTGGATCTTCCCACCCAGCCAACCCAAGCTATCGTAACAAGTCTAATTCTCAAGCTCCAAGGTCAAGTGCTCCTTACCACCGTCCGCTCTCGAGGTGACTTGCAACAAGTGTCGCAGAAGGTCACTATGCTAACAAGTGCTTCAACCAAAGGCGCCTTCCGCCTCCTCCCGTGAAATCTTCCAAGAATGCAAAGGTCAAGCATAATCCAAAGCATGCCAAGGTCAATATGATGAATGCAGCTCAAGCGGAGGAATCTTCCGATGTGATAATGGGTAATCTTCCGCTTAATGATATTCCCGCAAAAGTCTTATTTGATACCGGTGCATCGATTCTTTCATGTCATATCCTTTTGCATCAAGCACAATTTTGATACAGAGGAATTACCTAAAGCTATGCAAGTTATTTCTCTGCTAAGCGCTTGAGCTCTAGCATGATGGTTCCAAATGTCGGTATCAAGATGGGCGATTATAGATTTTGCTAAACCAATTGTCCTTGGTGACTCGGATATTGATCTTATTCTCGAATGGATCGGCTTTCAAAGACAAAGCTCAGCTTGATTGTGCTGCTGTGAAATTCAATTGACTCACTCTTCTAATGATGTGATCATCTATGCCGCCGTGATGAAACCATTCGGTTGTTTTCTCTCAATGAGAAGGGCGAATGAATGCTATCTCTCGATTCCAAATGCTTGTGAGTACCAAGATGTCTTTCCGTAAGAGCTTCCGGTATGCCTCCTCATCGCCAGCTTGAGTTCAAGTATCGATCTTGAGCCCGCATCAACCCGCTTGCAAGCCGCCCATACAAGCTTGGACCTGATGAGCTGAAGGAATTGAAGAAGCAGCTCGATGAACAAGAGCGTCTGGTTTGATCGATCGAGTTCATCTCCTTGGGGTTGTGGTGTTCTTTTGTCCGAAGAAGGATGGCACGGACCGACTTTTGCGCCGACATCGCCCATTGAATAAGAAGACAATCAAGAACAAGTATCCACTTCCCAACATCAATGAGCTTTTCGAGCAACTCAAAGGTGCTAAAGTGTTCTCCAAGCTTGACCTTCAGATGGGGTATCATCGATTCGTGATTCATGAACAAGATATTCCCAAGACAAAGATTCGAACAAGCTTTGGTTCTTATGAATATACCGTCATGTCTTTCGCCTTGTCAATGCTCCTCCAACATTCTCTCGGATGATGAACTTCATATTCAACCCCTACACCAATGAATTGCCTTGGTCTATCTTGATGATATTTTGGTCTTCCAAGAATAAGAAGGATCATGCCAAACATTTGCGATTGGTGCTAGACAAGCTCAGAGAGTATCAATTCTATGCTAAGTTCTCCAAATGTGAATTTTGGCTTGATGAAGTGCTTTATCTTGGTCATATCATCTCCGCCTAAGGGTATCAAGTTAATCCCGAGAAGGTGTCCGCATTGTGAATTGGGAACCTCCTCGTATGTCAAGCAGCTCCGCAGTTTTCTTGGTCTTGCAAGCTATTGTCAAGATTCGTTGAGAACTTCTCCAAGATTGCAAAGCCTCTTTCCAACCTCCTCCGTAGCATGTGAAGTATGTCCGTCTCCCGAGTGTGACGTTGCTTTCAATACCCTCAAAGAGAAACTCGTCACAGCCTCCTGCCTTGACTCCTCCCGATGAATCCAAGCCATTTGAAGTTTTCGTGATGCTTTCTTCAAGGTCTCGTGCTGTGTTAATGCAAGAGAAGAGAGTTGTGGCTTATACCTCTCGCCAGCTTGAAGCTCAACGATAAGAACTACCCCACTCACGATCTTGAGTTGGCGGCAGTTGTCCATGCATTGATAACATGGAGACATCTCTTGTTGGGAAGGAAAGTGGACATTTTCACCGATCACAAGAGTCTCAAGTACATCTTCACTCAGCCCAACCTCAACCTCAGCAGACTCGATGGGTCGAAATGATTCAAGAGTACAACCCAAGTATTGAATATACTCCGGCAAGGCCAATGTCATTGCAGATGCTTTGAGCAGAAAGCTTATCGCAACAGCCTAATCCTCAAGCCCTTCCACCGGATCTTTGTGAAGCTTTCCGCAAGCTGAATCTTCAAGTTGTTCCTCAAGGCTTTCTTGCCAACCTCATAGTCTCTCCTACTTTGGAAGATCAGATTCGTGAGGCTCAACTTCTGGATGCCATGGTGAAAAGGTGAAACGTGGTATCGATAAGGGCATTTCCAAGTACAAGTGCTTTCACGTTGATGACAAAGACACTTTTCTTTGAGGACCGGATCGTGGTTCCTAAGGGTGATCTCGAGAAAAGTCATTATGAACGAGGCTCACAATTCGCTTCTATCCATTCATCCCGAAGTACGAAGATGTACCAGACCTCAAGCAGTCATATTGGTGGACTCGAATGAAGCGAGAAATTGCTCAATTCGTGAATGAGTGTGATGTCTGCAGAAGAGTGAAAGGTAACACCAACGACCAGCTGGTCTCCTTCAACCTCTTGCTATTCCAGAATGGAAGTTTGATCATATTGAAATGGACTTCGTGGATCGGATTTCCAAAGTCCAAGCGGAAATGATGCTATCTTCGTTGTCATTGACAAGCTTACTAAAGTGGATCATTTTCTTCCTATCAAAGAATCTATCACAGCAGCTCGGCTTGGTGAGCTATACACCTCCGTGATTGTCTCCTTGCACGGCATTCCACAAGTGATCTCTTTAGACCGTGGCAGCATCTTTACCTCCAAGTTTTGGGATTCTTTTCAAGGCCATGGGCACCAACATTCGCTTTCAAAGACAGCTTTCCATCCTCAAACAAGTGGCCAAGTCGAGCGAGTTAATCAAATCCTTGAAGATATGCTCAGGGCTTGTTTCATTTCCTTCGTATGAAGTGGGAAGATTGTCTTCCATATGCCGAAGTTCTCCTACAACAACAGCTTCCAAGCGAAGTTCGGCAAGGCCCCATTCGAAATTTCTATGGTAGAAAGTGCCGATCTCTCAATTGGTCCGAGACAGTGAACGCCAACTTCTTGGCAATGACTTGATCACGTATGTAAGAAATGTGCAAAGTCATTCGTGAGAATTCAAAGCCGCGTAATCGCGCCGTAAGAGCTATTATGATGATAAGCACCGTGATGTGGCTTTTGAAATCGGAGACCATGTCTACCTCCGCTCTCCAATGAAAGGCACTCGTCGCTTCGCTATCAAAGGAAGCTTGCCCATAGATACGGGTCCTTTCAAGATCATTGGCAAAAGAGGCGATCTCGCCCATCAACTTGAGCTTCCATCCAACTTTGCAAACGCACGATGTGTTTCACGTGTCACAGCTTCGCAAGTGCTTCAAGACTCCTGAACGCACTATCAACTTCAAGAGATTAACCTTCAAGAAGATCTCTTATCATGAGCACCCTGCTGTTATTCTTGAAGAAACCGAGCGCAAGACTCGCAACAAGTCAATCAAATTCCTGAAAGTGAAGTGGTCACACCATTCAACCGAGAAGCTACCGGGAGCGCGAGGATCACCTCCGCTCCAATATCCGAGTTCTTTCAGTCCTAGATCTCGGACAAGATCCTCTTGTAGTGGTGGAGTGTTGTAACACCCCGGAAGTAATTTTCCATATTTGTAACTCCAACTCTTGCCATTTTCGCATTGTGATATGATATTCTCCGTGGTTGGGTTTTTTCTCCTTTTGCATTTTGTCCATGTCATGCATTTTTATCATGTCATCATGTGCATCGATTTGCAAAAGTGTTCGCCTCATGATTCCGAGCATTTTTCCCGTTGTCCGCTTTTGCAATCCGCACTCCTATCTCCCCGCGGCCCTTTTACGCTTTTTCCGCAAAGGGTACTAAACCTTCTCGAATGGACCGAGATTTGTCAAGTGGCCTTGGTATATCACCCAGACCACCGTCAAGTTTCGGTCATTTGAGCTCGCTTGGTACTCCAACGGTTAACCGACTCTCGCAAAGGCCTCTTTTAAGTTGCAGCCCAACACCCCTTCAAAACAGCCCAATAACCCATCTAAGTCACTTCCATGCTCTCCGTCGCTCGATCACGATCGTGGGCGAAAACTACACCTCATTTGACTCTCCTAGCTCCCTCTATGCCTATTTAAGCAAACCCCTCCAAACCTTGATCATTCCCCCTAACCTAGCAATTTTCCTCCACACACGCCGCCAACTGGGGTACACGTGGCAGCGCCTGTCCCTAGTTCACAGTCACTGCGTTCATGGGCTCCTCTGGTCCCTCCTGCCTCGGCCCTCTCGCCACGGCCTCGCCACTGCACGATCAGGCCTTCCACGCTGTCAAGGCCATCCGGCCACGGGCTGGCCGCCTCTTCACGCACTGCTGATCCACGGGCGGCCACACAAGGCCAGAGCCAGGCCAAGGCCGGGCCGGCCTTCTCCGCCGCCGCCGCCTTCCTTCCCTGCCTCGCGGGCTCCGAGCCTGCCGCTCGATCCGATCGGGCGGAGTCTGATCCGCCTCGTTCGCGCCTCGATCCCGCTGACCTTCTTCTCTCCTCTTTCTTTAAGTATTTTGTCATCCAATATTATTTCGTGGCATTTTCAACATGGTATAACTTTGCATCAGAGGTCCATTTTATGCAGATAATATGTCAAAATGTTCGCTTTGAAGAGTAGATCATTTCATCTCATTGCATCATTTTCATTTGAGCTCATCTTGATGCCCGAAATGCTGTTGAAGAGGGCTATGTGATGTTAGTTTCTGTTTCTTAACAGAACTTGCACTTTTGTTATTTTTGCCATGATTGATGTGTGCACCCTATGAATTTGAGTCCTACATGTGTTTTGTAAAATGCCATGCCATCTTTCCAGGGGTGTATGCCATGTATTTTTGTGATCTATGTGGTGACTAGCACAAGCATGCAAAGTAGGTGTCCTGATGTTACTGATTTCAGCCCTGTTTAGCTGATATTTTGATGCCATGTTAACTTGATGCTACCAAGAGATCCATGCATATTTTGAGATACTTCAATAAGGATGTTTTGTTAAACATGTCTTGCTCTATCCATCCATGCCTTTGTTTGCAATTATGGAGTGCCATAGCTTGAGTCAATCGAGCTCTACTTTTGCTATCAAATGTTTCCTGGCAGATTGTTTACATGTTATTCAATTTTGCCAAGCTTGTTGTGGTTGATCCGTATATGCTATGTTCTTGTTCTTGCAATGTATGTCTTATATGCCATGTCTTCTTGATGTATGTATGCTTAGTTTATCATATAAGTCTCTGTAGTGAGTGCATTGAGCTTGTAAACATGCCTACTTGTTATCAGTTTTTGACATGCCATGTTGCTGAATCTGTTAACGAAACTTTCGATATTGACATGGGTGTTACTATATTTTGTGATCCATTTTGGCTTATGGTCAGTAAGTGACTTTTGTTCTATGCTTTGAGTAGATTCATGCCATGCCTTGTTTTTCTATTTTAAGTTCCTGTAGCATGTAGTTTTGTTGTTCTGAACCTTGCAACCTGATGCTGTTTTTGCCATGTCCAGCCTGATATTTTGTGCACTTTTGCCATGCTTGTTTGGACCTGTTATGATGTGAACTAGCCGTAGCTCAGTGCTCATCTTTTGTCGAGCATCTTGTGTAGATCACTGCCATGTACTTTGTTGATACGTTTGGGTGCAGTAGCTTAATTTCTTGTTGCTTGCTAAGTGGCATCATGCTGTTAATGGAAGATTTTGCCATTCTTGTTTTGCTTGTCATTTCCAAACCGTGCATCCGATTCCGTGATCTTTATATCGATTTCAACCAAATCATCTCATCTTTCCAGTGGCATACTTGGTTTGCCAAGTTGATGCCTGGTTCATCATTTTCCTTCCGAGCGCATATACGCATTGCATATCACATCTCGCATATCATGTCATGTTTTGCATCATGTTGCTTGTGCATTGCACCGTGATTTATTGTGGTTCCTTTGTTTGTGTTGTTGCTTTGGGTAGAGCCGGGACGAGTACGTGAACGAGGAACCTGTTGAGAACGCTTACGAGGATCAAGCTTTCGACAACTCGAGAACATTGCGTGCAAGATGACCATACCTCAAATCACTTCTATCTTTGCTATGCTAGTTGCTCGCTTTTTGCTATGCCTATGCTGCGATGCCTACCACTTGCTATATCATGCCACCCATATTGCCATGTCAGCCCCTAACCATCCTTTTCCTAGCAAACCGCTGATTGGCTATGTTACCGCTTGCTCAGCTCCTCTTATAGCGCTGCTAGTTGCAGTGAAGTTGAAGTTTGTTCCTTGTTGGAACATGGAGATGTTGTTCTTTTACTTGTTGGGGATATCACAATATATATATCTGCTATAATTAATGCATCTATATACTTGGTAAAGGGTGGAAGGCTCGGCCTTATGCCTGGTGTTTTGTTCCACTCTTGCACCCTAGTTTCCGCCATACCGTGTTATGTTCCTTGATTTTATGCTCCTTACACGGTTGGGTGATTTATGGACCCCTTGACAGTTCGCTTTGAATAAGACTCGCCCAGAAGGCCCAACTTTGGTTTTACCATTTGCCACCTAAGCCTTTTTCCCGGTTTTCGCGAGCCCGAGGGTCATCTTTATTTTAACCCCCGACCAGTGCTCCTTCGAAAGTGCTAGCCCTAACTGAGCTGATCAAGGGGCCACCACGGGAAACTCGAGGCTTGGTTTTACTCGTAGCTAGTCTCATCCGGATGTGCCCTGAGAACGAGATATGTGCAGCTCCTATCGGGATTTGTCGGCACAATCGGGTGGCTTTGCTGGTCTTGTTTTATTGCTGTCGAAATGTCTTGTAGTCCGGATTCCAAGATTGATCGGTCTTCCCGTAGAAGGAATATCCTTCGCTGACCGTGAGAGCTTATAATGGGCTGTTGGGACACCCCGCAGGTAATATCTTTCAAAGCCGTGCTCGCGCTTATGAGGCAGATGGGAATTTGTTAATGTCCGTTGTAAAAACCCGGTTGACCTCATTTAAAACACACATCAATCAAGGTGTAACCGTGATGGTCTCTTCTCGCGGAGTCCGGAAGTGAACACGGTGTTGGAGTTATGTCCGACGAAGTAGTTCAGATCACTTCTTGATCGCTATTAGCTTCACGTCCGTGTTTTGCTCCTCTTCTCGCCTCTTTGCGTAATGTAGCCACCATATATGCTAGTCGCTGTCTGCAGCTCCACTTTACTACTCGTCCTTCCTATAAGCTTAAATAGTCTTGATCTCGCTGGTGTGAGATTGCCGAGTCCCCGTGACTCACAGATTCTACCAAAACAGTTGCAGTGCCGACGATGCCAAAGGCAGTGACGATCCGAGCTCAAGTGGAGTTCGACGAGGAACGTGGTCGTTATTATGTGTCTTTTCCCGATGATCAGAGTGGTGCTCAGCTTGGGACGATCGGGATCCGTGTAGCATTTGGGGTATCTTCTTTATTTTGGTTCCGTAGTCGGACCTTGAGTGTACTCAATGATGGATGTTTATTTATGTACTATGTGAAGTGGCGATCGAAGCCAACTATGTATCTCTTTCCTTATGTATTACATGGGTTGTGTGAAGATTACCTCACTTGCGACATTGCTTTCAATGCGTTATGCTCTAAGTCGTGCCTTGACACGGGAGATATAGCCGCATCGGGCGTTATATTTTGGTCGCTACTCCCGATCGGACAAGTGCCATACATTGCATACATTCTTAGGAAAAACTTCAGAGGATGAAGAAGAGGCTCGACTGATCGTCCGGACCATCTAAAGCATTTATCGTGATAAAAGGTCTCTGGTCGAGAAAGTGTAATCGAGTCCGCCGTAAATGCATCACGCCGTAAGAAGGCTGAATGATCCTCAATGATATTCACTGGGACCCGTGGTCACCATGCGCCCTCTCTCGACCATCGGCCAAAGCATACCAAGCCGGATTTTATCGCCACATGCCAACGAGATGGAGAAAGAAATAGTTGACAAATGTGAAGGCTATCGCTTTACTCCAACATGTCCCATAAACCAGCGCCAACTCAAGACTATTCCACCTGTCCGCCTTTCGCTGTCCTGGGATTGGATATGGTTGGACCTCCGAGGATCGGCAGAGAGGATTTACCCATGTGTCGGTAGCAAATGATGTGTTTACCAAATGGATTGAAGCCAAGACCATTAAAACCTTGAAGCAAGTACAATCAGAAGTTTCATCATAGAATTGACATTCAGATATGGTGTTCCGTGATAGCATCATCATCGATAATGGGTCGAACTTCGATTCTCGACGAAGTTCGAGCCTTTTGTGCTTCCTAAGGCACGAGGGTCGACTCACGCCTCACCGCCCATCCTCGGCCAAATGGGCAGGCTGAAAGAGCAAATGGATTGATTCTCAAAGGATCAAACCCCGATTGATGCGTGACCTCAAGCATGCAACAAAGTTCGGTCGATGAGCTTCCAAAGAAGATTTTGGGGATTGAGGACAACTCCTAATCGGTCGACTGGACGAACTCCATTCTTCTTAGTCTATGGAGCTAAAGCTGTACTCCCGAGTGATTTGCTTCACAATGCACCCCGAGTCGAACTTTTCTCAGAAGAAGAAGCGGAACAGGCTCGGCAAGATGCAGTCAATCTCCTGGAAGAGGAAAGAGAGATGGCCTTGATTCGGTCGACCATTTATCAGCAAGACCAGCGTAAATTCCACGGCAGAAACGTAAGGGGTCGGGCATTTCAGGAGGGAGACTTTGTTCTTCGCGTGGACCAGCAGAAACCACACAAGCTTGCTCATGCTTGGGAAGGCCCCTTCGTCGTCACCAAAGTGCTCCACAACGGTGTTGGGGAACGTTGCAGAAAATTAAAATTTTTCCTACGGTTTCACCAAGATCTATCTATGAGTTCATCTAAACAACGAGTCACGAGAGAGAGCTTGCATCTACATACCACTTGTAGATCGAGTACGGAAGCGTTCGAGGGAGTGGTGATGATGAAGACGTTCCCAACGTGATTCCGATCACCGATGACCAAAGTGCTGAAAGGACAGCACCTCCGTGTTCAACACACGACGGGACGATGGCGCCTCCTCCGCCTTGATCCAGCAAGGATGAAGGAGAGGTTGAGGAAGACAACTCCAATGGCAGCACGACGGCGTGGTGCAGCTTGGTACGGCAGTTCTCCGCAGGCTTCGCCAAGCTCATGTGGAGAAAGAGAGGTGTTGGGAGGGAGGGCTGCGCCTTCAATTGTGTATGCAGCCCTCCCCCCACCCTCTATTTATAGGAGGAGAGGGCAGGGGGGCGGCCATCTAGGGAAACCCTAGATGGGGCGGCGGCCAAGGGGAGGAGGAGGTGGCTTGCCCCCAAGCCAGGGGGGCGCCCCTTTAGGTTTCCCTCCCATGCCCTAGCAAGATGGGCTCAGGTGGGAGGTGCGCCCAGCCCACCAGGCTGGCTCCCTCCCACTTAGCCCATGGGGCCCCCGAGAGGTGGCCTCCCGTGGACCTCCGAACTCTCCCGTGGCCCCAGACATTACCAGATACCCTCAAACTTTCCGAGTCCGCTTAACCACTTTCCATATATAAATCTTTACCTCCCGACCATTCCGAACTCCTCGTGACGTCCGGATCTCATCCGGACTCAACAACATTCGTAATCACATACTTGTCTTCCTATTAACCCTAGCGCCACCGAACCTTATGTGTAGACCCTACGGTTCGGGAGACATGCGATATGACCGAGACTACCTCAAGTCAATAACCAACAGCGGATCTGGATACCCATGTTGGCTCCTACATGCTCCTCGATGTTGTCATCGGATGAACCACGATGTCAAGGGTTCAAGCAACCCCAGATTCTATTCCCTTTGTCGACGGTATGTTACTTGCCCGAGACTCGATCGTCGGTATCCCAATACCTCGCTTAGTCTCGCTATCGCAAGTCACTTTACTCTGCATCAGAATGCATGATCCCGTGACCGCACACTTGATCACTTTGAGCTCATTATGATGATGCATTACCGAGTGGGCCCAGTGATACCTCTCCGTAATACGGAGTGACAAATCCCAGCCTCGATCCGTGTCAACCCAATGGTCACTTTCGAGATACCGTAGTGCACCTTTATAGTCACCCGCCACGCCAGACGCTTGATACACCCAAAGCACTCCTACGGTATCCGGAATTGCACGATCTCATGGTCTAAGGAAGAGATACTTGACATTGGAAAAGCTCTAGCAAAACGAACTACACGATCTTGTGCTATGCTTAGGATTGTCTTGTCCATCACGCCATTCTCCTAATGACGTGATCCCGCTTGTCAATGACATCCGATGTCCATAGTCGAAACCATGACTATCTGTTGACCAACGAGCTAGTCAACTAGAGGCTTACTAGGACGATTGTAGTCTATGTATTCACACGTATTACGATTTCCTGATAATACAGCTTATAGCATGAATAAAAGACAATTATCATGAACAAGGAAATATAATAATAATGCTTTTATTATTGCCTCTAGGGCATATTTCCAACAGTCTCCCACTTGCACTAGAGTCAATAATCTAGTTTACATTGTGATGAATCAACACCCATAGAGTTCTCGTGTTGATCATGTTTTGCCCATGAAGAGAAAGTTTAGTCAACGGATCATGACATTCAGATCCGTATGCACTTTACAAATTTCTATGTCTCCATCCTGAACATTTTCACGGATGGAGTTGAAGCGACGCTTGATGTGCTGGTCTTCTTGTGAAACCTGGCCTTGGCAAGTGCAATAGCTCCAAGGTTGTCACATAAGAGTTTGATCGGCCCCGACGCATTGGGTATGACTCCTAGGTCGGTGATGAACTCCTTCACCCAAATTGCTTCATGCGCTGCCTCCGAGGCTGCCATGTACTCCGCTTCACATGTAGATCCCGCCACGACGCTTCGCTTGCAACCGCACCAGCCATCGCTTCCACCATTCAACATATACACGATCCGGTTTGTGACTTAGAGTCATCCAGATCTCGTGTCAAGCTTAGCGCCGACGAATCTCGTTACGACGAGCTCTTCGTCACCTCCATAAACGAGAAACATGTCCTTTGTCCTTTCGTGTACTTCAGGATATTCTTGACCGCTGTCCAAAGGTTCCTTGCCGGGATTACTTTGGTACCTTCCTACCAAACTTACGGCAAGGTTTACATCAGGTCCGTACACAAGATGGCATACATAATAGATCCTATGGCTGAGGCATAGGGATGACACTCATCTCTTCTTTATCTTTTGTCGTGGTCGGGCATTGAGCTGAGCTCAATCTCACACCTTGCAATACAGTGCAAGAACCCTTCTTGACTGATCCATTTTGAACTTCTTCAAAATCTTATCAAGGTATGTGCTTTGTGAAAGACCTATGAGGCGTCTCGATCTATCTCTATAGATCTTGATGCCTAATATATAAGCAGCTTCTCCAAGGTCCTTCATTGAAAAACACTTATTCAAGTAGGCCTTAATGTTGTCCAAGAATTCTATATCATTTCCCATCAGAAGTATGTCATCTACATATAATATGAGAAATGCTACAGAGCTCCCACTCACTTTCTTGTAAACGCAGGCTTCTCCATAAGTCTCAAGATAAACCCAAACGCTTTGATCATCTCATCAAAGCTTAATGTTCCAACTCCGAGATGCTTGCACCAGCCCATAAATGGATCGCTGAGCTTGCATACTTTGTCAAGATTCTTAGGATCGATAAAACCTTCCCGCTGTATCATATACAGCTCTTCCTTAAGATAGCCGTTAATGAACGCTGTTTTGACGCCCATCTGCCATATCTCATAATCATAGTATGCTGCAATTGCTAACATGATTCGGACGGACTTAAGCTTCGCCACGGAGAGAAAGTCTCATCGTAGTCAATCCCTTGAACTTGCCGATAACCCTTAGCGACAAGTCGAGCTTTATAGATGGTGACATTACCATCCGCGCCCATCTTCTTCTTAAAGATCCATTTGTTTTCTATCGTCACGATCATCGGGCAAGTCACCAAAGTCCACACTTTGTTTTCATACATGGATTCTATCTCGACTTCATGGCTTCTAGCCATTTGTTGGAATCTGGCCCGCCATCGCTTCTTCATAGTTCAAGGTTCATTGTTGTCTAACAACATGATTTCCAAGACAGGTTGCCGCATCACTGGTGCGGAACGTGTCCTAGTGGACCCACGAAGTTCAAGAGCAACTTGATCCAAGTACCTTGATCATCATCATGAATTTCTCTTCGCTTGGTGTAGGCATCACAGAACATTTTCCCGAGCTGCATCACTATCCTGCTCAAGAGGTAGTACTTCATCGAAGTTCTACTTTCCTCCCACTTACTCCTTTCGAGAGAAACTCTTTTTCCGTAAAGGTTCCGCTCGGCAACAAAGATCTTGCCTTCGGATCTATAGAAGGTATACCCAAAGGTTTCCTTAGGGTATCCTATGAAGACGATTTTTCCGACTTGGGTTCGAGCTTTTCAGTTGAAGTTTTTGACATAAGCATCGATCCCCAAACTTTTAGAAACGATAGCTTAGGTTTCTTCCCAAACCATAATTCATACGGTGTCGCCTCAACGGATTTAGACGGTGCCCTATTTAAAGTGAATGTAGCTGTCTCTAGAGCGATCCCCAAAATGATAGCGTAAATCGGTAAGAGACATCATAGATCGCACCATATCCAATAGAGTGCGACACGACGCTCGACACACCGCTATTACCGAGGTGTTCCAGCGGCGTTAGTTGTGAAACGATTCCACATTTTCTTAAGTGTGTACCAAATTCGTGACTTAAATATTCTCCTCCACGATCCGATCGAAGAATTTTATCTTCGTCACGTTGATTCTCTACTTCATTCTGAAATTCCTTGAACTTTTCAAAGGTCTCAGACTTGTGTTTCATCAAGTAGACATACCCATATCTACTCAAGTCATCCGTGAGAGTGAGAACATAACGATATCCTCCGCGAGCCTCAACGCCATTGGACCGCACACATCGGTATGTATGATTTCCAACAAGTTGGTTGCTCGCCCATTGTTCCGAGAATGGAGTCTTGGTCATCTTGCCCATGAGGCATGGTTCGATGTGTCAAATGATTCATAATCAAGAGACTCCAAAAGTCCATCAAGATGGAGCTTCTTCATGCGCTTGACACCAATGTGACCAAGGCGGCAAGTACACAAGTATGTGGGACTATCGTTATCAACTTTACATCTTTTGGTATTCACGCTATGAACATGTGTAATACTACGCCGAGATTCATTAAGAATAAACCATTGACCATCGGAGCATGACCATAAAACATATCTCTCATATAAATAGAACAACCATTATTCTCGGATTTAAATGAGTAGCCATCTCGCATTAAACGAGATCCAGATACAATATTCATGCTCAAACTTGGCACCAAATAACAATTATTAAGGTTCATAACTAATCCTGTGGGTAAATGAAGAGGTAGCGTGTCGACGGCGATCACATCGACTGAACCATTCCCGACGCCAAGATCGTCACCTCGCCCTTCGCCAGCCTCCGCTTATTCCGCAGCTCCCGCTGTGAGTTACAAATATGAGCAACGGCACCGTATCAAATACCTGTGAGTTACTACGACATCGGTAAGGTACACATCAATTACATGTATATCAAATATACCTTTGGTGTTGCCGCCTTCTTATCCGCTAAGTACTTGGGGCAGTTCCGCCCAAAGGACCCTCCCTTGCAATAAAAGCACTCGCCTCGGTTTGGGTCCATTCTTTGACTTCTTCCCGCAACTTGCTTACCGGGCGCTGCAATCTCCTTGCCGCCCTTCTTGAAGTTCTTCTTACCCTTGCCCTTCTTGAACTTAGTGGTCTTATTGACCATCAACACTTGATGTTCTTTCTTGATTTCAACCTCGCTGACTTCAAAGATAGAGAACACTTCAGAATGGTCTTTACCATCCCCGCATGTTGTAGTTCATCACAAAGCTCTTGTAGCTTGGTGGAGCGATCGAGGATTCTGTCAATGACCGCCTCATCGTGGAGGTTAATATTCAGTGGGTCATACGGTTGTGCAACCTGCATATCTTCGTAATGTGCTCACCGATGTAACTGTTTTCTCCATCTTACAACTATAGAACTTGTCGGAGATGTCATATCTCTCGACCCGGCGTGAGCTTGAAAACCAGTTTCAGCTCTTCGAACATCTCATATGCTCCGTGATGCTCAAAACGCTTTTGGAGCCCCGGTTCTAAGTCAGTAAAGCATGCCGCACCGAACGAGGGAGTAATCATCAAGACGAGACTGCCAAGCATTCATAATGTCTTGGTTCTTCGACGGAGCGCCACCTAGCGGTCCTTCTAGGACGATTGTTTCGGCAGCTATGAGGATGATCTCGTGTTCCGGACCCAGTCCGAGATAGTTGCTGCCGCCATCTTTCAGCTTGGTTTTCTAGGAACGCGCTGAAGTTCAAGTTGACATGAGCGCTGGCCATTTGATCTACAAGACATATCATGTAAAAGATTTTAGACTATTGTTCATGATAATAAAGTTCATCTAATCAAATTATTAATGAACTCCCACTTAGATTAGACATCCTCTAGTCATCTAAGTGTTACACGATCCGAGTCGACTAGGCCGTGGTCCGATCAACACGTGAGACGGACTAGTCTCGCCGGTGAACATTCTCATGTTGATCGATCTTCCATACGACTCGTGTTCGACCTTTCGGTCTCCGTGTTCCGAGGCCATGTCTGTACATGCTAGGCTCGCAAGTTAACCCTAAGTGTTTCAAGGTGTAAATCTTTCTTACACCCGCTGTATGTGAACGTAAGAATCCATCACACCCGATTAACACGTGGTGCTTAGAAGTTTATTTAACCTGTAGCAACGGTGCACGTTAGGGAGAACACTTCTTGAAATTGTTCTAAGGATCATCTTATTTACTACCGCCGCTCTAAGTAAACAAGATGTATAATCATAATAAACATCACATGCAATTATAAAGTAGTGACATGATATGGCCAATATCATATAGCTCCTTGATCTTCATCTTCGGGCTCCATGATCATCCTGTCACCGCATGACACCATGATCTCCATCATCATGATCTCCATCATCGTGTCTTCATGAAGTTGTCACGCCAACGACTACTTTACTTCTATGGCTAACGCGCTTAGCAATAAAGTAAAGTGAGTTACATGATGCATTTCAATGACACGCAGGTCATACAAAATAAAGACAACTCCTATGGTTCCTCGCCGTTGTCATACTCATCGACATGCAAGTCGTGATTCCTATTACAAGAACATGATCTCATACATCACAATATATCATCATTCATCACAACTTGGCCATATCACGTCACATGACAATTGCTGCAAAAACAAGTTAGACGCCCTCAATTGTTGTTGCATCTTTACGTGGCTGCAATTGGGTTCTAGCAAGAACGCTTTTTTACCATTTAATAACCACAACGTGATCTTGTCAACTTCTATTTACCCTTCATAAGGACCCTGTTCATCGAATCCGCCCAACTAAAGTAGGAGAGACAGACACCCGCCAGCCACCTTATGCAACTAGTGCATGTTAGTCGGTGGAACCGGTCTCACGAAGAGTACGTAAGGTTGGTCCGGCCGCTTCATCCCACAATACCGCGGAAGCAAGAAACGACTAGTAACGGCAAGTAAGTTGACAAGATCCACGCCCACAACAAAATTGTGTTCTACTCTGCAAAGAGAACTACGACAGACCTAGCTCATGATGCCACTGTTGGGGAACGCTGCAGAAAATTAAAATTTTCCTACGGTTTCACCAAGATCTATCTATGAGTTCATCTAAACAACGAGTCACGAGAGAGAGTTTGCATCTACATACCACTTGTAGATCGAGTACGGAAGCTGCTCGAGGGAGTGGTGATGATGAAGACGCTCCCAACGTGATTCCGATCACCGATGACCAAAGTGCTGAAAGGACAGCACCTCCGTGTTCAACACACGACGGGACGATGGCGCCTCCTCCGCCTTGATCCAGCAAGGATGAAGGAGAGGTTGAGGAAGACAACCCAATGGCAGCACGACGCGTGGTGCAGCTTGGTACGGCAGTTCTCTTCCCAGCAGGCTTCGCCAAGCTCACAGCGTGGAGAAAGAGAGGTGTTGGGAGGGAGGGGCTGCGCCTCAATTGTGTATGCAGCCCTCCCCCCCCTCTATTTATAGGAGGAGAGGGCAAGGGGGGCCGCCATCTAGGGAAACCCTAGATGGGGCGGCGGCCAAGGGGGAGGAGGGAGGTGGCTTGCCCCAAGCCAGGGGGCGCCCCTTTAGGTTTCCTCCCATGCCCTAGCAAGATGGGCCTAGGTGGGAGGTGCGCCCAGCCCACCAGGGCTGGCTCCTCTCCCACTTAGCCCATGTGGCCCCCCGAGGGGTGGCCCTCCCGTGGACCTCCGAACCTCCCGTGGCCCCTGACATTACCAGATACCCTCAAACTTTCCGAGTCCGCTTAACCACTTTCCATATATAAATCTTTACCTCCGACCATTCCGAACTCCTCGTGACGTCCGGATCTCATCCGGACTCAACAACATTCGTAATCACATACTTGTCTTCCTATTAACCCTAGCGCCACCGAACCTTATGTGTAGACCCTACGGTTCGGGAGACATGCGCATATGACCGAGACTACCTCAAGTCAATAACCAACAGCGGATCTGGATACCCATGTTGGCTCCTACATGCTCCTCGATGTTGTCATCGGATGAACCACGATGTCAAGGGTTCAAGCAACCCAGATTCTATTCCCTTTGTCGACGGTATGTTACTTGCCCGAGACTCGATCATCGGTATCCCAATACTCGCTTAGTCTCGCTATCGCAAGTCACTTTACTCAGATCAGAATGCATGATCCCGTGACCTGCACACTTGATCACTTTGAGCTCATTATGATGATGCATTACCGAGGGCCCAAGGATACCTCTCCGTAATACGGAGTGACAAATCCCGCCTCGATCCGTCAACCCAATGGTCACTTTCGGAGATACCTGTAGTGCACCTTTATAGTCACCCAGCTTACGCCAGGACGCTTGATACACCCAAAGCACTCCTACGGTATCCGGAATTGCACGATCTCATGGTCTAAGGAAGAGATACTTGACATTGGAAAAGCTCTAGCAAAACGAACTACACGATCTTGTGCTATGCTTAGGATTGTCTTGTCCATCACGCCATTCTCCTAATGACGTGATCCCGCTTGTCAATGACATCCGATGTCCATAGTCGAAACCATGACTATCTCGCTGACCAACGAGCTAGTCAACTAGAGGCTTACTAGGACGATTGTAGTCTATGTATTCACACGCGTATTACGATTTCGGATAATACAGCTTATAGCATGAATAAAAGACAATTATCATGAACAAGGAAATATAATAATAATGCTTTTATTATTGCCTCTAGGGCATATTTCCAACAAACGGAGCATATCGTCTTTTCAACATCGAACACAATAAACACGAGCCACGCGCTTGGAATGCGGAACTGCTCTGCCCCTTTTACTCTTAAGCATTCAGACTGTTGAGATGTAATAAGAAATACCTTTTAGTTTGATTATCAAAGACATGATTTTACAGTCTTCCGAATGATTGTTGTTCATTTTTTACATGTCCTAAATCCCCCAGTGGGTGCCTTAGTCGCGAATCGGCTTCGCCTAAGTTGAAAAGAAAAATCCTACCGAGTGGTGAGCAAGCCTCTCACTCGAGGGCTTAGCTGCAAATCCGTTTCGCCTAAGTTGAAAAGAAAAATCCTACCGAGTGGTGAGCAATCCTCTCACTAGGAGGCTTAGCTGTAGTCCAGTACTCGCCTAAGTTTGAAAAATCCTACCGAGTGGTGAGCAAGCCTCTAACTCGGAGGCTTAGCTGCAGTCCAGTACTCGCCTAAGTTTGAAAAACCCTACCGAGTGGTGAGCAAGCCTCTCACTCGGAGGCTTAGCTGCAGTCCAAGACTCGCCTAAGTTTGAAAAATCCTACCGAGTGGTGAGCAAGCCTCACACTGGAGGCTTAGCTGCAGTCCAAGACTCGCCTAAGTTTGAAAAATCCTACCGAGTGGTGAGCAAGCCTCTCACTGAGGCTGCTGCAGTCCAGACTCGCCTTAGTTTGAAAAATCCTACCGAGTGGTGAGCAAGCCTCCCACTGAGGCTTAGCTGCAGTCCAAAGACTCGCCTAAGTTTGAAAATCCTACCGAGTGGTGAGCAAGCCTCTCACCGGAGGCTTAGCTGCAGTCCAAGACTACTAAGTTTGAAAAATCCCATCGAGTGGTGAGCAAGCCTCTCACCGGAGGCTTAGCTATAGTCCAAGATCACTAAGTTTGAAAAATCGCATCGAGGGGTGAGAAAGCCTCACCGGAGGCTTAGCAGTAGTCCAAGAGTTGCCTAAGTTTGAAAAATCCTACCGAGGGTGAGCAAGCCTCACATTCGGAGGCTTATCTGAGTCCAAGATTCCCTAAGTTTGAAAAATCCTACCGAGTGGTGAGCCCTCTCACTGGAGGCTTAGCTGCAGTCCAAGACTACTAAGTTTGAAAAATCCCACCGAGTGGTGAGCAATCCTCTCACTGGGGCTTAGCTGCAGTCCAAGACTCACTAAGTTTGAAAATGCTACCGAGTGGTGAGCAATCCTCTCACTTGGGGGCTTAGCTGCAGTCCAAGACTACCTAAGTTTGAAAAATCCTACCGAGTGGTGAGCAAGCCTCTCACTCGGGGGCTTAGCTGCAGTCCAGTACTCGCCTAAGTTTGAAAAATCCTACCGAGTGGTGAGCAAGCCTCCCACTCATGGGCTTAGTTGCAGTCCAGTACTCGCCTAAGTTTGAAAAATCCTACCGAGTGGTGAGCAAGCCTCCCACTCGGGGGCTTAGCTGCAGTCCAGTCGTTGCCTAAGTTTGAAAAATCCTACCGAGTGGTGAGCGATCCTCCCACTCGGGGGCTTAACTGCAGTCCAGTACTCACCTAAGCTTAAAAAAAATCCTACCGAGTGGTGCAGGTCGACCACGATCCCCTCCCCGAGACTGCACCATCAAGAAGAAGGACAAGATCGTGCGTGTTGCCAAGGCAAACTACTTTCAGGAACGTCAAGACCATTGCTGAGTGCCTCGCTGATGAGCTGATCAATGCTACCAAAGGCTCATCCAATAGCTGGTGCCAAGACGAGCTGCTTTCAAGAACGTCAAGACCATTGCTAAGTGCCTCGCTGATGAGCTGATCAATGCTGCTCAGGGCTCGTCCAACAGGTCGACCGCGGCTTCTTTCTCAGAAGCTGCATCAAAAGTACAAGAACCAATCCATGTGAAGAACGAGTTCCACTCGAACACAAACACAACATATCCAAAGATAAACCAAGTTCGATAAATCCAAAGGTTCAAATCGCGGATTAAATTACTCGTCGTCAGGCCCGAAGGAGTTTCAGCGATTACAAAATCACTCGGCATTCCGAGGCAAATAAAGGTGAAGCATAATGTTTTTTCGGTCACTCGTCAGGAGAAGGGCTGGCTGGATCACAGAAGCTGTCAAGGTCAATGATGTCTGCAATACGAGTGGCAGCCTCAAGGAAGGTGTCCATGAAGGACTGGAAGGTGTGCTTCTTAGTATTCGCAACCTTGAGAGCCGCCAACTTGTCTTATCTAGCGTCCTTGAAGTGCACTCGGACCAATGACAGGGCGACGTCAGCGCCACAGCGGGCAGATGATTTCTTCCATTCCTGCACTCAGCCAGGGATTTGATTCAGTCGAGTCATCAGCGACTCGAGATCTTGTGAAAGTTCCTCCTGAGGCCAGAGTTCGGCATCAACCCGAGTCATCGCCGCCTTCAGTCGAGCCAGATAAGCAACAACACTATCCAAGCGTGATTCCAACCGAAGCAAGTTCATCGCGACGTCATATTTCACAGGACAGCTGATAGGGTCAAGACCCGTCTCAACCCGCCCGGTCTCAGCCTCAAAATCCTGGCAAAGTTCTGCATGGTCAATAAAAATAGTGAGTCGACAATATAAGAAGACACTCTAGTCGACGGCAGCTAACCAGTCGAGTGGTGATACCTTCAAGCTTCAGGACTAGTTTCGCGGCAAGTTGACCTAGATAAGACTCCAGCTCACCTGTCCTGGCTCTGAGGCTTCCAACTTCATTGGTCAGGTTCTCCTTGTCCTTCTTCAGTTGCTCAACTTCCCGATTGGCTTCAGAGATGGCAGTCTTCAGCTTCGAGTTCTCCTCTTCCAACTTGCCGACCGAAGCTAGCTTATTGTCCGCAAGCGCTGTCTTCTATCATGCCTCCTTCTGAGCAGCAGCAAGATCCAGATCCTTCTTCTCCAGAGCCTTCATTTTCTCTAAAGAAACAACACTCTTCGATTTGAGCTTGAAGTCGACGGTTTTCACTACGCACATCTGCCGTGAAGTCACCGTTCAAAGAGACTAAAAGAAACAACACTGAAAAGCGCAAGCTACGGAATGGGCAAGTGTCAATTGGTTACCTCCCATGATGGCTGTTTCTTCTTGAGCAGTCTTGAGGTTCTTCTTCGCTAGTTCAAGATCAAGTTCGAGGTTGATGTGGTTCTTGTTCAACTCGAAAGTCGAGCTCCAAGATCACAAGACCTCTCGCAATCAGCGGGAGAGATATGTGAGTCTATTGTAAACAAAAGACAATGACAATGAAGTTACTCTAAGACTATCGCCAAATCAAACATTCAACAAGAGTCCCGGGACTACACCTAGTGGGTGCACTCATGCGTCTCCCCACCGGTTTAGATCAACACTCAGCATGGTCCGCCCAGCCATGAGTCAAAAAAAGTAGATTCTAAGACCTCACCGATCGCCGGCAATGACCGTGGTCTCGGGACTACACCAGCAGGCACTCGGCGTGTCCCCACTAGTTCGCACAGTAACACTAAGACTTAGCACGAGTCGAGTGGAGTGGAAGACCTCTTAAACTCTAAGACAGGCACACCCCAGTGGGTGATCAGATATGAAACATATGCTCATATAGACAGCGTTCAAAAGTTCAATCGAGAGACAACTGACCTTAACATTGGTCTGCAGAGCGGTGCTGGCATTATAGGCCACCTGGCTGGCCTCATGCATCACCTTCACCTGCTCCATAACAAGGTTCACCTGGCGAAGAGCCTCCCTGGCAGCACTTGGCGAGTCATCTGGGGTCTGGTACGCAGCAGAAAGTGATGGCTCCAAGGCGGTCGAAGCACCCACTGGGTCAGATGCGTGGAGTTGCACTGGAGTAGCAGGAGCCGGAGCAGTCGACCCCGACGGATGATCAGTCGGCAGCGGGTCGGCGAATGTGACGTTGGTCCGAACCAGATCTCCGAATCGCTCGACCACCGCCTCAAGCACCGGCGTCGACTAAGGGACTTGAACTTCAAGCCCTCTCCTGCTGGAGCCCCTGCCTCTCCTCCTCTCCTGTAGAGGCATTTCCTCTTCTTCATCATCGGGAAGCACGACGATGTCTCACGGAACTGCAGCAAAAGAAAAGCAACAGAAATTCAATCGACCAACAACTCAATCGACAAAATAAATTTTGGTCGAGCGAGCTTACCAGCTCGGGAGGTGGCCGCGTCATCAGTTTCGCCATCTCCTGGGGCCTTGTCAACATCCATGTCAGTTGCGGCAGAGGTTGGGCTGGAAAGGTACATGATCCATTCGGTCAGAACAGAAGAATCAGTCGGCAGAGAAAAGCACAAGAAAGATGCTCACCCTGAGGCAACATGGACGTCCATCTTGATCCTCGGCAGAGTCTTCCGAGCCTTCAGAGGAGCCACCTTAGGGTGCTTGGCGACTTTATCTGTTGGCTCCGGAGTTGACGTCAGGACGCGCTTCTGCGTTTGGGTGCTTGGAGCCACGCTCTTTCTGCGCCCGCCCGCCAGGTCATGCTGTTGCTTGGATCGGCGTTCAGAGCGGGGCGGCGAGTCGACCGCCTCCTCGTCGTCTGACTCCTCGCTCTCCTCCTCGTCATCATCATCTGAAGATTCCCATTCACCGCTCTCCTCCACACTGGCCTCACCCTCCTTGCCTTGCTCCAGAACTTGTTCACCATTAGGCATCGGATACATGTCAGTAAAAACCTACAGAGACAAGAAGTCGAGTGAAAGTCAGTCGGGCTCAGGAGCAGTCGGAACGAATATTCCAAAACAGTCGAAATGGAGGATGCACCTTGTCAGGCTGATTGTCATCACTGAAGGGGACGACTCTCCTAGCACCTCTGGGGTTGTCCTTGTTGCCTGTAATGCTCTTCAACCACATGGCCACAGTCTTGGCCGGTACTTCTTCTGGATAGATCTGAGCGGTGTCACACCCCCAGTACATCCACATGGGGTGGTCACGGCCCGAGAGGTCAAGGCGCCGACCGAGGAATACTTCCAGAGGTCCATGCCAGTGACACCTCGATTGATCAGCTTGGACTACCCTCTCAACTAGCATGTTCGCTCCACGCCTCAAAGAAGAGTCACTTTCAGCGAAGAAGGAGTCTGGACGCGGTCAAAAGTGAAGTGGGGGAGTCCGGTCGACTGACCTGGAGTTGCGAGGTCTTGGCAGTAGAACTAGGTCGACTGCCAGCCCCTAACTGATTCAAGAAGAGTCATGGAAGGGAAAGAACTCCTCTGCCTCTTCTGGATACCCAAACCCCCACACATCTGAATGACATGTGTTTTTTCGTCACCAGTGTTTGCCTTCTTCACCGACTGAGAACGGATGGTGAAGAGATGTTTGAAAAGACCCTAGTGCGGCCGACACCCCAGAAAGTTCTCGCACATAGACACGAATGCAGCAAGGTACGTGATGGTATTGGGAGAAAAGTGATGGAGTTGGGCACCGAAGAAGTTCAAGAAGCCCCGAAAGAAGGGGTGTGGAGGAAGCGAGAAGCCCCGATCGACATGGGTGGCGAGTAGTACACACTCACCCGGTCGTGGTTCGCGCTCCATCTCCCTTCCGGCAGCCCGCGCGCTTCTTTGGCAATCAACCCAGACTCCACCAGCTCGTCCAGATCTTCCTGCCGGAGCAAAGACCGGATCCAATCGCCTTGGATCCAGCTTGGCGGCAGCGTCGAGCGCGATGATGACCCGCGGTTCTGCTTCTTGCCCTTTCCGCCCCCATCGCCTTCTTCGTGCGTTCCAGTGCCGCTGTCTTGTCCTTCACCATGGCGGTGGAGCGGCGGCGTTGAGAGCGGAGGAGCAAGGTGCAATGGAGAAGCAGAGGGAGAAGAGAGAAAACATACATGCACAATGCAAGCGCCTCGGCTCCGCCACCTTATAAAGGGCCACTTCCGAGTGGCCGACGCGTGGACCCGGGCTATCCTGTCAAATCCCGCAACAGTCGCGCGCAACATACGTGGCAAAAAAGGTGGTGCGGAGATCGAGGCGCTTCCGTTTATCCACCCCGCTTCTTCGCACGCCTCCGCTCGCTCAAGGCTTCCTCGAATTTCAATCCGTGAAACTGGATACTCTACAATCAATCGCACCAAAGATTCTGCGACCCAAAACAACACTCGGCAAATGATGTTACAAGTTCACTTGGCGACTTTCTGAATCGATCAAGGCGACTGAATCGAAGCCGAAGTTCCAACATGAGGCTTCTGTCCTGCGCAAAACATTTGCGGAATGTAAAGCTCGGAGCAAGTTCAACTTCAACCTACTTTCCACTCGGACCTTAATCCATTCGAGGGCTACTGATGAGGATACAGACCCAGGGTAGGGTCGTAGACCTGACCTACATGCCCTACCCAAGGTTACTACCCTGGAAGCAAAGAAGTCCAAGATACAACAAAGAACCCCCAGTCAAAGGTGTCGAGTGCAATCCACTCGACCAATCATATCACTCGGATACCCATCTTACCTGATGTCACTCGACCATACAAGGAACCATTCGACCTATTGAAGACAAGGAGTCACTCAGCACTGCAACGGTCAGGCGTTCACTCCGTAGTATTTAAGAGCATTAATAGCACTTATGGCTGGCGTTATCAGTAACGCCCCTACTTTATGTACATTAAGCCCCTTGTAATGAAGGAGGGCTGGGGTCTTGGCGCACTCTATATAAGCCACCCCCCTCCTCTGGGACAAGGGTTCACACCCCCTGTAACATCCCACACATATAATCCAGTCGACTGGCTCCCGGCACCAAGACGTAGGGCTATTACTACCTCCGTGAAGGGCCTGAACTCGTAAATCATGTGTGTACACCTTCACCATAGCTGAGATCTTGCCTCTCCATACCTACCCCACTTTCTACCGCTGGGCCTTAGAACCACGACACCCCCACGCCAGATATAAAGGAGGGAGGAGAGGAGGCTGCCTAGGCGTGTCTTCAAGTGGGGGAGTCCTACTAGGACTCCCACTAGGGTTCGGCCACCCTTTCCTTTTTCCGGAGGGGGAAAGTGGGAAGGAGTAGGAGAGGAAGAAGGAAAGGGGGTGGCGCCCCCTTCCCTAGTCCAATTCGGCCTCCTCCCTTGTGGGGGGCGCACCAGTCCCTTGTGGGCTGATGTGTCTGCCTCCTATGGCCCATATCTTTCACCGGGGGGTTCTGGTAACCCCTCTGGTACTCCGGTTTGTACCCGATACACTCCGGAACCTTTTCAGTGTCCGAATACCACCTTCCAAAATATCAATATTTACCTCTCGACCATTTCGAGACTCCTCGTCATGTCCGTGATCTCATCCGGGACTCAACAATCTTCGTCACCAAAACACATAACTCATATAATACATATCGCCATCGAACGTTGCGTGTGGACCCTACGGTTCGAGAACTATGTAGACATGACCGAGACACCTCTCCAGTCAATAACTAGTAGAGGAACCTAGATGCTCATAATTGTTCGCACATGTTCTACGAAGATCTTTATCGGTTAAACCGCAATGTCAACATACATTATTCCCTTTGTCATCGGTATGTTACTTGCCTGAGATTCGATCGTCGGTATCTTCATACCTAGTTTAATCTCGTTATCGGCAAGTCTCTTTACTCGTTCCGTAATGCATCATACCGCAACTAACTCATTAGTCACATTGCTTGCAAGGCTTCATACGATGTGCATTACCGAGAGGTCCCAGAGATACCTCTCCGATACTCGGAGTGACAAATCCTCATCTCGATCTATGCCAACCCAACAAACACCTTCGGAGATACCTGTAGAGAATCTTTATAATCACCCAGTTACGTTGTGACGTTTGATAACACAAAAGGTATTCCTCCAGTCTCCGGGAGTTGCATAATCTCATAGTTTGATGAATATGTATTTGACATCAAGAAAGTAGTAGCAATAGAACTGAACGATCATTATACTAAGCTAACGGATGGGTCTTGTCCATCACATCATTCCACTAATTATGTGATCCCATTCACCAAATGACAACTCATGTCCATGGCTAGGACACTTAACCATCTTTGATCAACGAGCTAGTCTAGTAGAGGCATACTAGGGACACGGTGTTTTTTCTATGTATTAATATATGTATCAAGTTTCTGGATAATACAATTCTAGCATGAATAATAAACATTTATCATGAACAAGGAAATATAAAATAATAACTTTCACTACAAAAAAAAGACACATCGGTGACATTTTGGGCCGAACGAATTTTTTTCTGTCATACATATGACACTTCTATGACGATAATTGTGACAGAACCCGGTATCATCATAGATGCGGTGGGCTCCTACTTCTATGACAAAAAAATCATGACAGAAAATGGGCTTTTCGTCCTGGGCGGGCCGGAGACGCAGCTGCATGACATTCTTTGGGCCGTCCATGACGGAAAAAACCGTGGTAGAAGCGAGGGGTAGGAAAATTTCTAGGAGTTGCCGGTTACGGTGGGAGGTCGGGGGCCGAGCGATGTGCATTTCTCTCAGACACGTGACGCACGCAAAAGTAGGCATTGGCTCTAATCAACCCGAGAGAGGCGTTGGGCTCTAATCAACCCGAGCGATTGTAATCGCAGTTACGCTACATCGAACCCAAGCGATCGATTGATGGCTGTTAATCGAACCCGATGGAGCGATTCTTCGCCATCGCTGCTAATCAAGCCGACCGATTGATGAACAATGAGCGCTGCGGGGGGGTTGATGAACAAGGAGCGGTGGCGCTGCTCTAGATGAACAGGACCCGTGGTGTGGAGGGCTGGATGAACAGAGACGGTGGAGGGGTGGTTGAACAGACCCCATGGTGTGGAGGGCTGGATGAACAGAGACGGTGGAGGGGTGCCCGTGGAGGGGTGGTTGAACAAGAGCACGTGGAGTAGCGCGGTGGAGGCTGGATGAACAGAGCCCGTGGAGGCTGGAGGAGGTCGACGGTAGCCTGTGGAGGCCGGAGGAGGTCGACGGTGGAGATGAATAAGATCCGTGGAGTCCTGCTTTTGCGGTACGCCACACCCGCCCCGATGAACAGACCCCTGCTTCACCGCTGGAGGTCCGCTTCTCCGCTTTTGCGGTACACCGCACACCCTCCCGATCAACAGAACCCCTGCTTTCACCGTAGGAGGTTCGCTTCTCCGCTTTTGGCGGCACGCCACACCCTCCCGATCAACAGACCCCTGCTTCGACCGTGGAGGTCCGCTTCTCCGCTTTTGCGGTACGCCACACCCTCCCGATCAACAGACCTCGCTCAACGTGGCCGGTCGAACACAAGGCCGCTTCTCCGCTTCTAAGGTACGCCAGCCTCGCTTCCATCGCTTATTCCGCCCAAGCCGTTGGCTCCCACGCTGCCTGCTGCTCCCGGCGAACACGATGCATTCCGCTGCCTCCCCATTAACACGACGCATTCCATTGCCTCCCCATGAACACGATGCATTCCGCTGTTCCCCATGAACACGAGCCCTTGCCATACGATGCACGACTAGGCGCTCGAGACCCCACCCGTATGTACACATACGGCCATATTTTCTTTCTGCACCTCGCCGCCAGACGACGCAGTACATGCTACGGCGCGCTTACTACGACATGTGCGCCGCTTACATCGACCAAGATGTACGCATATCGTCACGACCAGGATGACAACGCCACGCACGCTTCGCCGTGGTTCCCGACCGCCGTGCACTTCCTTGCTCGCGAAGATGTAGCTGGTGGGTCCCAGCAATGTGGGGCTAATCGCTTTGTTTTTTTTGCCCGGACGCACTTCCTTGCGGCGAAGGTGTAGCTGCTGGGTCCCAACAGTCGTGGGGGCAAATCGCTTTTTTTGCCCGGATGCACTTCCTTGCGGCGAAGGTGTAGCTGCTGGTCCCAACATCGTGGGGGCGAATCGCTTTTTTTGCCCGGACGCACTTCCTTGCGTATGAAGGTGTAGCTGGTGGGTCCCAGCAATGGGGGCTTAATTGTTTTTTTCGGACGCACTTCCTTGCATGCGAAGATGTAGCTGGTGGGTCCCAGCAGTCAGGGGGGTGAATCGTTTTTTCCTGGACGCACTTCCTTGCGTGCAAAGATGTAGCTCGTGGGTCCCAGCAGTCAGGGGGCAAATCATTTTTTTTCGCGAAATATGGTGGCCCGTCTGGTGGGTCCCGCTGCCGTGGAGGAATAATTATTTTGTGCGTAATAAGGAGGCACTTCCTTGCGGCTGCCGTGGACCCAGCTGTCAGCCTCTCCACGCACATACCCACGTCCGATGGAAGTCATTCCTTGACCACGTTGACCACGTCGCACCGAGAGCACCACGACGGTGGACGACAGCGAGGCCTAGGAAGGGACGACGCGAGCCGGGAAGACGCGGGTGGATGCACACGCGGAGAGGAGTACGAGGGTTCATCGGTTCGGCGCGCTGCCGCCACCGCAGAATAACAGGGGTGGGTGAGTGGAGGGATGGCCCGCCAGCGTGGGAGTAGTAGGGGCGGTGAGGCTCCACGGCAAGACAGCCGCCACGGAGGCAGGAGCAGGCGGCACGACCGGGCGCTGCTTTGGGCGGTGGAAGCAAGAAGACCAGAGGTTGAAGAAGCACGACGGCCGTTGGATGGACATCGACGGTCACCGCAGCTAGAATCGTTTATATTGACTAAGTTGACAAAGCCCTTGGTACGCCAACTTAGTAGGCCCATGGTAAGCTATGAAACGGTGCGCCCAGATGTCGTGGGAGGAATCATTTTTGGGCGGTGAAGCTAGAATATCCAAGATTGAAGAAGAAGACGGCATCCGTTGGATGGACATCCAACGCCACCGCTGCTAGAACTGTGTTGACTATAAGTTGACAAAGCCTTGCATACTGCGCCAACTCTGGTTTTTAGGGACGCACAACTTAGTAAGGCCGTAAGTGTGTGGCGAGAACTTATAGCCCATTTGAGATTTGTAAGAATGTAGCCCATTTTTGAATTCTAATGGAATTTACTACAGCCCATTTACAGTTTGTTAAAACTAAAGCCCATTTCAACCAACCTTTCAAAACATAATTCAATAAAATTTCCCACATTTTGATGGGATCCAATATTTTTATCCCGAAATTTCTAGTCGATTAAATACAATTTCAATATAAATTTATATTACGTAAAAATCCAACTAAACATTGCGCGTCAGCAACAATTAATGAAATTAAAATTTTCAATATTCAAAAATAATATTTTATAAAGTAATCACTGTTTGGTGCATTTTTTAATAGTTACTACCTAGTTTTTTAATTACATCCCATTTATTATTTCTTAAAGCCCATTTTCTTGTCAAGCCTAATGCATCCCTCCTAGGAAAGATTTGAAGCCAGCGGGCGGTGAATAACAACTTGACCTTGCCTCGGTATTCCTAAAAAAGTATAGCTGGGCTAGCCATTTTCAGCTTGAAAAAATTAATATCTGGCTGGATATCTGCTCGGGCTAGACGGGCCACAGCCCGCCCAGCTAATACCGCAGCGATGTTTTCGTTGTTGTTCAGAGGAGAAAAATAATATCTGGGGTAAACATCAAAAAATCTGCAGTGCTCACACCTCAAAAACACAAATATCGCCGAGCTGCTTGGTCCCAACTTATCGGCCGCTTGTTGTGCAATTCTCTGCATCGACTAGAGTACATAGGTTGACAATGGTGTGGGACCGTGATGTCAGAAACTAGGAGGAAGCAAAATAAATTATAGTTATATATATATATATATATATATAATAAGGAGGCACTTATATGACGTGAGGCTATGGACTTGGTGGGTCCCCATTGTCATCCTATCCAAGTAAAGTCATCTCCTCGCTCAAGGTGCTTTCGCTCAAATGCCAATCATCGCGGCCGCCCGCTTCCCTTGCAGTGTAATTGTTCGCCTTCAAACGACACAAGTGCCGTCCGTCCGCCCATCTCGCCGCACACATTAATGATACACGGTTGCCGAGGCGGCTACTCCGCGCCACACGCCCGCCCCTCCGCCTACCACCATTGCTATATAAACCGCTGCGCCGCCATTGCCGCAGCCATCCACATCCGCTCCTTTCTCCTTTCCACACCACTATCGCCCACCATGGCTTCCTCCCGCTCCAGCGCTCTTCGGGACAGGCGGACGACGGACTAGAAGGAGATGGCAGCTATTGCTGCCGACCGCTGGCCGGTAGGCAGCCGGAGGACGACGACGCCCTAATGGAGAACATGGTAGTCGGCGATCCGCGCCAACCCTCCTCCGCACCATCTCGCCGGTGCATTGCACCATGACCATCGGCGCAGGCCCGTGCTCAATATATGGATATGGTGAGGCCGGCGCGTGAGGAGCAGTTCCGGAGGCGCAGCCGACGCCGCTTACAACCACCATCTCTCCAGAGCACCGCAGCGGAGGAGCAGATCGTCCGCGAGCGGGCGGAGCAGAGGCGCTGCTCGACTCGCACCGCTCCGCCCGCAAGGGACGCCGAGGCCGGGCAGACCGCATGCGGGTGGCGGAGGCTGCGCCGCCACAAAGAGGCTAGCAAAGAGGGCGGCGAAGCGGGCGAGGCGCTGTTTGGCGGGACCGAGGACGAGGCAGAGGACAATGCCGGCCCGACGAGTCCTCGCCTGGCCGGGCGCTGACGACGCCCGCTCCGCCAAGGCCTCCGCGGCGCCAACAACGAGGCAGAGGACACCACTGCCCGCCGAGGCCCCGCCGCCAACAACGAGGCAGAGGACATCATCGGCTCAGCCGAGGCCCTACCACCGCCATCAACGGGGAGGATTTACCGCCCGCCGAGGCGCCGCCACCGGCAACGAGACATAGGATATCGCTGCCCGCTAAGGCCCCGCCCCGCTGCCAACGAGGCCGCGCACGTAAAATGAGGAAGAGTAGAACATGGTAGGTCGCCGCCGCCTGGTCCAAGTAAGGCTACCGCTGCTACCTCCGTTGAAGCCAAGCTAGGCGGATTGACCATTGACGGCCGGTTAGCTTTTTGGCGGCGACGTGAGTCGGAGAGCTGCACCGAGAAGAACGCTGCTTTACTTAATCGCTGGTGCAGTTATCGATCGACACGTGGGCCCAACAGGCCACATGTCGCTTACGCAATCGCACCTCAGTTAAGTCACCAAGCTTCGCTCGCCTGGGACATGTGGGTAGCTTCGTTAATTAATTATACCTCCAGCCGCACTTTTTAGTTTTTTTTCAACAAGGAGGATGACTCTCGCCTCGTGATCGGGAGATGCATGCGCCACAAACACCCCTTTTTAGTTGAAGAATGTATGAAATGTAATGAAACCGCATGTTTATATGAAACCGACCGTATGAATGAATTTATTTCGATTAGTTCAATTCTGTATCACGGCATTGGATGAACATGCAAAACAATACGTACTAGCATTATTCCTGTGGTGATCACCACGCTTCAGTAGTTTCACATGTACTCCTCCGTCCTTTCTAGTCTGCATACAAGTTTTATCTGCAGTCAAAGTATCTCTACTTTGACCAATCTTATACAAAAAGTATGCACTTTCACAATGTGCTAAGTAAAAGGAATGTATGAGTACAAAGAGTTTGAGCAGCTTTTTAGCGCTTCAGACATTGCAATCAAACACACAGCCTTGCAATTCATAGAGAACATTCAAACAATCGATGATTATGCATCTCAGCGACTCACATGTCGAGGCAATATTTACTTCACAACTAAAGAATAAAGAAAAATTAATTGTCGTCTGCCGACAAAGAAAGGGCGCCCCATTCAAAATATCAAACGATATCTTGCTAAAATCAATGAGCAAAATTTGACAAGGTTGTCCCATTCCAAAATATCAAATGCCTACGATTGTGGAATGGGCAGGGTTTGCCATCAGTTCGACATTGACATGGCACCTCGTGCTAAATAAACCAGCTGTTCTTTTTGTGCAGTTCCACCAAAATCAACCAAAATCGCACAGTAGCTTGTATGATTTCGCCTTTATATGTTGCAACGCCTTGAACTTATGGGCACCTCCTTTCTTGTGGTGGAAATGAATGATTCGATGTATTCATGAACATTTTGTGCAGTTCCTGTTGAAATCAAGCTGAGCACCCTGTTTGCACAAATACAAAAAGTGATTAGTATAAAGCAAACTGTACTATGAATTGACAGTTTAACAGTACATACATGGTCCATGTAGAGCACACTTTTAGAAAAATGGAACTCACCATAAAGAATCCTAGAACAACATTGTACTCAAGATCACAGCAAAAAAATGGAGATTTGTCGGTCTTCCGAGCTGAAGTTAGTTTGGTCTTGTGGGGAGTAATGTAACCATCCTTCAACTGCTCCTTCCGATGAGAAGATAGATAGGGCTTCTTCATCCTAGCATAATCGGAACTAGTCACTTCATGCATCCATATTCTTGTTCAGAGGAAGATGATCCCTGTTTGCTCGAAAAAAGGAAAGGAAATATTTAAAACAGCATGATGAAGCACTTCTCAAGGACAATACCACTTTTTCATGACAGTATTTAAACAGTAGCACAACACTAATAGAGATGACAAAGCTCAATCATATGGATGAAATCAGTGGGTGAGTACCAACATTTGTCGAGGTTGATTGTGTAGAGCATACAGATGAAGCACTTCTCCGAACCATCTGCTGCTATCTACGGGGTGGCCATGCTTACTATATACTCCTCGATTAGTTTAATGTTTCCAACATCTTCTTGTGCAGTTCCACTAAAATATATGGTATCTTCAAAGAAGATCCCTGTTTGCACAAGTAGAGATAATTACGTATGGCATCAAATCGTGGCAAAACAATTGCTCGCTCCAGCCATAGCAATAAATTAAGATGCAAAACTATATCATTACTTGTGTCATCACAGTTCCAAAGGCTTCATTACAGCACCATGAGTTGATTTTGTTTTTCTTCCGCTTGTTCTTCCCCTTCATCACTTGGTTCAATAATGCATAAGCTTCGCCTTCAATGTAAGATTTGGCATGTCAATTAGGGAGCAAAAGTATAGTACTAAACTTAATTTTCTGATGGAAGTGGCAAAATACAGGCCAATCAGTTATGAAATATCCTTATCTTACCTCAATGAGATATTACGGTGCACATACAGATTGGAAGTCTTGTTTCCATTTGTGCAGTTCACTAAAATCAAGCAACATTATCGCATAAGTAGCACAACATATGAAAGCACACCGCAGAATCATGTGAAAGAAGGCTAGTACTAACCTCTCATGATGCGGAATTCAAACAACTCACAAGAAGAAGATCTGAACCAAATTCGCTTTAACGGATAGGAAGTAAGATCTCTCTTGTGCAGTTCCACTAAGATCAAGCAATCTGCTAACGTTGTGGGTGTGATATTTTGGTTGAACTGCACAAAACACTCTTAAAACAAAAGTGTTTTGTGCAGTGCAACAAAATGTCACAATAGAAATGAGGTGAAGTAGATAACCCTGTTTACACAGAGGTGCAAAGGAAACAATTAGTGGTCAATAACGGTGGATGACACAGAAGCCAACAAAAAGAAGCATCTACCTTATCTAAATGGGAAAGAAAGCAAGACAGTAGCATTTCTCAAACAGTGGCATTGATTAATATTAACATAGAGATTATATTAACAATAAAATTTGTTAAACATGTAATTTTCTTTTAACTGTGGCATTACATCAATTTTCCAGCGGCATTATTAGAGGGTGTTTGTTTACAGGGACATTTTGGTGTAGGGACTAAAAGAACTCCGTGTCAGTCACATCTAAACCAAACAGGAGGGACTTTTTGGGACTAAAAGTGGGCATTTGGGACTAAAGAAAGAAGACCCCGAGGGAGTCTTTTTGGGACTTTTCCAACAGTTGCCCCTGCCACGCATCGCACCTTGTTTCTATTAGTTCATTACTAGGGGTAACATGGTCTTTATCATGTCATTTAATAACCTCTAGTCCATGTTTAGTCCCCGAACCAAGCAGGTAGGGACTAGGAGTTTTAACCAAACAGGCCTTAGATTAACAACAGCTAATGAGTTGCACGGATGTGGATGCACCAGCACCATGTGCATCTACCGATGTACCGTGGTCATGCACAGTCTGTTGCAACAAAGAACAAACAACCAAGGAGCATATTTGTGTTGGTCCCAGTTTTGTTATCTTTAGACACCTTTCCCTATGTGAGCGCAACAAATCTAGTCCTGCTCAAACTCTACACCCTTGTCCCTTCCTTTCCTTTTTGAACTAGTACTTTTGCCCCTTCCTTTCCTCTTTCAACCACGTCCTAGATTTATGCTATACAACTTTCCCCACTACTTTCCCCCATTCCTTTCCTCTTTGAACCACATCCTAGATTCATGCTATACAACTTTCCCCCTTCATTTCCTCTTTGAACCACGTCCTAGATTCATGCTATATACAACTTTTCCCACTACTTTCCCCCACTCCTTTCCTCTTTGAACCACGTCCTAGATTCATGGTATACATGCAACTAGAGCAATGCATGTGGAGTAAGTAAAATATACCTTAATGTTCTTGGGCGTGGTTCGTGGGCGACGGACGGCTGTGAAGAAGAAGGGGTCAGAGGCCCTCCCGCGCCGCCGCTGGGTGGAAAGTGAACAACAGCGCCGGTAGTGGATTCCCTCCCTCGCCGACGGCGACATCATTAAGCCTCCTTCCCTTCCCGACGGACGGATCCTGCTGGGTCTTTGAGCAGCAGTGAGGGGAGAGAGAGGCCAACGAAGTCTTGTTTAGATCTGGAGAGGGCGAGAGAGTGTGAAGAGAGCAACTACAAGCGCTGAGGCTCTAGCGGGAGAGGGCGAGAGAGTGTGAAGAGAGCAACTACAAGCGCTAAGGCTCCAACGTGTATATATATACTGGAGAGAGAGTGTGAAGCATGCAAACCCTAGAAAACATTTTGACCAGTCAAAGAATCCTCCTGGCAAGAATTATGCTCAAGTGTAGTTATCGAACCCGAGACCTCAAGTTTGATGAGCGAACAGGCTAACTAGCTACACAACCCTCCTGCTATGTTCAACGAGAGGAAAATAACCTTTTATATATTCCTGCATTCGTGTGACAGGCATGCCGTGGTTTTTGTGTGTGTGTGGGGGAGTCATTAGGATTTCAATCATAATCGTGTCATGTGGCTTTGGTGGTAAGACTATCCACAGTGGTGTAGAAATAATGCAGCCTTAGTCACCTTACCTCTCTCCACGTAGTATGTTGGGTCCCACCAGTCAGAGGGTGAAACAAAAAAATTAATAAGAAAAATTAAAAGAGCCAACTGAAGGAAATATGCCCTAGAGGCAATAATAAAGTTATTATTTATTTCCTTATATCATGATAAATGTTTATTATTCATGCTAGAATTGTATTAACCGGAAACATAATACATGTGTGAATACATAGACAAACAGAGTGTCACTAGTATGCCTCTACTTGACTAGCTCGTTAATCAAAGATGGTTATGTTTCCTAACCATAGACATGAGTTGTCATTTGATTAACGGGATCACATCATTAAGAGAATGATCTGATTGACTTGACCCATTCCGTTAGCCTAGCACTTGATCGCTTAGTATGTTGCTATTGCTTTTTCATGACTTATACATGTTCCTCAGAATTATGAGATTATGCAACTCCTGCCACGGAGGAACACTTTGGTACTACCAAACGTCACAACGAATCGGGTGATTATAAAGGAGTACTACAGGTGTCTCCAAAGGTACATGTTGGGTTGGCGATTTCGAGATTAGGTTTTGTCACTCCGATTGTCGGAGAGGTATCTCGGGCCCTCTCGGTAATGCACATCACTATAAGCCTTGCAAGCAATGTAGCTAATGAGTTAGTTATGGAATGATGCATTACGTAACGAGTAAAGAGACTTGCCGGTAACGAGATTGAACTAGGTATTGATACCGACGATCGAATCTCGGCAAGTAACATACCGATGACAAAAGGAACAACGATGTTGTTATGCGGTTTGACCGATAAAGATCTTCGAGAATATGTAGGAGCCAATATGCGCATCCAGGTTCCTCTATTGGTTATTGACCAAGAATAGTTCTAGGTCATGTCTACATAGTTCTCGAACCCGTAGGGTCCGCACGCTTAAGGTTTCATGATGCTTATATTATGAGTTTATGAGTTTTGATGTACCAAGGAGTTCGGAGTCCCGATGAGATCGGGACATGACGAGGAGTCTCGAAATGGTCGAGACATAAAGATCGATATATTGGACGACTATATTCGAGTTCGAAAGGTTCCAATGATTCGGTATTTTCGGAGTACCGAGAGTTACGGGAATTCGCCGGGAGAAGTATTGGCCTTATTGGGCCCTGCGGGAAAGAGAGAGGGCTGCCTAGGGCAGGCCGCGCGCTTCAAGGCCTAGTCCGAATTGGACTAGGGGAGGGGCCGCACCTTCCTCCCTTCCCTTCCTTCTCTCCTACTCCTACTAGGAAAGGAGGAGTCCTACTCCCGGTGGGAGTAGGACTCCCCTGCGCGCGCCTCCCTGGCCGCCACCTCCTCCTTGCTCCTTTATATATGGGGCAGGGGGCACCCCATAACACACAAGTTGATCTACGGATCGCTCCTTAGCTGTAAGCGGTGCCCCTCCACCATATTCCACTTCGTCATATCGTCATGAGCTTAGGCGAAGCCCCGCGCCGAGAAGTCATATCGTCAGCGAGCTTAGGCGAAGCCTCGCGCCGGTGGAGCATCATCATCGCTACCACGCCGTCAGGCCGACGGAACTCATCCTCGACACTTTGCTGGATCGGAGTCCGGGATCGCCATCGAGCTGAACGTGCTGAACACGGAGGTGCCGACGCTCGGTGCTTGGATCGGTCGGATCGTGAAGACGCATTTACTACATCAACCGCGCTGTTATAACGCTCGCTGGGTTCACGAGGGTACGTGGACGGACACTCTCCTCTCGTTGTTATGCCATCACCATGGTCTTGCGTAGCGTAGGAAATTTTTGAAATTACTACGCTCCCCAACACCAACGGTGTATCTTACTAGCTCACACATCTCGCCACTGCTCGGGAACACCGTCCAATTGATCCTCTGTTCGCTCAATGCACTATTTTAAGTGAATCCTTATTATAACATGCACAAAATTTTTGGGCACATGTATTCGACTTAAGTCAGTGTGCCATCAGATCTTGTATACTTACTACTCCCTCCGCTCTAGGTGTAATAAGTCATGTTAGAAGGTGCAACGGGACCAAGGTGCGTATGCAGCGTGTGTGTGTTTAACAGCATGTGTGTGTTATAGAGTGTGATAGATCGACCTACTCCTACAGAGATATGGTGTGTAGTGTACGATTTTAGCCATGAGAGCCGGTGCATCCTCTCTTTTCGGGCGTGTCCGTAGGGACATGCACACAGCTGCCACGCCTGGGCCTCGACCAGCCCGCCCACCCAAAGCCCTCCATCGCCAAGGCTTCCCGTCCGAAATGGTCAGCGCCGCTCCAAAGAATCGGTGCCGCATTCATGCCCGGGCAGAGCGGACGCGACCTCTTGATGTCTACTACGCAACCTTCTTCTTGTAGACGTTGTTGGGCCTGCAATTGCACAGGTTTGTAGGACAGTAGCAAATTTCCCTCAAGTGGATGACATAAGGTTTATCAATCCGTGGGAGGCGTAAGATGAAGATGGTCTCTCTCAAGCAACCCTGCAACCAAATAACAAAGAGTCTCTTGTGTCCCCAACACACCCAATACAATGCTAAATTGTATAGGTGCACTAGTTTGGCGAAGAGATGGTGATACAAGTGTAATATGGATGGTAGATAAAGGTATTTGTAATCTGAAATAATAAAAACAGCAAGGTAACAAGTGATAAATGTGAGCGTAAACGGTATTGCAATGATAGGAAACAAGGCCTAGGGTTCATACTTTCACTAGTGCAAGTTCTCTCAACAATAATAACATAGATAGATCATATAACAATCCCTCAACATGCAACAAAGAGTCACTCCAAAGCCACTAATTGCGGAGAACAAACATAGAGATTATGGTAGGGTACGAAACCACCTCAAAGTTATTCTTTCCAATCAATCTGTTGGGCTATTCCTATAAGTGTCACAAACATCCCTAGAGTTTGTACTAGAATAACACCTTAAGATACAAATCAACCAAAACCCTAATGTCACCTAGATACTCCATTGTCACCTCAAGTATCCGTGGGCATGATTATACGATATGCATCACACAATCTCAGATTCATCCAACCAACATAAAAGTACTTCAAAGAGTGCCCCAAAGTTTCTACCGGAGAATCAAGAACGTGTGCCAACCCCTATGCATAGGTTCATGGGTGGAACCCGCAAGTTGGTTACCAAAACATACATCAAGTGGCACATGATATCCCATTGTCACCACGGATAAGCACGGCAAGACATACATCAAGTGTTCTCATAAAAGACTCAATCCGATAAGATAACTTCAAAGGGGAAACTCAATTCATCACAAGAGAGTAGAGGGGGAGAAGAAACATAAGATCCAACTATAATAGCAAAGCTCGCGATACATCAAGATCGTGCCATAGAGGGAACATGAGAGAGAGAGAGATCAAACACATAGCTACTGGTACATACCCTCAGCCCCGAGGGTGAACTACTCCTCCTCGCGTCATGGAGAGCGCCGGATGATGAAGATGGCCACGGAGATGGATCCTCTGCAGGGTACCGGAAAGGGGTCCCATTGGTTTTGGTGGCTCGAGGCTTGCGCGCGGAACTCCCGATCTAATTTCTGTTCGGAAGTTTTAGGGTATGTAGGTATATATGGGTGAAAGGAGTACGTCGGTGGAGCTACGGGGCCCCACGAGGCAGGGGGCGCGCCCCACCCTCGTGAGCACCTCCCGTATCTTCCCGACGGGGTCCAAGTCCATCGTGGGTTTCCTTCCAAAATAACTTCTCCAGCTTGATTTCGTTCCGCTTTGACTCCGCCCGATATTCCTTTTCCTCAAACACCAAATAGGCATAAAACAACAAATCTGGGCTGGGCCTCCGGTTAATAGGTTAGTCCCAAAAATAATATAAAAGTGGATAATAAAGCCCAATATTGCCTAAAATAGTAGATAAGAGCAATCAAAAATTATAGATACGTTGGAGACGTATCACCTCTCACTAGCGCAAGAGTGATGGTTGCTTCGTCCGTCCAACTTACTGCTGGGTCTATGTGATTTGACGACTCATTGGTCTTTATTACCGAGGTGGTAGGACTGCTGGATGTCCCACGCCGCGTAAAGGAGGTAGTAGATTACAATTTTCTCCATTCTTACAGCGGAGGAGTGCAAGAGCAGTGAAAACACGCAGCTCAAGTGATTACATGGCCCACCTCACACTATCACCGTACGACACCTAACTCTTTACATAGTACTCCCTCCGCTCCTAAATATTACTAGATGAGTCCCGCCGCTGCCATGAACAACGGTATATCTCTTTGTGCAAAATTATCAATTTCATAGAACTAAAAAAAAAATCTATAACCGCATGACAAATGTGGTAGCCAAAATAAATAAACTCCCATCATCATTTAGATCATCCCACGTAAGGAAAAAAAATCAGCCAACTCCTACTGCATAATGGGATTATATTTTTCTTTTGACATGTTAATGGGACTTAAAAGCTCACTTACATGCATGCTACGGTGCATGCTTGCATGCGCACATGTTGATGTGATTTAAAACCCACTCACATGCATGTGCCACGGTATTTCTGCATGCTTGCATGTGGCTTAGTGCGGAGCCTCTCAACATCTAGATCGACGGCTATTATGACTGATTTACTTCATCTAACGGCTACGCTAATTTTGATGATGTGGCTCAAGGAGAGGATAGAGAATTCTAGTAGTGGGGGCTAGCTATTACTAGTAGATAAGTCTTTGTGGAGATTCCACTAGGTGAACTACATACGGAACAAAATGAATGAATCTACACTTAAAATGCATCTATATACATCTGCATGTGGTTAATGGTGAAATCTCTACAAAGATTTATATTTAGGAATGAGAGGAAGTACTAGTATAGTACTAGTACGCATCTGTAATTTATCGCAAGATAAATTTGTACAATGCTATGAAGCTTCCAGCTCTGTTACATGTATCTTGCGCCCAAGGTTGCCCGCTGCAACATTTCATCAAATACAAAGGAGACTAACATGCATGCTATTGCATCTCAATGATTGATGATCATAGCAATATGTACTCCTCCGCTCCAAAATAAGTGTCTCAACTTTGTGCAAACTTTAGTACAAAGTTGTACTACTACTAAAGTTGACACTTATTTTGGAACAGAGGCAGCTAAATAAAAAACGATCCATGCAGTCCCTAGCCCTTGAACCGTGAACCCCGACCAGGCTTCAATTTGTCGGCAACGCTCAAGCTTCCTAATAAATGAAGTTTGCAACCTTTTGACCATCGATCATTTTGTGCAGTTTCACCAAAATCGAGATGAGCATCCCCGTGGCAAAGAAATTGAAGAAGCGTGATTAGAATAAGATTACTAGGACTAGTTGATGAGACATAAAATCATCACAAATACAAGACGAGAAGCCAGAGAGGTATCGTATGTGGGGGGCAAAGAAGTAGAGAAATATCCACAGGAGTGATGTGGGCAGCTAGAGCGATGGTGCAAGCCGGCTGTAAAGGGAGTTGTACCGAGGGACGAGCTCAACCTTGAGGAGGGCGGCGGGAGGCGGCAACTGCCCACGTCACGGCAGTGAGCAAGGGACGAAGGCAACCTCACCAGCTTTGTGAGAGAGAACGGCGGGGACCCCTGATCGGGACGTGCCGCGGTGGGTTTTCGCCGTCGGCATTTACCACCGCATCTACACTAAGCATCCACCCTTACCCAAGCGGACGGATCCGCCGGATGTTAGAGATGTGGCCACGCTTGTTTTGTGCGAGAGAGTGTGAAGAGAGCAACCCCAGCAAGCAACCGTGTAGGCTGGCCCGCCCCGACTATGTATATAGTGGAGCGGTTTTTCTTCATATGAACCTATCATATTGCATACGTACATCGAAGAAAAAAATATATTTGTAAATGACGCGGCACCTACTAACCTTGCGCTTGGCATCTCCAAAATATTAACCTTGCGATTGGCTCTTCGCCTCTTCGAAGTCGAGCAATAATGGTAGTGCAGATATATCGCTCGCTATATGAGACCGAATGAATTGCTGCACGCCCACCACATGGGCGAGGGTCGAGAGGCGAGGGAGAGTGCTACTACACACGGAGCAAAATGAGTGAATGTACACTCTAAAATACGCCTATATACATCAGTGTTTGGAGTATGTACTAGTAGTTCATATTGAAATCTACTAAAGGACATATATATTCCAAACAATATGATATAATCTCTATAACCAAGGTAGTAGGGACGAGGGGTAAACGGAGGAGTAGTAAATTTTTCTCCTCGCCCCATGAGCCATCACAAGATGGGCGTAGGGAGGAACAAGCTTCACCTCATCCTGCGAGCCACCGCGCCTGTATGGGGAGACGGCGATACAAGCTTCTCCTCGCTCATGAGTTGACGGACACATCAAAAGTACTCCAGTGTATAGAGCCTTGCCTCTAAGGTAGGCCCCACATGGTTTGCCTCTTTTTTAATTTAACATAACGCATCAAGTCGCAATTTGTTTGTTCACCCGTGGTAGACGATCCTCCCTCCACCAAGTGGACAACCAGACACGTACAAATTACCACGTGGGCTGCCTTTTTCAGACAGAAATGAGCTCCACCGTGTACCCGCCGGTGTGGTTGGGAAAGAGATGGGAGTACATGCGCTGCATGCACCTCTTCTCTTCGTGCACGCCCCCACCTACGTGGGTGTGTGTGAGAGATACAAACCACGTTCGTGAGTGTTTTTGTTTTGTGGTGGGGTGGGGTGGGGTGGGGTGTTGATTTCATGAATTATTGTTGGGAATATGTGTCGATGACATCTCAAACAAAATTTTGCATGCAATGTGTGTGAAATGGAGGCCTATCCATATCATACATAGAGGGTCGGGCAATCCACGAGAAGAGAGGGAGGGGTCATAGCTATCGATAGAGTCGAAGAGAGGATCAAGTGGGTGGGTGCGAGATCGATGAAGAGAGCCATCGAAATTGTGTGTGTGTGTGTGTGAAAGTCAAAGATATAGGGCGACTGGCCTACCGGAACGTTAGAGGGCACATGTCAAGTTTGTGTGTGGCAGGGAGACATGACTAGAGCGCTTGATGTATCGGTGTGTGTGGGGGGGGGGGGTGGGGAGGGGTAGGCAGAGGCCTAATTATAGAGGTAGAACGACTCGTATATGTGTTGAGAAGGAGAGACCCAACTATGTCTTGAGGGAGATCGGTCGACATCCATACATAACTGAAGGACGGGAAATATGATGGGACAGAGAGAGAGAGAGGAGAGAGAGAGGGAGGGAGAGGGAGGGAGAGTGGTAGAGTGCTGGATGGGTGATGGAGTTGCTTCTCAGAGATGTTGGGAGAGGCCTACTAGACAAACTGAGGGTGGAACTGCAATGTTATCAATAAGAGTGGGGATGTGTTTCTGTGTGTGCCTGTGGGTGATAGATCTGTCGGGACACATCCATGGATGATGAAGGGGAACCATGTGTTTGGTAAGCAAACCTAACTAGATCGGTAGATCAATTGTTGTTTGTCGGAGGAAAGGGAGAGACACAACTAATGAGGTAGATCAATCGATGTGTGGGTAAAAACGAGTTATAAGGACCTAGCTGGCTATATGTATAGCGAGAGATTGGTCGGTGTACGTCCATTTGTTAGAGGCAAATAAGGCCCAGCGAGACGGATAGACAGAGAGAATGGAGCTAGGAGGTGGTGCGAGAGGCCCAACTACTAGCTAGATAGGGGGAGGAGTGCGGTTGTGAGATCGATGAAAAGAGGGGCGAGAGTTTACACGTGTGTCTGACCATATGAGAGACACGAGGCAAGGACACATAAAGGAGGAGATTGAAGCTGTGTGTGTATGCTGTAGGCAGGCATCGCTAGAGAGGTTTATCGATCGGTGTGTGCCGGAAAGGAGTTGTGGATACTCTGGGAGAACGACCTAAAGAAAAAAATGAATGTGCCCTGTGGATAGAATGCCGAGGGAGGAGGAGGGTGAGGAGGGCGTGTGCATGCACGAGAGAAAGTTAGTGGTAGCTACAAAGGCTAGAGAATTGTGTGGGTGTAAGAGACTAACAAAGATCATAATTTGATATGAAAGCGGATTCATATATTTGAATAGGAGATCATAGTGTTTTAAACATTATGCATGAATATAGCGGTGATACACGTGTTGTGCACATGTTATACCATAATGTGATAATGCATGGCGCTTGCAACTCACAGCCTAAATGCCGAACAATCTAAACCATACTATACATCAAACAATCTCACATTTTATTTGAATTTGTGATAATGTGCGTATGCTTGCATCTTACAACTAAATATCAAGCAATCTAAACAATACTATATATCGAACATTCTCACATTTTATTTGAATTTGTGGTAATGTGTGGTGTTTGCAACTCACATCTAAATACTTGTAGGCGTAGGGGGCGGGGCACCATACATAATGTGATAAACACATTATACATTTGAGACATGGTTTAGATTATGAAGATCTAGCTAGAGCTAGAAATGTAATGTGATTTGAAATCAAAATAAAGTGGATTAAAAAAATCTAGTTCGAGTTCATATAGTACACATAGTTCATATGTAACTCGAGACTAATCATGTGGTGTGCTGTGAAGATAATACACAAATGATGGTTTAACTTGACAATAATGATGATTGTAGATCTTATTAAACAGAGAAACGAATTCAAATGCTTTGACTTCACAACAATCATTATCTGAGATCTTATTCAAATTTACTTCATATTGAAGCGGTAGTATATACGCTTGGAATGCACTAAAACGCTCATTTGAGTAGTAGGTTGCATGCACTATACACGTAGTGAAATATTTTAATTGAACATAATATGAATTCAAATTTTTGAATGACATTTGTAGTGCGCATTGATTTGGTACAGTACACGTTAGGCTTGTCCGGAAATTTCAACCCGCGCCTTGTTAGCCCGAAATATTTAAGATATATCTTTGTCTCAGCAGTTCGGACAACTCCCTCCATCTCAACCCGCGCCTTGCTATTCCGAAATTACAACGCGCGCGAAAACTCCCACCTCCTATGAAATCTCGACACGCGAAATGCCCTTGGTACCTGAGGGAGTCCTGGATTAGGGGGTGTCCGGATAGCCGGACTACCATCATCAGCCGAACTATCATTGGCCGGACTATCATCATCGACCGGACTCCAAGACTATGAAGATACAAGATTGAAGACTTCTCCCTGTGTCCGGATGGGACTTTCCTTGGCATGGAAGGCAAGCTTGGCTATACGGATATGTAGATCTCCTACCATTTTAACCGATTCTGTGTAACCCTAGCCCTCTCCGGTGTCTATATAAACCGGATGGCTTTAGTCCGTAGGACTAGAATCACAACAACCCTTACAATCATACCATAGGCTAGCTTCTAGGGTTTAGCCTCCTTGATCTTGTGGTAGATCCACTCTTGTAAACATCCACAATATCAATATCAATCAAGCAGGACATAGGGTTTTACCTCCATCAAGAGGGCCCAACTCGGGTAAACATCGTGTCCCTTGTCTCCCGTTACCATCCGCCTAGACGCACAGCTCGGGACCCCTACCCGAGATCCGCCGGTTTTGACATCGACATTGGTGCTTTCATTGAGAGTTCCTCTATGTCGCCACCGATAGGCTTGATGGCCTCTTCAACCAACAACGACTCAGTCCCGGTGAGACTTTTCTCCCGGACAGATCTTCAGATTCGGCGGCTTCGATCGCGGGCCAACTCGCTGGCCATCCGAGCAGATCGAAGCTACGCCCCGCCGTCCAGTCAGGTTTGAAGCCTATACTTCACGGCAGATATCCGGGACTTGATCCTCGATGGATCTGAGCCATACCGAAAGCGTGCAAGGCTGTCACGATGGGCATGACCTAACTCGCCACGGACAACACCTTGAGGTCAAGACACTAATCCGCCCGACCCATAGTCCGGAGCCGATCGCCGGATCGAGGACGGATGGCTGGACACCGCCCGAGCCGAACTTCTACGGGCGATGGAGCCAACACTTACCTTGTCCCGCATAAAGCTCATGACTCGAGGTGCCGGACTTCGCGGACTCAACCTCCTGCGCCCGCGGTCGAATCCGATTGGGCGCCGATCATGGAATTCACCGCTGCGGACATCTTTTCAGCACTCGCCTTCGGCGATATCACAAATTCATCAAGCATCTCTCGCTATTCAGAGAGCCTCGCCGAACCACGGCCGTGACAGTTGGGACGCGACGACGAAGAAATTCAAAGCCCACCCACCACCCACTTCAGAGCCACCGCCGACGATTTAACCGACTTACTCGACCACGACCAAGACATCGACGGTATGGACGACGATGCCGAGACTACTAAGAACCAGTGCCCACAGGACACTAGAAGACCACCTCGCCATACGACATATACATGGTGGACACCCCAAAAGATGGGGACGGCGAAGAAGCAGCGGAGGCCGATTCCTTAAAGAACAGCCCAAGCGCCGACGTCGTGGCGCCGCCTAAATCCCTCCACGGCAAGAATGGAGATTCCGCACAGAGATAATAACACCCCGTAAAGTGCCGAAGACAACTCCCTCCAAAGACGATCCAGCGCAGGAGGAGGCAGAAGCAAGCCCTCACGAGAGGGCGGCCGACGAAGAGGTCGAGGATGACAATTACTTACCTCCTCCCGAGACGAGGCAAGCCTCGGCGACGATGAATCCGTCGTGCTCGAGGATCCCGTCGAACAAGAGCGTTTCAGACGCAGGCTTATGGCCACAAAGAAACAGCCTAAAGAAAAGCAGCAACAGCTTCAAGCTGATCAAGACCTGCTGGCGACGATGATGGACCGAAGTCCTCGCGTCAAGAGTATGAACTCGAACGCCTCCAAAAGTTACCTAAAACGCAAGTTGCTCCTCCGATTAGAGGAGGAGGCATGCAAACCTACATCACCAGCGCACAACACGGCAGAACGGCCACTCGTGGTCGCGAGAGAGAGGCGCAAGCCCTCCACTAAAACCGCACTCGGCATTGCTCAAAAGCATGAAGCCACGGGGAACGCTACCGGACTTATGGATATATTGAGGACAAGGCAAGACAATCCAGATCTATCTATGGATCACGTGGGCGCCCCAAGACCCACGACAAATACCGTCGCTACCGGTATAACTACTCCGCCGGACCGAACACAGCAGCATAACGCCTCTCGAGCTACGCCGCGATATTGCTCAATACAGAGGCGCCAAGACACCCACTATGCTTCACCGACGAAGTAATGGATCATCAAATCCTCAAGGGTTTAAACCCGCTAACATCGAATCCTATGATGGCACAATAGACCCCGCGGTTTGGATTGAGGATTATCTCTCCATATACACATGGCCCACGGCGACGATCTTCATGCCATCAAATATCTCCCGCCTTGCTTAAAGGACCAGCTCGGCATTGGCTTAACAGCCTGCCCGCAGAGTCAATTGATGTTGGAAGACCCGGAAGCCGATTCCTCGACAACTTCTGTGGTACATATGTGCGACCACCGGACGCAGATGACCTAAGCCACATAATCTAGCAGCCGCATTTAATCGCCAGCAATTCTCGACACGGTTCTTAACAAAGAAAAATCAAATCGCCGACCGTCCGGATGCGAGGCCCTTGCTGCCTTCAAACATAACATCCGTGACGAGTGGCTGGCCCGCACCTAGGACAGAGAAGCCGAAATCCATGGCAGCCCTCACATCACTCATGACCCGCTTCGCGGGAGAGGATAGTGGCTAGCTCGCAGCAACAACCTCAAAGAAAACGCCGGCAGTCCGGATACCAAGGACCGCAATGGCAGGTTGCGCCGAAAAAAAACAAACGCCGCATTAACGGCGACAGCAATGAGGATACGGCAGTCAACGCCGGATTCCGAGGCTCCAAACCCGGTCAACGGAAGAAGCCATTCAAAGGAACCACTCCGGGCCCGTCCAGTTTGGACCGAATACTCGACCGCTCTTGTCAAATACATGGAACCCCCGAAAATCCAGCTAACCACACCAACAGAGATTGTTGGGTATTCAAGCAAGCAGGCAAATTAATCACCAAAAACAGTGACAAGGGGCTACACAGCGATGATGAGGAAGAGACCCGGCAGCCGAACAACAGAGGACAAAAGGGATTCCCCCCTCAAGTTCGGATGGTAAACATGATATACGCAACGCATATTCCCAAGAGGGAGCGGAAGCGCACTAAGGACGATACGCTGATGGAGCCACGCCCTAAAATTCAACCCATGGTCCTCTTGCCCGATCACCTTCGATCAAGAGACCATCCGACCAAGATCCGCCATGGCGGATTCGCCGCATTGGTTTTAGACCCAATCGCCGATGGATTTCACCTCATGAGAGTCCCGATGGACGGCGGCAGAGCCTGAACCTGCTTTATCGTGATACAAGGCGCAAGATGGGCATAGACCCTTCAAGGATTAAACCTACAAAGACAACCTTCAAAGGTGTCATACCAGGTGTCGAGGCCAATTGTACAGTGCTCGATTACATCGAAGTGGTCTTCGGATCCCGGATAATTTCCAAGCGAGGAGTTAATCTTCGACATAGTCCCGCTTCGCAGCGGCTATCACGCTCGCTTTCGGACGAACCGCGTTTGTAAAATTCAACGCGGTGCCGCATTATGCATACCTTAAGCTCAAGATTCCAGGCCCTCGTGGAGTCATCACGGTCAATGGAAACATGAAACGCCCTCCGAACGGAGGAACATACAATGCTCTCGCGCGAAGTACAAAGCAGCCTTTTAAGGCAATTCTCGAGTCCGCCGTTAAACGACCGGACACGACCAAACGCGCCGGAGAAACATCAACCAAGACCACCAGCACGCCCGAGCATCGCAGAGTAATGCGGCCCCAACCCCAGCCCTCGGAAGATTGTAAGACAAACTCTCCACAGACATAATTACGCCTGGAGATACCATGGGCATGGGGGAAGGGCACAACCACAACAGACCCAGAGTGCGGTTCGACCACACCAGGGCTCCCAAGTGTGTCGCTTTTTTCTTTTATTTCTTTCTTTTTATACAGAACTCAGTCCGCCGCGAACCTGCCAACTCATGATGCAACAGCCGTGGAAGGACAAAGGCCGCGATTTAACACTCGTGTGGTCTCCATCACGAGCATTAAATTTGTTAAATACAACATTCCGCTGCCTACCCCTGGAGGGAGACGCCTTTAATTCGTCCAATCCCTTGCTTTCCGGACTATTTGTATCATTCCGCACTCATAGCATATCTTCTCGAATAAAATGCAGCACTTCTTGCCCATAATTGCATTACCTTATATATATATATGTTCATTTACGACATGTTGCATCCGTACACTCTGGTACGGCCAAATACACCAGGGGCTTAAGTTCTCCGCATTATGGTGTGATAAAGTCCGACACTTTCACAAGTGCGGCACCCTAACTTATAGCATTATATGAATCGGCTCAATCATGTCTTGGGTCAATAGTTGGGTTTGCCTGCCCCATGTTTGGCACCTTACGCCCGCTCTATCGCTAAGGTAGCACTGGAGAACCATCGCGATTGCGCCCGGTTGAGCCGGGTTAACGCCAAAGGAGAAAGCTAAACTGACCGGCATGATAAGGCGAGAGACTGGTCGCTGTTCGAGAGGTCCTTTCGGTCCTTAAAGACCTACGCCGCTCGAGCGAAGTTCGGATTATGTCCGATGAAGGCGTGATAGCGCCTCAATTCGGTCTTCCGAATACTAGGGGCTTCACCAAATTTAAAATTATAGAATTCTATGGCTAAGTGAGAGTGTTCAAGCACTATAAGTCCGTTGCCTTGTTCGTTGTGTTGAGCGCCCCCCAGATGGACCCAAAATGGGAACAAGAGTGCTCAAGTTTATCCCGAACACCCCAAAGCACTCGTGGCATGGGGGCTGAAGCCGACGACTTGCCATCTCTCAGATTTAATAAACCGCTGCACAGAAGGTAATATTTTAAATTAACAAGCGTTGCTTAGCGCATATGAACAAAGTTTTCAGCGCACAGGAAAACACATTGCGAATTTACTCAAAAATTACATCCTTGGGGCACTCATCCAATCTTGCGGGCACCCTTCAGGACAGCCTTATAGTACATTTCGGGCGTACGGTGTTCCTTGCCCGCTGGCGGCGCGTCAGTGATTAGCTTCTCCGCATCCAGCTTGCCCCAATGCACCTTTGCGCGGGCAAGGGCCCGACGAGCACCTTCAATACAGGCGGAGCGCTTGATAACCTCCACCTGTGGGCACGATCCACCAGCCGTCGACGAGGCCGGTAGCTCCTGTGCATGGCCTCTCCAGCCACAGCCGGACTATGAGGCCCTTCATGGCCTGCTCGGCCACCTTGTGAAGCTCGACCAGCTGCTTCACTGGTCGCTAGGGGCACCGGATGGCCGGTCTCAAAGATACCGAGACCGAAGACCTTCTCCATTGAGCTCCCTCCTCGGCTCGGTAGAATACGGCAGCATCGTACACGCTGCGAGGCAGATCTGCAAACGCCTCGAGAACTCCCGACGGGTAAGTAACACGTAATTTACATTCACATGCTTGCTTTGCATGAAAAATGCCTTACCCGCCGCTATCTTCCTCATCAACTCAATCTCTCAAGGGACTTATGGGCCTCGACCTTGGCGGTTTTGGCACTTTCGAGCCGAGGCAGGCTTGGACTCTCGAGTCTTTGAGTCACGCCCAAACTCTCATGCTTTTCCATGAGAGCCCGGAGCTCTTGCTGAACCACCGCCACCCGCCTCCTGCTTTTCTCGCTCTGCCCTGCCTCCGTGGTCAGATTATGCTCGTCATGACACGACCTCCTTCGTGGTCGCCACCTCGCTCGCGGGCCCCGCAGCACCCATGTTATCCTTGTTATTTTTGTTGCAACCTAAATCCTTTTCTGTAAGGTACAAGTTCAAAGTGGTGTTACTCACCTTCTTTGCCCTAGAGCTGCTTCTGGCGCGGCCGAGCTCTTGCTCGGACCGCCGAGCCCTGTTTCAAAGCACCGACCTCCGCAGATCAAGGCGGCAGAGGTCAACAAAAGAGCCTGCAACCCATATTGACATAATTTTTAGCAACCTGCGCGATCTTTTTTTTAGATCCTCATTCCGCTTTTCTTTCCGAACACCGAACCGAGTATCGGGGCTACTGTCTATGCGGTATTACATTGCATATTTTAACTTCTTACCTCAAAGCCTCGATAGAAGGCTATGCAGAAGCTTGGTCAGCCCGCCTTGGCGAGCTGCACTTTCAATCACCGCACTCATAATAGTGCGGTGTTCTTCCTCGATGGAAGCGCTCAGCGCCCAACAAGTTGTCTTGCGCCCGGTTGGACGGAAGCCGCCGGCGCCATGGTCTTGCCCGTCGCTGAAGGGCCGCGGCCGGACTCGGAACCACTGCGGGTTCCGATGTGGAGTCCGGCGCAAAGTCCGGAGGACTCCTTGTGGCGCCCGAGCCTCCCCGATGGGTCCTTCTGGGATCCCACCTCGGCCCTCGGTGTCGCGAGGGGTGGAGGCGGTCGGGATGGAGTCTACATCCGACGGAGCCAACGACCCGCTTGATGAAGCGGGAGATCATCACCGCCGGACTACGTGCAGCATGCGGCATTAGAATGACACTATGTGACACAAAGAAAAGAAATTATAAATCATTCAGGAATTCGGATACTTACGATCTCGCCGAGGCCTGGCCCTTGAAGGTTATTCTTCCTCGCCAACGTTGATGTTGGCGGAACTGTCCGGGAATAGTCCTTCCCTCTTTGACCCTTCGGCCCCCTGCTGGGGAAGCCTTCCTCTTCCTCTCTCCTTCCTCCGAGAGAGTCCTCTTCCTCCTCCTCATTTTGGGGAGGAGTCCGCCCGAGTCGCCGGACACTGAAAACGGCACTCTTTCGAGCACCCGTGGCCTCCTTCTTGGTTTTCTTCTCCGCACCACGCGGTGCCGGAACCAGCAGCCTCGCTAGACGGCGTGCTCATTGGATTTTCGGCATAGGAGCCGGACAGTAATCTGCTCCGCCTTCCTCATCCAGTCTGTCAAAGGAAAAAGGGAAATTAAAACCCGATAGAGTCAAACTATGTAAAACAAGTGTCCCAGAAGGGTAGAATCACTTACCTCGTCGGCTCTGGCCTGAGCGAAATCCGCGATCTTCAGTCGCGGATGCGGGGGCTTCGGCGCCCTTGAACAGCACCTTCCAGGCGCCTTCGTACGTTGTGTCGAAGAGCTTATTCAGCGCCTGGTGCTGTTCCGGATAGAACTCCCACAGATTAAATGCCCGCTCTTGGCATGGGAGTATCCGGCGGACGAGCATGACTTGGACCACGTTAACCAGCTTGAGCTTCTTCACCAGCTTCTTGATACATGCTTGGAGTCCCGTCAGCTCCTTCAAACTACCCCACAGCAAGCCCTTCTCTTTCCAGGAGGTGAGCTGCGTGGGGATTCCAGATCTAAACTGGGGGCCGCCCATTTAGGGTCACGCTGCTCGGTGATATAGAACCACCCCGATTGCCACCCTTGACGGATTCCACGAAGGCCCTTCGAACCAAAGGACGTTGGGCATCTTGCCCAACATGGCGCCTCAGACTCCGCTTGAGTGCCCTTCACTACCTTCGCTTGACATTGAAGGTCTTGAGCCACAAGTCAAGTGGGGCTGGATGCGAGGAATGCCTCGCACATGACGATAAACGCCGAGATGTTGAGGATGAAGTTCGTGCCGATCATGGAAATCCAGGCCGAGTAGAACATGAGCACCCGGACAAAGGGGTGAAGTGGAAAGCCCAGTCCATGGAGGAAGTGGGAAGAAAGACGACCCTCTCATGGGGCCTGGGTGGGGATGAGCTGCCCTCGTCGGGCAGCCGACAAGCAATGTCGCCGGAGAGGTATCCGCGCCACGCAGATCGATGATTTGCTCCTCCTTAACGGTGGAGGACAACTATTTACCTCCCGCCCGGACATGGTCGGAGAAGGTTGAGACGAGATGCGCGAACTTGGGCGCTGGAGCTCGAAAAGCGCGGAGATGGATAAGCAAAGGAGGAAGAAGGCGAGGTGAGAAGGTGAATCCTTATCCCTTATATGGGCGGGCGAAGTCTCACGCGCCCCCACCGCTTGGTAAAACTCGCTTATCTCCCAAGCGCCACCATCAATGGCGCGTTGGGTTACCCACGTCCGTATTGATGAGAATCCCGGATTAAGGGAAACATGATCTCGCTCGACAAGACGTGCCAATGAAACCGCCGCTAAATGCGCCGAGGTGGTAAAGTAAAAACAATTCGAGTAATGGCTTGGTAGTGGTGTGACGTCACGCCACAAAAACGCCGCAGATTGAACTTGTGTATATATTATTATTCTCTACGGTGGAATGTGGAATTTATTTTGCGAGCCGACACTATCCTGGTGTCCACAATCTTCTATCATTTGGAGGAGGAACCCGCCTTGCAATGCCAAGCAATATACGCACCGGACTTATCGTCATTGAAGACTGGTTCAGGGGCTACTGAGGGAGTCCTGGATTAGGGGGTGTCTGGATAGTCGGACTACCATCATCAGCCGAACTATCATTGGCCGGACTATCATCATCGACCGGACTCCAAGACTATGAAGATACAAGATTGAAGACTTCTCCCCGTGTCCGGATGGGACTTTCCTTGGCGTGGAAGGCAAGCTTGGCGATACGGATATGTAGATCTCCTACCATTGTAACCGACTCTGTGTAACCCTAGCCCTCTCCGGTGTCTATATAAACCGGATGGCTTTAGTCCGTAGGACTAGAATCACAACAACCCTTACAATCATACCATAGGCTAGCTTCTAGGGTTTAGCCTCCTTGATCTCGTGGTAGATCCACTCTTGTAAACATCCACAATATCAATATCAATCAAGCGGGACGAGGGTTTTACCTCCATCAAGAGGGCCCAACTCGGTAAACATCGTGTCCCTTGTCTCCTGTTACCATCCGCCTAGACGCACGATTCGGGACCCCCTACCGAGATCTGCCGGTTTTGACACCGACAAGACTTCTGAACCGAAGAACCGCCTCAAATCGATGGGGGTACTTTCGTAACTTACCCCACATTTCGGACAAGCGCGTCTCTAAGCCATGGTTCCCCACCGCCATCCCATCCGCCCACCCATTCAGACACCGAGGCCGCGAAACCCGCGACGAACCCCCCACACCCGCTCCGTCCGCCACCCAGCCGGAGCCTCTTCCCCGACGACGCCGTCCACAAGAACACCTTGATGTCCTCATCCACCGTGCGGATGAGGATCCATCGTCGATCTCGGCGCCCCGCCGGTTCAGCCACCCCGCCCTCCACCTCCAAGGAGCTGCCCGATGTTCCCTCGTCTTTCGAGCCACCTCCATTCCCACACCGCCGCCTTCACCTGCACCACCGGAAGAGCATCATGATCATCGTTTCCTCGGATGAAGCTGCGGCCTAATCGGCGCCACCAAAGAGGTTGTACACTAATCGCCACATTTTCTTCTTGATTCGATCTCACGGTGCTGCCGACGCTTGGTCCGGAGCCGACACGACGCGACTCCATGCACGGCGGCGTCGCCGGCCACTTCCTCCACGGCGTCGCTCCCTCGGCGGCGACGTCCACATCAATAGGAGCTGCTGCTGCTTTAGCTCTCGCTCGGGATACTGCTCTGCTCTTGCTCTCGGTTCCCTGCCTAGTCTGCTCTTGCTATTGCTCTTACGCGCTGCTGCTCTCGCTCTTGCTCTTGCTTGCGATGCTGCTCCGATTTGGCTACACTTCAGTTGACTGAATCGACTTTTGGGTCAGTCGATTTTCAAGGGGTGGGCTCGCCGGGGTGAAGGAAGAACCAGCCGCAGCGGGGAGGGGGGCTCGCCGGAGAGGTACCCCACTATCTATCTAAGGGTTCAGGATGGGGGCGGTGGTCGCCGGCGTTGGCGGGGCGTTGGCGGGGCGGTGGCGTGGGGATCGCCGGAGAAAAAGCTCGGCACGTGGGGGCCTAGAGGGATGGCCGGGGCGGCGGCGGACCGGCGGTGGGGAGTGTATTCGGGGCAGGCGGGTGGCGACCGCCGTCATGGGCGGGGGGGCTGCTGTTTGGCCGGTGGTGGCTGCGGCTCAGGGGGGTGGAGGTTGAAGATGAACCGCAGGCCTTTGATTTTGTATCCAACGGCTGCAAAATTGACTGACCAGAGATGAAAAAGTCAGTCGACCGACGTGTAGCCTCACCTTGCTAGTGCGTTCAGTTTCGACAGCAAAATTCAGTTTTGACAGCAAAATTCAGTTTCGACAGTTAGGTTCAGTTTTGACAATTAAGTTCAGTTTCGACAGTTAAGTTCTGTTTCGATAGTTAAGTTCAGAGATGAGCGGCTGATGTATTTTACATCTAGCACTTTGTGGTTATGTATTTTACGTCATGTATTGGAGATGCTATTAGAATTCCACTCAGGTTAACGTTGTTCGTTGTCTCTCTTGTCCTGCTTCAGCCTCGGCGTCGTACAACTCACCGGAGCTGCTCCAACGATGAAACTCTCCATCACAGCGGAGCAGTACCTCGGGCTCCATCTCCAGACGCCTAAGATCTTCTTCCCCTCCTCCGACAGCGAAGTCAGCCGGAGCATCCTCACCGGCCAACCCAATCACGCTGAGATCGACATGGCTTCGACAAAGAGGTTGTACACTTGTTGCATCTCTTTTTTACTCTACATGTTATATATATTGTCCACTGAGCACACGGATTTGTTCCTTTAGTGTCTCCTTGAAAGAAAAAACGTAGGAATTTTAATTTTCACTTGTCCTCCTTTTCAAATTCCTATTCATGAAGCACAAGACTAAGAGATAGTAGCATAATAGCATTATAACCGTACATTTTCTTATGGTTTGACTTAATCTCACCATGCTTCTTTGCATCCTGTGATCTTCCAATTGTTGTGAATCAAACACCCAGATTGGCGAAATCCTGTTTTTAAATTCTCATTTTGCACGTGCATTCCTATCCTATTCCTGTCTATTTCCTATCCCTGCATTGTTGGAATCCTCCAATTCAAATGAGCCCTTACAGAATTACTTCTCTTACAGATAGTTGTCAAAGAAAATCTTGCGTGGTTTGTCCCGCTCCTGCTGCGCCGTCGTCCACCCCAACTCAGCTGCTCCAACGATAGAAGGGTCCAACACAGCAGGGATCCGGCCTCCGGACTGTCTTTCGCCGCCTCAGATCTTCTTCCCCGCCGCTGGTAGCCATGAAAACTGCATTACCATCATCAACAGAGCAGATGACCTCGAGGACTACACGGATCCGCAAGAGAGATCACACTCTTTCGTGTCTGCTTATGTTATGCATCGCTTAATATTACATGCTACTTTATCGTCCTGTTCACCGATTAGACTCTGACTCAGCTCCAAACTAATGGTCAAACTTGAGTTTTTAAATGGTTGTGGGTTACATATCGGGGCCGCTATCAATAGTATCTATCTACTATTTGGTTAATCTCCGGTGTCTACTATGAGTTTCATGTTGGGTGGGAAACAAACAAGAAAGAAGCCATTATCTGTATTTATTAATCAAGCCATTATCGCCCGCTATTATTGGTTTTGGGTCTATCCACAGGTTGCTACCATCACTCTGGATTTCTGCATGCACTCCTTACATAATCTCACTATGTTTTATTCCTATGCATGACAGTTATTGTAAACAATGGAACTGAACATGTAGAGCAAAAGAGACGAGCCTTGCGTGGCATTATAATTTCATGCAGACGTCACTCCATGGTAGGCGCAAAGGCAGCCCCCCCTCCATGCATTTCGGATTGTAATCGAGAGGAAGATATCTGTTCTGAGGGGGATTCAGAAGGAGAAGATAACTCCTATTTACCCCCTGAGGTCTTCGCTCTAACTTGGCATGCTGATGTTGGTTATATCATGCATATGGTGTCTTGCATTGCTTACTTTATACATCAAATATGTCATCATCTTAGATTAGACATCCTTTGTGCGAATGCCATCTGTTTAGTTTATTCATCGTTTATGTGAATTATGCAACGCCACCTTGTTTAGCCGGGCATCATATATGTGAATTTTGCAATGCCATCCTGCTTAGCCAGTCATCTTATATGTAAATTATATCAGGCCATCCTTTTTTTTCGTTACATATTACATTTGTCAACAATGTTAGTACATTCAACTGCTCTTCGTGTGCATCAACCATTTGACACGCTGATGGCAAATTCTGGAGTGAAAACAAGGTCTTCTGAGCAGACTATGCTATCTAACGAAGTGCATATCTCGCTGGTTACGGATAGCTCCTCAGAGGAGGCTTCAGAGACAGATGACCAGTCCTATTCCCCCCGAGGTGTATGCTCTAACTTGGCAGGGTTATGTTGCTCATATCATGCGTATGGTGTCTCGCATTGCTATGCCATTTGATTAGTTTAGACATGCTTTGTGTGAATGCCACCTATTCAGTGTCTAATTACCATATATGTGAATTATGCATTGTCATCTTGTTGCAAGACATTATATAAGTGAATTATACAATGCTATCTTGTTTCAAAGGCATTATATATGTGAATTATGCAATGCCATGCTGTTTAGCCAATCATCATGTATGTGAATTATATCATGCTATCATTTTTTTGTATTACGTGTTCCATTTGTCGACAACGTTTGTATATTCAACTACTCTTCCTGTGCATCAACCATTTGAAGCGGTGATGGAAGTATCCGAGGAAAACAAGGTATTCAGAGAGACAATGCTACTCGCTGAAGCGTACATCTTGTTGGTTACAGAGAGCTCCTCGAGGAGGATTCGAGACCGATGACCAGTCCTATTTCCGAGGTCTATGCTCAAACTTGGAAGGGTTATATTACCCATGTCATGCATGTTGTCTTGCATTGCTTAGTTTTTACATCATATATAGATTGCCATCTGCTTACTTGCTTACTATATAAATCATATATTTGAATTATATCATGCCATCATGTTTACATAGTACATACACATCATCTATCTGAATTATGGCATGGCAACCCATTTAATAAAGACATCATATAGTTATATCATCTGATCCTGTTTAGTGTTTACAGTCATCATATTTAGAATTATGGCATTCTATCCATGAATGTATGTGAATTATGGCATGCCAACCTATTTAATAAACACATTATATAGTTATGTCATGTCATCCTGTTTACATAGTCTCATATTTTGAACTATGTCTTTCCATCTTTTTTAGTTAGCCATCATAATGTGAAATTGTGTCATGCTATCCTGTTTAGTTAGCCATCATATATGTGAAATTGTGTCATGCTATCCTGTTTGGTTAGACAACATAAATATGAATTATTTCATGCCCTCTTTTATTTCCCACTATCCATTGCACCGTCTATCATACAATGACTATACTTTAAATTACTTTTCTTGTTTATCATCCATTTGAATTGGAGAGCGTGATGGCAGTATCTAAGGGAGTAACAACACAGTCTTCAGAAAATATAGTGCTACCAGTTGATGCAGATAGAACCACAGTTGTACTTGCCCAAGGACCAGATCCACCACACATAACCCAGACTCTCGCAGATTGTACCCCTACCCAGTTGGACAGAGAACCAGCTACACCCCTTCTAACCCCAACCCCGGCAAATAGTAACCCAATTCCAGTTGACACATCACCGTCTCCACCACAGAGCACCCAAACACAAGCGGTTAGTAAGGGAACTGCAGTGCCCAAAGCACAAGGACCACCACTCCGAATCCCAACTCAACGCTTAAAAGAGAAGAAGATTTGTTCTCAGGTACGGTTCTGTAGCTATGGTTCATACTCCTTTGCTCTTGCATTACTGTATTTACTCATACCAACTATTTTCAAATTTGAAGGATGGAATTGAAACTCCAATGGCGCAACAGATATGTTTTAAACCTGCTTCTTTAACTGGTTTGCTATTGTAACCTACTCTATGTTGATTTCAGTTTCAATTGAATAAACAGTTATGTTCTCATGTCATGCACATTACAAGTGTTGTTATTGCTCTATAGTTACCCACACTTATATTCTGTCTATTCTGCTTTGTCTTGAACAAATGTTATTTGAACTGTGTCTCTATCTTGATTTGGCAACAAAACTAGAATGATATAGACCATAAAGTGACCATGGTACATAGATATATGTTTGTTTCATGTTTGTTATCCTGTCCACTTTACTACTGAACTCATTTACCAAAATGAGTTTCATATACAACATGGTAAACATGTGATGTGTCCGCTTGTTTCTCTTTTAGAATGTGGACAAAATATTGGAGAAAAGACCGCGTTATCCAATGGTAAAGGAAGTAATGCAGATAAGGTTCAAGATAGTGAGACATCCTGTTGGTCTCCAAGAAAGCTGATAAAAACTATCTTGACGACGGTGAGGGAACCCAAAAGTCCTGTCTTGATGTAGTGTTCGAGTTATCGCCACTACTTCGCACAAGCTCTTGAACTCGCTGCTGAATCAGTTCATCTTCTTGAGTCTCAACTTCAAGTTGAAAGACATCGATCGATGTCTTTGGCGAGAAGTCAAGGACCGAGGAAGTCCCGCAGAATTCAGATGCATATCTTCCGGTGCAACAACAAGCTACCGGAGGATTTAAGCGCCAAACAAGAGAAAGTTAATAAGCTTGCTAAGCATCTTGCCAGCATTATGGGTACCCAGGATATTGTTTCTTGAGATCTTTTGAAGTGGTTTCAGTTCTGGATTTGTTTTGCTGCGGTGTTTATTTGCGCTGGTCGCCAACTTTGACAACCAGTGTATATGATATGCTGCTTTGTTCCCTATATTTGCACTGGTGGTGAACTTTGATGCCCAGTGGATGTAATATGTGTAACAGCCGTGATAGCCTAGCATAAGTTGCTTGCTTATTTATTTCCTTGTTGTCTTGTTTATTTGTTTGCTTGTAGTCAGTGCAGTTCTTTTTAAAACTATGCCAAAATAACCATGTGCTAATATTTACTGTAGTGACACTGGGCCTCCTACGGGCCGTAGAAATAGTGGGCCTTCTACGGGCCGTAGAAACAGTAGACCTTCTACGGGCCGTAGAAACAATGGGCCTTCTATGGGCCGTAGAAACAATGGGCCTTCTACGGGCCGTAGAAACAATGGGGCTTCTACGGGCCGTATCATCAATGGGCCTTATACGGGCCGTATGACCATAACGGGCCATCATTAATAGGCCATATTTGATGACGCTATGAAAACGGCCCAACGTATTAACGGACCACAAACGGGCCGATGTAACCTCGGGCTGAATTTGGCCCACAAGCAGAAAATGACAGTAACGGGCCGTAAGTAAACGAATGCTGGAAATGAGCCCAAGAATAAATGGGCTCTGAGAAGGCCGAAAGATAACATTTTCTAGAAACGGCCCAACTGAATAACGGGCCCTTAATGGGTATAAAGTGATATACTGTTCATTACGGGCCAGTTTCACCACGGGCCGTTAATGGGTGTAAAGTGATACACTGTTCATTGCGGGCCAATTTCACCACGGGCCGTTAATAGGCCAAGAGTTACATAGGGCCACATATGGGTCGAAAGACGTCATGGGCCATACATGGGCCAGAAGTGAAAATGGGCTGGAATCATATTGGATGGCCCAGATGACGCTACTGGGCCTAATTCGGATAGGGCGTAACGGGCCTTGGGTTAGCGGGCCGTAAATGGGCTATATGCGAACATGCCGTTAACATGCTTTCCATGGGCCGGCCCGCCACCTTTTGACCAAGTCAAACGGGCCGACCTTTTCACAGGAATGGGCCTCTGTTGGGCTGTGCCACGTGTCGATGTATCATAGGCGCCTTCTGTCCAATGAGTGGATGACATCTGTCCCAACGATGAGTCGACACGTGTTTCCTCCAGCCAATGATGATTTTACACGTGGAAAATCCCCATTGGTTGGGGCTGTTAACGGGTTATCGGATCCAAAACCCGACCCGATAGCTTAACGGCGTTACGTTACGGTGGATGCCACGTGTCGGTCACCCTTGACGAAAGCACTTCGCGGACGCGATTTATCGTCATGGAAGTGGACACTTCCGTGATGATAATTTTGGTAATGTCATGAACACTTCTACGACAGCACAGGTATGACTATCTTGATTCTGTCATAAATTTGTCATGGATGTACATGCATGACAAAAAACGTGACCTACTATGACAAACACGTATCATCACGGAAGTGTATTTTTTTGTAGTGTTTATTATTGCCTCTAGGGCATATTTCCTTCAGTCTCCCACTTACACTAGAGTCAATAATCTAGTTCACATCGCCATGTGATTTAACACCAATACTTCACATATGTATGTGATTAACACCCATAGTTCACATCGCCATGTGACCAACACCCAAAGGGTTTACTAGAGTCAGTAATCTAGTTCACATCACTATGTGATTAACACCACCCAAAGAGTACTAAGGTGTGATCATGTTTTGCTTGTGAGAGAAGTTTATTCAACGGGTCTGCCACATTTAGAGTCGTATGTATTTTGCAAATTTTCTATGTCTTCAATGCTCTGTATGGAGCTACTCTAGCTAATTGCTCCCACTTTTAATATGTATCTAGATTGAGACTCAGAGTCATCCGGATCGGTGTAAAAGCTTGCATTGACGTAACTCTTTACGATGAACTCTTTATCACCTCCATAACCGAGAAATATTTCCTTAGTCCTCTTAGGTAACTAAGGATAACTTTGACCGCTGTCCAGTGATCCACTCCTGGATCACTATCGTACCCCCTTGCCTAACTCATGATAAGGTACACAATAGGTCTGGTACACAGCTTAGCATACTTTATATAACCTATGGCTGAGGCATATTGAATGACTTTCATTCTCTTTCTATTTTCTGTTGTGGTCGGTTTTTGAGTCTTACTCAACTTTACACCTTGCAACACACGCAAGAACTCCTTCTTTGATTGTTCCATTTGAACTACTTCAAAATCTTGTCAAGGTATGTACTCATTGAAAAATCTTATCAAGCGTCTTGATCTATCTCTATAGATCTTCATGCCCAATATGTAAGCAGCTTCACCGAGGTCTTTCTTTGAAAAACTCCTTTCAAACTCTTCTTTATGCTTTCCAAAAAATTCTACATCATTTCTGATCAACAATATGTCATTCACATTCACATATACTTATCAGAAAGGCTGTAGTGCTCCCACTCACTTTCTTCTAAATACAGGCTTCACCGTAAGTCTGTATAAAACCATATGCTTTGATCACCTCATCAAAGCGTATATTCCAACTCTGAGATGCTTGCACCAGTCCATAGATGGATTGTTGGAGCTTGCACACTTTGTTAGCACCTTTAGGATCGATAAAACCTTCTGGTTGTATCATATACAACTCTTCTTTAAGAAATCCTTTAAGGAATGCAATTTTGATATCCATTTGCCAGATTTCATAATAATGAAATGCGGCAATTGCTAACATGATTCGGACAGACTTAAGCATCGATACGGGTGGGAAAATCTCACCATAGTCAACATCTTGAACTTGTCGAAAACCTTTTGCGACAATTCAAGCTTTTTAGATAGTAACACTACTATCTTCGTCCGTCTTCCTCTTGAAGATCCATTTATTCTCTATGGGTCGCCGGTCATCGGGCAGATCCACCAAAGTCCACACTTTGTTCTCATACATGTATCCTATCTCAGATTTCATGGCCTCAAGCCATTTATCGGTCCTGGGCTCATCATAGCTTCTTCATAGTTCGTAGTTTCGTCATGGTCAAGTAACATGACCTCTAGAATAGAATTACCGTTCCACTCTGGTGCGGATCGTGTTCTGTTTGGCCTACGAGGTACTGTATCAATTTGATCGGAAGTTTCATGATCTTTATCATTAGCTTCCTCTCCAGTTGGTGTAGGCATCACGGGAACAGATTTCTCAGATGAGCTACTTTCCAAATTGAGAGTAGGTACAATTACCTCATCAAGTTCTACTTTCCTCTCACTCACTTCTTTCGAGAGAAACTCCTTCTTTAGAAAGGTTCCGTTCTTAGCAACAAAAATCTTACCTTCGGACTTGTGGTAGAAGGTGTACCCAATTGTTTCCTTAGGGTATCCTATGAAGATGCACTTCTCCGATTTGGGTTCGAGCTTATCAGGCTAAAGCCTTTTGACATAAGCATCGCATCCCCAAACTTTAAGAAACGACAGCTTAGGTTTATTGCCAAACCACAGTTCATACAGTGTCGTCTCAACGGATTTAGACGGTGCCATGTTTAATGTGAATGCAGCTGTCTCTAATGCATAACCCCAAAACGATAATGCTAAATCGGTAAGAGACATCATAGATCACACCATATCTAATAAAGTGTGGTTACGATGTTCGGACACACCATTGCGCTGTGGTGTTCCAGGTGGCGTGAGTTGTGAAACTATTCCACATTGTTTTAAATGAAGGCCAAACTCGTAACTCAAATATTCACCTCCACGATCAGATCGTAGAAACTTTATTTTCTTGTTACGATGATTCTCCACTTCACTCTAAAATTCTTTGAACTTTTTCAAATGTTTCAGACTTGTGTTTCATTAAGTAGATATACCCATATCTGCTCAAATCATCTGTGAAGGTCAGAAAATAACGATACCCGCCATGAGCCTCAACACTCATCCGACCACATACATCGGTATGTATTATTTCCAATAAGTCATTGGCTCATTCCATTGTTCCAGAGAACGGAGTTTTAGTCATCTTGCCCATGAGGCACGGTTCGCAAGTATCAAATGATTCATAATCAAGTGATTCCAAAAGTCCATCTGCATGGAGTTTCTTCATGCGCTTTACACCGATATGACCTAAAAGGCAGTGCCACAAGTATGTTGCACTATAATTATCAACTTTGCATCTTTTGGCATCAATATTATGCATATGCATATCACTACGATCGAGATTCAATAAACCATTAACATTGGGTGTATGACCATAGAAGGTTTTATTCATGTAAATAGAATAACAATTATTCTCTATCTTAAATGAATAACCATGTTGCAATAGACATGATCTAATCATATTCATGCTCAACGCAAACACCAAATAACATCTATTTAGGTTCAACACTAATCCCGAAGGTATAGGGAGGGTGCGATGATGATCATATCAATCTTGGAACCACTTCCAACACACATCATCACTTCACTCTCAACTAGTCTCTTTTATTCTGCAACTCCTGTTTCGAGTTACTAATCTTAGCAACCGAACAGGTATCAAATACCCAGGGGCTACTACAAGCACTAGTAAGGTACACATCAATAACATGTATATAAAATATTCCTTTGTTTACTTTGCCATCCTTCTTATCAGCCAAATATTTGGGGTAGTTCCGCTTAAAGGACCATTTCCTTTGCAAGAGAAGCACCCAGCCTGTGCTTAGGTCCGATTTGGGCTTCTTTGGGGAGTGACAAATTGCTTGCCATTCTTCTTGAAATTCCCTTTCTTTCCTTTGCCCTTTCTTGAAACTAGTGGTCTTGTTTAATCATCAACACTTGATGCCTTTTCTTTCTACCTTCGATGATTTCAACATCATGAAGATCTCGGAATCGTTTTCGCCATCCCTTGCATATTATAGTTCATCATGAAGTTCTAGTAACTTGCTGATAGTGACTAGAGAATTCTATCAATCACTATCTTATCTAGAAGATTAACTACCACTTGATTCAAGCGATTGTAGTACTCAGACACTCTGAGCACATGCTCACTGGTTGAACTATTCTCCTCCATATTGTAGGCTTAAGTACTTGTCGAGGTCTCATACCTCTCTAAGACGGGCATGAGTCTGAAATACAAATTTCAGCTCTTGGAACATCTCATATGCTCCGTGGTGTTCAAAACATTTTTGAAGTCCCGGTTCTAGGCCGTAAAGCATGGTCACTAAACTATCAAGTAGTCATCATATTGAGCTAGCCAAACGTTCATAACGTATGCATATCCTCCTGCAATAGGTCCGTCACCTAGCGGTGCATCAAGGACATAAATTTCTGTGCAGCAATGAGGATAAACCTCAGATCACGGACCCAGTATGCATCATTGCTACTATCATCTTTCAACTTAGTTTTCTCTAGTAACATATCAAAAAACATTGGGAAGCTACAACGCGAGCTATTGATCTACAACATAATTTGCAAATACTATCAAAACTAAGTTCATGATATATTAAAGTTCAATTAATCATATTACTTAAGAACTCCCACTTAGATAGACATCCCTCAAGTCATCTAAATGATACGTGATCCATGAAGGAAATATGCCCTAGAGGCAACAAATTTGTTATTTATATTTCCTTATATCATGATAAATGTTTATTATTCATGCCAGAATTGTATTAACCGGAAACTTAGTACATGTGTGAATACACAGAAAAAACGTAGTGTCCCTAGTATGCCTGTACTAGACTAGCTCGTTAATCAGAGATGGTTATGTTTCCTAACCATATACATGTGTTGTCATTTGATGAACATGATCACATCATTAGGAGAATGATGTGATGGACAAGACCCATATGTTAGCTTATCATTATGATCATTACAGTTTCATGGCTATTGCTTTCTTCATGACTTGTACGTGTTCCTCAGACTATGAGATTATGCAACTCCCGAATACCAGAAGAACACCTTATGTGCTATCAAACGTCACAACATAACTAGGTGATTATAAAGATGCTCTACAGGTGTCTCCAAAGGTGTTTGTTGGGTTGGCATAGATCGAGATTAGGATTTGTCACTCCGTGTATCGGAGAGATATCTCTGGGCCCTCTCGGTAATGCTCATCACTATAAGCCTTGCAAGCAATGCGACTAATGAGTTAGTTGCGTGATGAAGCATTACATAACGAGTAAAGAGACTTGCCGGTAATGAGATTGAACTAGGTATGATGATACCGACGATCGAATCTCGGACAAGTAACATACCAATGACAAAGGGAACAACGTATGTTGTTATGCGGTTTGACCGATGAACATCTTCGTAGAATATGTAGGATCCAATATGAGCATCCAGGTTCCGCTATTGGTTATTCATCAGAGATGTGTCTCGATCATGTCTACATAGTTCTCGAACCCGTAGGGTCCGCACGCTTAACGTTCGATGCCGATTTGTATTATGAGTTATGTGTTTTTGATGACCAAAGTTTTTTGGAGTCCCGGAGATCATGGACATGACGAGGAGTCTCGAAATGGTCGAGACGTAAATATTGATATATTGGAAGGCTATGTTCGGACACCGGAAAGGCTTTGGATAGGTTCGAGCATTTTTCGGAGTACCGGGAGGTTACCGGAACCCCTCGGTGGATTAATGGGCCTTCATGGGCCTTAGTGGAAGAGAGGAGGCAGCGGCCAGGAGGAGGCGTGTGCCCCCTAGCCCAAACAAAATTGGACTAGGGGAGGGGGTGCGGCCCCCCTTTACTCTTTCTCTTCCACCTCTTTCCCTCTCTCCCCTTCTTGAAAGGAAGGAACTCCAACTAGGATTGGGAATCCTAGTTGACTCCCCTATAGGCCCGCCCTCCTTGGCCAGCCTCCTCCTCCTCCTTTATATACGGGGGCTGGGGGAACCCCAAAGCACAATAGACAATCTCTTAGCCGTGTGTGGTGCCCCCCTCCACAGTTTAACACCTCGGTCATATCATCATAGTGCTTAGGTGAAGCCCTGCGCCGGTAACATCATCAACACCGTCGCCACACCATCGTGCTAACGGAACTCTCTGTCATCCTCAACTGGATCAAGAGCTCGAGGGACGTCATCGTGCTGAACATGTGCTGAACACGGAGGTGTCGTACGTTCGGTACTTGGATCGGTTGGATAGTGAAGATGTTCGACTACATCAACTGCGTTACTAAACGCTTCCGCTTTCAGTCTACAAGGGTACATGGACACACTCTCATGTCTCGTTGCTATGCATCTCCTAGATAGATCTTGCGTGATCGTAGGAAACTTTTTGAATTACTACGTTCCCCAACAGTGGCATCCGAGCCAGGTCTATGCGTAGATGTTTTACGCACGAGTAGAACACAAAGAGTTGTGGGCGATAATAGTCATACTGCTTACCACCAACGTCTTACTTTGATTCAGCGATATTGTTGGATGAAGCGGCCCGGACTGACATTACATGGCCATGTTCATGAGACTGGTTCTACCGACGTGCTTTTGCACATAGGTGGCAGGCGGGTGTCTGTTTCTCTAACTTTAGTTGAATCGAGTTTGAATACGGCCGGTCCTTGTTGAAGGTTAAAACAGCACACTTGACGAAAAATCATTGTGGTTTTGATGCGTAGGTAAGAACGGTTCTTGCTAGAAGCCCGTAGCTGCCACGTAAAACTTGCAACAACAAAGTAGAGGACGTATAACTTGTTTTTGTAGGGCATGTTGTGATGTGATATGGTCAAGACATGATGAGATATAAATTGTTGTATGAGATGATCATGTTTTGTAACAGAGTTATCGGCAACTGGCAGGAGCCACTCTCTTTATTGTATGAAATGCAATCGCCATGTAATTGCTTTACTTTATCACTAAGCGGTAGTGATAGTCGTGGTAGCAATAGTTGGCGAGACGACAACGATGCTACAATGGAGATCAAGGTGTCAAGCCCTAGTGATGATGGAGATCATGACAATGCTTAGGTGATGGATATCATGAGCACAAGATGATGATGGCCATATCATGTCACATATTTTGGTTGGATGTGATGTTTATCTTTTATGCATCTTATTTTGCTTAGTACGGCGGTAGCATTCTAAGATGATCCCTTATTAGGTATAAGTGTTCTCCCTAAGTATGCACCATTTCTACAGTTCGTCGTGCCGAGACACCAAGTGATGATCGGGTGTGATAAGCTCTACGTTCACATACAACGGGTGCAAGCCAGTTTTGCACATGCAGAATACTCGGGTTAAACTTGACGAGCCTAGCATATGCAGATATGGCCTCGTAACACTGATACCGAAAGGTCGAACTTGAATCATATAGAAGATATGATCAACATAGTGATGGTCACCATTGAAAACTACTACATCTCACGTGAATGATCGGACATGGTTTAGTTGATTTGGATCACGTGATCATTTAGATGACTAGAGGGATGTCTATCTAAGTGGGAGTTCTTAAGTAATATGCTTAATTGAACTTTAATTTTTCATGAACTTACTCCTGATAGTTTTAGCATGTCTATGTTGTTGTAGATCAATGCCCCGTGCTACCATTCCCTTGAATTTTAATGCGTTCCTAGAGAAAGCTAAGTTGAAAGATGATGGTAGCAATTACACGGACTGTGTCCGTAACTTGAGGATTATCCTCATTGCTGCATAGAAGAATTACGTCCTGGAAGCACCGCTAGGTGCAAGGCCTGCTGCAGACGCAACTGCAGATGTTGTGAACGTCTAGCAGAGCAAAGCTGATGACTACTCGATAGTTCAGTGTGCCATGCTTTACGGCTTAGAATCAGGACTTCAAAGACGTTTTGAACGTCATGGAGCATATGAGATGTTCCAAGAGTTGAAGTTAATATTTCAAGAAAATGCCCGAGTTGAGGATACGAAGTCTCCAGCAAGTTCTATAGCTGCAAAATGGAGGAGAATAGTTCTGTCAGTGAACACACACTCAGAATGGTTGGGTACCACAACCACTTGACTCAGCTGGGAGTTAATCTTCTTGATGATAGTGTTATTGACAGAGTTCTTCAATCACTGCCACCAAGCTATAAAGGCTTCGTGATGAACTATAATATGCAAGGGATGACGAAAATGATTCCCGAGCTCTTCGCAATGCTAAAGGCTGCGGAGGTAGAAATCAAGAAGGAGCATCAAGTGTTGATGGTCAACAAGACCACTAGTTTCAAGAAAAAGGGAAAAGGGAAGAAGCGGAACTTCAAGAAGAATAGAAAGCAAGTTGCTACTCCCGGGAAGAAACCCAAGTCTGGACCTAAGCCTGAAACCGAGTGTTTCTACTGCAAAGGGACTGGTCACTGGAAGTGGAACTGCCCAAGTATTTGGCGGATAAGAAGGATGGAAAAGTCAAAGGCATATTTGATATACATGTTATTGATGTGTACCTTACTAATGCTCGTAGTAGCGCCTGGGTATTTGATACTGGTTCTGTTGCTCATATTTCCAACTCGAAACATGGGCTACGGATTAAACAAAGATTGGCTAAGGACGAGGTGACGATGCACGTCAGAAATGGTTCCAAGGTCGACGTGATCGCCGTCGGCACGCTACCTCTACATGTGTAGCGACCCGACCTTAGATGGTCTCTACTCCGGGTAGACCATACCAAACCTACAAAACCCACTACCTGCTGATCTACCTCTTCAAGAGCTTCACGTAACCTACTTGACTATGCTAGAGCCCATAATAGCTTGTGGCTGCACACGGAAGTTTCTAGCATGAATCATCTTAGTTCCCTTTAAGCCTGGGTGGCGGTCCATAGGAAGATCACACGGTACCCGAATTCCCAAAAAAACTGCACAACACTGGGTTCCCCAGGTGCCTCAATCCACCCAGATGTTAATTTTAAGTTGCCACCTTAAGTTGAACCATTAATTAACAATCTCACATCTTTCATGGATTCACTCAACCCAACCACGTCTACGAGCATAGCATAGCAATATAAGCAACACATAGAAGTAACTCCCGAGGGTTTGATAGTAACAGGGCAATAGGTTCTACCTCAATAACTACTTCCCAACCCACAAGTTAATGTCATCCTAACCATGCAATGTTTGAGGATTGGAACTAATGCATAAGAAAACTGGGTATGAAAAGAGTATGATCAATGTGTTACTTGCCTTGCCGACGATCCACGAATCCTAGAGACTCGTAGTAACACGCTTCGCACTCCGGGAATTCTATCGCAAACAAACAATAACTTAAATAAGCAACAAGCAAAGATGCACAAGCAAAACTCAACTAAAAGAGGTTGACCAGAAAGTTCAACTTAAGAACTCTGGTTCGCAGAAAGAATCAAACCAAACGGAGCAACGAAACTCAAACGGCGAAAGAAACAAGATCCGTTTACTAATCTGAACTAGGGTCAAATTTTACAGTACCAAAATCTTGTTTAAGTTGATTAAACAGAAAGAGGGTCTCGAGACGAAGATCTAGGCGCTTGAATCGCCTGATTCCGACTAACGAGCGAAAATATAAACATAAACTAAGATCGGATCAGAGATCGCGATCGAGAATAATTGCGGAAAAATCCGATTAAAAGAAAACCGACGAACAGACTAACGAACGAGTGTTCGTTAGCTGTAACTAACGGGAGAACTATCGTTCGTTAAAATGAACGTACGGACGAAAGTCCGCAAATTAGAAGAACCGAGGAAAACCGGCGAACCGAAAAAAACCGAACTAGGGTTTTCTAAAAAAACCGGCGGCTCGGATCGGCGCGGTACCTCGACGAGGTGGTCGTGGGCGGGGTTAGGCGGCGGCGGCGCGGCTCGGCTGCTCGGGCGGCGGGCTGGTGGTGGTGGTGTGGCGGCGGGGTGGCGGCTTATATAAAGGAGGGGGCTTGGAGGAGGGCCAAGGCGGCGGTGACGGAGTCCGGCTCGGACCATCGTCTGAAGCGGCAGGGCTGCTGGGCGGCAGCGGCTTGGGCGGCTGGCTCGGCTGGGCCTTAGGCCCGGTCCAGTATGGGAAGTTTTTCTAAATGATTTCGCCGACAGAAATAAAATCCTAGAAAATAAAATAAAAACCTAAAAATGCCAAAACAAATTTTCACCGTCTAAATGAAATATTTAGAACGAGGTGAACATTTTCTTGGCCCTAAAATGAAATTTTGAAAACGTGCAATTTTTCTAAGGCGAATAAAATACGAATAAAAAACAAATAAAATCAAATAATTGATTTTAACATTTTCCTCCGTTATTTCAATTGTTTTGGAGAAGTCATATTATCTCCTCTCATTTATTTTTAATATGAAATATTTTTGAGAGAAAAATAATTAAAATCATAAATCCTCGTTTCATTATTTGATAAAATCAAATATGAAAACCGTAAAATCCCCAACTTTCTCCGAGGGTCCTTGAGTTGCTTAGGATTTTGAGGATTGGAATGAATATGCAATAAAATATGATATGCATGAATGACCTATGTATAACATTCCAAATTGAAAATTTGGGATGTTACAAACCTACCCCTTAAGATGAATCTCATCCTCGAGATTCGGGTTGGCTAGAAAATAGGTGCGGTGGTCCTTGCGAAGATCATCCTCTCGCTCCCAGCGGCTTCCTCCTCGGTATGGTGGCTCCAATCGAACTTTGCAAAACTTAATAACCTTCTGCGGGTGACTCGGCTGGCAAAGTCAAGAATCTTCACTGGCTTCTCCTCGTCTGTCAAATCGATGTCCTACTGAATTGCCTCCAAGGGTACGGTATCTCTTAACGGTATATCGGCCATCTCAGCATGACACTTCTTTAGCTGTGAAACGTGGAACACATCGTGAACTCCTGACAATCCCTCTGGTAATTCCAGCTTGTAGGCAACTTCTCCCATCTGTTCCAAAACACGATACGGTCCTACAAATCTCGGGGCTAACTTTCCCTTAACTCCAAAACGTTTCACTCCTCGCAAGCGTGATACTCGCAGATATGCTCTGTCTCCAATTTCATAGGTTACCTCCTTGCGTTTCGAGTATGCATAACTCTTCTGTCTGGACTGAGCAATCTTCAGTCTATCTCGAATCAGTCTAACCTTCTCCTCGGACTCCTTGATCAGGTCTGGTCCAAACAGCTGTCGGTCTCCTACCTCATCCCACATCAGCTGTGTTCTGCATCTGCGCCCATATAGAGCTTCGAACGGTGCCATCTTCAAACTGGCTTGGTAGCTATTGTTGTATGAGAACTCTGCGTAAGGCAAATTGTCATCCCAACTAGATCCATAATCTAGCGCACAGGCTCTCAACATGTCCTCCAGAATCTGGTTGACTCTCTCGGTCTGTCCATCTGTCTGCGAGTGAAATGTTGTACTAAACTCCAATCTCGTTCCCAAAGTCTGGTGCAACTGATGCCAAAACTTTGAGGTAAACTGTGTTCCTCTATATGATACGATGGTCCTTGGAACTCCATGCAAACATACGATCCTGGACATATGTATCTTGGCCAACTTCGCACTTGTATAAGTTGTTTTCACTGGGATGAAGTGAGCCACTTTGGTCAAGCGATCCATTACTACCCATGTTGAATCATATCCTGCTTTGGTTCTGGGCAATTCGGTGATAAAATCCATGCCAAGCTTATCCCACTTCCATTCGGGTATCGGCATAGGCTATAACAGTCCTACTGGCTTCTGATGTTCTGCCTTCACTCTCAAACATACATCACATATGGCTACATACTCGGCAATATCCTTCTTCATACCAGTCCACCAGAAACGTTCCTTCAAATCCAAATACATCTTGGTGTTTTCGGGGTGTATCGAGTATGGTGAGTCATGAGCCTCCTGTAGTATTAACTTCCTGATCTCTGGGTCATTGGGCACATAAACTCGGTCCTCAAACCATAAGGTATCGTGCTCATCCTCACGAAAACCTTTGGCCTTTCCTTTGCTCATCTTCTCCTTTATCTCGACAATCTCTCTGTCATCCTTCTGAGCTTCTCAAATCTTGTCCAACAATGTCGACTGAACCTCCATTGTCACAACGAAACCTCTTGGAACAATCTCCAACTGAAGTTCCATGATATCCTCAGCTAACTCCTTCGGCAATCCCTTACTTTCAAGGATATTAGCATAACTCTTCTGGCTCAAAGCGTCTGCTACGACATTGGCCTTTCTTAGATGATAGTGTAGCTTCATATCGTAATCCTTTATAAGCTCCAACCATCTCGTCTGCATAAGGTTCAGCTCCTTTTGGGTGAAAATGTACTTTAAACTCTTATGATCTGTGTACACATCACAACGGTTTCCAATCAGATAATGTCTCCATGTTTTCAATGCATGCACTACGGCTGCTAGCTCCAAATCATGCGTGGCATAGTTCAACTCATGGGGTTTTAATTGTCGTGAGGCATACGAAACAACTCTTCCGTCCTGCATAAGCACACATCCAAGTCCTAAGCGAGAGGCGTCGCAATAAACTTGGAACTCCTTATGTATATCTGGCAATGTTAGCACTGGGGTTGTAGTCAAACGTTTCTTCAATTCCTGAAAAATTGCCTCGCAATCTTCTGTCCATTTAAACTTGGTATCCTTCTTCAATAGTTCAGTCATTGGCTTGGCAATCTTGGAAAAATTCTCAATAAATCTCCGATAGTATCCTGCGAGTCCAAGGAAACTGCGGATCTCGTTAACTGAAGTGGGTGCCAACCATTCAGTGACTGACTGAACCTTGCTGGGATCCACTGCTATACCCTCTCCTGATATAACATGCCCAAGAAATCCAACTTCCTTCAACCAAAACTCGCACTTGCTGAACTTGGCGTATAATTGGTGTTCCCTGAGTTTCTCGAGAACTAAGTGCAAATGCTCCTTGTGCTCCTCTTCATTCTTCGAGTATACCATAATATCATCGATAAACACCACAACAAACTTGTCCAAGTACTCCATGAACACCTTGTTCATCATGCTCATGAAATAGGCAGGGGCGTTAGTCAGTCCGAACGACATGACCGTATACTCGTATAACCCATATCACGTGGTAAATGCCGTCTTTGGTATATCCTTCTCACGGATCTTCAACTGATGGTATCCTGATCATAGATCGATCTTCGAAAACACCTTTGCTCCTTGCAGCTGATCAAACAGATCATTGATCATAGGCAGCGGGTACTTATTCTTAATCGTCACTTCATTCGAGGCTCGATAATCAACAACCATCCTTAGGGATTTGTCCTTCTTCTCCACCAAAAGCACTGGGGCTCCCCAAGGTGATGAACTCCTTCGAATGTAACCTTTTTCCAATAACTCCTTGATCTGTTTCTTGATTTCCTCCAGATCATTAGCGGGCATCCGATAGGGTCTCTTGGATATTGGCCTTGTACCTGGCAATATCTCTATCAAAAACTCAATGTCTCTATCCGGTGGCATGCCTAGTAACTCCTCTGGGAAAACATTCGGAACATCCTTTACTACAGGCACTTCCTCCTGTACGATTCCCGTGAGGGCATTCACTTGGCTCCTCCTAGGAACATGCCTAGATACATACTTAATCCTTTTTCCCTCCGGGGTGGTGAGATAAATCGACTTACTAGCACAGTCAATGCTTTCTCCATACTTTGACATCCAGTCCATGCCTAATATCACATCCAATCCTTGTGACTCCAAGATAATTAGGTCGGACGGAAAAACATGTGTGCCAATGGTTAGGGGTATCTGGTTGCACCATCGGCTAGCCATGTACTCTGCTCCAGCCGAGCTCACTAAAAGAGGGGTCCTAAGGGTTTGGGTTGGTAGTTTAAACTTATCCACAAATCCCCTTGATATGTATGAATGCGATGCACCAGTATCGAAAAGAACAAGAGCGGTAAATGACTTAACCAAAAACTTACCTATTACCGCGTTTGGCTGCTCTTCAACCTCCTCCACGTTAACGTGGTTTACTTGTCCTTTGTTGAATGGATTAGGCTTCTTCCCAACGCTCCCATTTCCGTTTTCATTCCTTCCTTCGGGGCAATCATTGGCATAGTGCCCCGTCTTTCCGCACTTAAAGCAAGTAACTTGACTTAGGTCTCTTTTGGCAGGTGTAGCTGGATTGGAGCGGTTCTGATTGTTATTAACTCCGTTCCCATTTCCATTCTTAGCACCATTGTGGTTGTGCGATCCTCCTCCAGTGTGGTTGTGACCTCCATGGTTATGAACAAATCCTCCTGAGTTTGGGGTTAAGCGAGGCTTCTGCTGAGCTCCTGAGTTATACTTCCCTTGTTTGTACGGCTCTCAATCTGCTGCTGCTTCCCTTCAATCATAAGAGCCTTATCTACCAATTCCTGGTAGTTGTTGAAGGTTGCCACCATCAACTGCATGCTCATCTCATCATTCAGCCCTTCCATAAACTTCTCCTGCTTTGCGGCATCTGTGGCCACATCATCAGGGGCATAGCGTGATAACTTGCTAAACTCATCCACGTACTGAGCCACAGTACGGTTCCCCTGGCCTAGGTTGCGGAACTCCCGCTTCTTCATCTGCATTGCTCTAGTTGAGACATGGGTTGTGCGAAAAGCTTGCTGAAACTGGTCCCAAGTAACATTGGCTATAGGAAAAGTAGCCGTGTAATTCTCGCACCATGAGGCTACTGGTCCATCCAATTGGTGTGCGGCAAAGCGCACCTTCTCCGCATCTGTGCAACCTGCGGTGGTCAACTCCCTTCCAATACGGCGTAGCCAATCATCAGCAACTATTGGCTCGGTGCTGCTGGAAAACACCGGCAGTTGTAACCTCAGAAGACGGGCTAAGTTGTCCACTGGCGGCGGGTTATTGTTGTTGTTTTTGTTGTTGTTGCCCTGATTCTGAACTAGCAATTGCATCAAAGCATTCTGCTGCTGGATCAACTGGATGAGCTCCGGTGGGAAAGCAAAACTGGTGTCACGTCTCGGAGGCATCTGATGGGTTTAGATGGAAGAGATTAGAATAGAAAAAGGTCTAACGAGAAAGCACTACCCATATGCACATGAGACAAACACAATCATTTCACTCAATCAATCAACAAGGGCATACAACTGTCTAGAACTATCGCATAAGTGCTCAACTATTACTAAATACATGGGGGAATACTACTAATATATGGCGGTCATCTAGAAATTTTGATCGGTGGAAGACTCCATGATGTCTGCTCCAGCTTCGTCTTCGTAGTCGTCATCACTAGGATCAGAATCCGTGTCATTAATGATGATGTAGTTGTTTGGGCAAGTGGGGTCGTCGTCTTCTTCTCCCGGTGTTGGTCCTCCCATGAATACTCCGATCTTCTTAACCAGGTCGTCGTTCTTCTCCAGTAGTGTCTTGATTTCTTCCTCATATACATCACGTGTAAACTTGAGTTCTTCCTCCAGCTCGATGATCCTGGTCTTCGCCTTCTTCAATTCCATCATGTCTGCGCACATCTGGTTCTCCTGACATCGAATGTGCTAGTTTAGCTCCTGGATGAAAGCTGCAATGGATCTATCCTTCTTGGTGCTGATCACTTCCCATTGCTCGTCTCGGCGCCCACATATTTGATAGATGGTGTCCTTAAGTTCCCTGTTGTAGACTTCTCCAATACGTCCCATGGTAATGTGGGCTGCCATGCTCTTGCCTAGGCTCCAGGAGGGTGCTTCGAAAGAAAATTCTATGGGTTTAGATGTTGGCAGAACGCCCTTCCCGAACTTGTACTTGAATCATCCAGCTGTTCCTCTTCGGTAAGGTGGCATTGTACGTCCCGTGAAGCTTGGTATTCCAATGTTCAAGTATCTAGTAACTTCCTTCAAGTGGCGCTTAAAAGGTGTTTCTTCATCCGGTTATGCAAACTTGTTCTTCATCTCCGTCATCCTAAAAAGTGGAAAAGTGGAGAGGAGTCGAAATGAGTAGAGAAGAGTGACCTATGATTTATCTTAGTAGTCGTGTCCTACACTCAGCGTGTGCTCTGATACCATCTGTAGCGACCCGACCTCAGATGGTCAAGTCTCTGTGTTTCAGTGTCATCCTTGGATCAGTAATGCTGACACACACAGTACTCGAAGGATTTATAACAGAGTAGCAATCACACACTTATTACATCGAATGTCTAAAAAAGAGAACTTATTACAATTATATGGCTTAAGGCCATCTAATGCGATAACAGCGGAAGGCTTGGAAGATAAAGTGAGTCCATCAACTCCAACGGCATAGCTGAGCTGCACGGCAACGACCTAACGAACCTTACTCCTCGTCTGAAAAGTCTGCAACATAATACGTTGCATCCCGAGAACGGGTCAGCACATGGAATATGCTGGCAATATAACACAGTAAAGCAAAAACAGGATAATGCTATCACTACATGCATATTTGGCTGGTGGAAAGCTCTATGGTTGTAGTTTTGCGAAAAGCCAATTTTTCCCTACAACAATGGAATAGATTTTAATTTAGCTTTCATGGTGGTTGAAACATTGAGAAGGTATAACCCCAACTCAATCCCAATTAAAGTAGTTAACAAGCCAACAATATTAATTAAGCATGATGAGATACATGTGATAACCCAAATACTAGATACTCAAGATTGTCCATAACCGGGACACGGCTAACCATGATTAGATTGTACACTCTGCAGAGGTTTATGACTTTTCCCCACAAGACTCGATCGCCTCCATTGATTTCTCGACTTTGCATGGTGTTTGAGAAACGGATGACCGAGACACGATCTTTCGTAAACATTAACTCTCTACTCCGGTAGACCATACCAAACCTACAAAACCCACTACCGCTGATCTACCTCTTCAAGAGCTTCACGTAACCTACTCGACTATGCTAGAGCCCATAATAGCTTGTGGCTGCACACGGAAGTTTCTAGCATGAATCATCTCAGCCCCTTTAAGCCCTGGTGGCGGTCCATAGAAGATCACACGGGTACCCCGGATTTCCAAAAAAGCACAACACTGGGTTCCCCAGGTGCCTCAATCCACCCAGATGTTAATTTTAAGTTGCCACCTTAAGTTGAACCATTAATTAACAATCTCACATCTTTCATGGATTCACTCAACCCAACCACGTCTACGAGCATAGCATAGCAATATAAGAAACACGTAGAAGTAACTCCCGAGGGTTTGATAGTAACAGGGCAATAGGTTCTACCTCAATAACTACTTCCCAACCCACAAGTTAATGTAATCCTAACCATGCAATGTTTTAGGATTGGAACTAATGCATAAAAAAACTGGGTATGAAAAGAGTATGATCAATGTGTTACTTCCCTTGCTGACGATCCGCGAATCCTAGAGACTCGTAGTAACACGCTTCGCACTCCGGGAATTCTATCGCAAACAAACAATAACTTACATAAGCAACAAGCAAAGATGCACAAGCAAAAATCAACTAAAAGAGGTTGACCAGAAAGTTCAACTTAAGAACTCCGGTTCGCAAAAAGAATTAAACCAAATGGAGCAACGAAACTCAAACGGCGAAAGAAACAAGATCCGTTTACTAATCTGAACTAGGGTCAAATTTTACAGTACCAAAATCTTGGTTTAAGTTGATTAAACAGAAAGAGGGTTTTGAGACGAAGATCTAGGCGCTTGAATCGCCTGATTCCGACTAACGAGCGAAAAGATAAACAGAAACTAAGATCGGATCAGAAATCACGATCAAGAATAATCGCGGAAAAATCCAATTAAAAGAAAACTAAAGAACAGACTAACGAACGAGCGTTCGTTAGCTGTAACTAACGGGCGAACTATCGTTCGTTAAAATGAACGTAGGATGAACGTCCACAAATTAGAAGAACCGAGGAAAACCGGCGAACCGAAAAAAACCAAACTAGGGTTTTCTAAAAAAACAAACTAGGGTTTTCTAAAAAAACCGGCTGCTAGGATCGGCACGATACCTCAACGAGGTGGCTCCGGTGGGGCGGGGTTGGGCGGCGGCTCTCGGGGCGGCAGGGCTTGGCGGCGGCTGGCAGCAAGCGGGGGCAAGGGCGGGCTTTGCTGCTCAAGGCAGGGTGGTGGTGGTGGTGTGGGGGGGTGGCGGCGATATAAAGAGGGGGGGGCTTGGAGGAGGAGCCAAGGCGGCGGCGGCGACGGAGTCCGCTCGGACTCTGTCCGAAGCGGGCGCGGGGGGCAAGGCATGGGGTGGCGGCGGCTTGGGCGGCCTGGCTCGGTGGGCCTTAGGCCCGGGCCATGGAAGTTTTCTTAAATGATTTCACCGATAGAAATAAAATCCTAGAAAATAAAATAAAAACCTAAAATTCCAAAACAAAATTTCATCGTCTAAATGAAATATTTAGAAAGAGATGAACATTTTCTTGGCCCTAAAATGCAATTTTAAAAACGTGCAATTTTTCTAAGGCGAATAAAATCCGAATAAAAAACAAATAAAATCAAATAATTTATTTTAAAATTTTCCTCCGATATTTCAATTGTTTTGGAGAAGTCATATTATATCCTCTCATTTATTTTTAATATGAAATATTTTTCGAGAGAAAATAATTAAAATAAAAATCCTCGCTTCTCTATTTGATAAAAATCAAATATGAAACCGGAAAATCCCCAACTCTCTCCGAGGGTCCTTGAGTTGCTTAGGATTTCGAGGATTGCGGAACAAAGATGCAATAAAATATGATATGCATGAATGACCTATGTATAACATTCCAAATTGAAAATTTGGGATGTTACAACATCTATCTTCGGGATTAGTTTTAGACCTGAATAATTGTTATTTGGTGCCAGCGTTGAGCTTGAACATTATATCTGGATCTTGTTTGATGCGAGACGGTTATTTATTTAAATCAGAGAATAATGGTTGTTCTATTTATATGAGTAATATCTTTTATGGTCATGCACCCTTGTTGAGTGGTCTATTTTTATTGAATCTCAATCGTGGAGGTACACATCCTATATACCTAAGAGATTCATCCCCACTAACCTATTTATCTAAACATGCAGCCTATCCACGTCATCCAATAGGTCCCACATGTACAAATGTTTTTCCTCCTCTCGTAACCTTCCGCTGGTAATTTCAACCATGCCGCATGGCACTAACGTAAGTCGAAGACGAACCGAGGGCCTTTCCACATTCCATCGCCCATCCACTATCCAAAGGCCCTTCGCTCTCTCACCGGGCCCTATGCTCCATATAATCGACGTGATCTTGACCGCTCTCTCAAGTATCCCATCGAGCCCTCTCTCCATTGAGAAAAATGAAAACCAGTCCTTTCCATGAAGTTGTGGCGGCGATTTGCAGGAGGGCGCCCTCGCTTTGAATATCCTCCCACTTGCATCCGGTGACTCTCCCGCCGGGCAGAATGCCACCGCTCGGCTCGACTACTAGCTCCAAAGACGACCACCGATCCGCCTCACTCGATGATCTGCCAAGCCGCACGATCGCTGCTATTTCACCTCCGGGCTCCCTAGATTCTCTTGGCTGTGGTCCCATTGCCGATGGGCTCGGCTCGGTGGTCGCCGCCATGGCGTTGACTTGAATTTCGTCCTCCATTCTATTGTCTCCGCTCCGACGCGGCTGGGTCATTGAAGGTTAGTTCCTCCAGATTCCCAAGCTGGATCTCTTTTCGTAGGGAAGAGAACGATTTGCCCGTGAATACTCACAAAATTTTCGGGAGGAGAGAACGACCTGCCCGGAACTTCCCCAAATTTTAATCTGCAAACTTGAAGTTCAGCGCTCAAGCTAATGTGGATGGAGGTGGAGGATATGGTGTTCTTTTTGCTCAATTAGCGCTGACACAAGATACCCCAGCCCTCAATGGCTGCTGCTGCTGCTCGTGAAGAGGCAGGTGACCTCAAGAAGACACCTCTATGGATCGACGCTCTCAAGTGCCCACACCGCCATGAATCACAGTTGATGTAAGCACGCACACTACTTATCTGGCCTTACTTCTCGTGATCAATCTGGGTGCAGGGCAGATGTCTTTTTTATATGTGAGTTTTCTTTACTAAAATTATTTCATATGTGTGTACCCCACGTAATTATGCAAATCATGCAAGGCCATCGATGATCGATGCTTATACTGCCGACCTCCATGCCTTGAGTTTTGATAATTTAGCAACTGGCCTATTCTGTTGTGTACAAATTTATCTGAACGCCATTTATTCAAGTCTGCTTGAGTTCCTATCAAGTACTGAAGAATGTCTCAACTCTCTTGACATAATTTCAGAACGCAACAATTTTACTCTTTTCCGTTCCTAGAATATTAAGTTAGCTATTGCTACTTACTACATTTCAGATCTGAAATATGCTTGACATATATGACTTCAAGTAGTCTCTTTGTCGAGGATTCTCATATGATGTACACTCTTTGACTTCCAAGCAAGTTTTTGCACCTGATCAAAGCATTAACAATGAAGTCATAAGCAATTGATACCTCTACTAAAATTTGTTTGCAAAGTTTAAATTGCAAAGTTGAGAATACTATGAAAGAACCCCAACCATATGCTCACCCGGTTGTAATAGATTGCATAAGAAAAGAATGATGCATCTCTCAACATCTTACGTAAGAGGCATAATCCACAAATACAATGCATAGTTCTCCTACATGTTACTATTTTTACAATTGAACGATGAGTTATTCATACAAACATAATAAACTTTATGTAGTTAAAATATTCACATTACGGTTGAACTATCACATTATGATTCTAACTATTATTATTCATTGCATAAACGCTGATCCTGGACATTACTACTATGAATTCCTGCAGCAACGCGCGAGGTGTTATCTAGTGTTCATAATATTGAAGCCAAAATATGCAAAGTTGATAATGATAGTGCAACTTATTCGTGGCATTGTGGTTTAGGTCATATTGGTGTAAAGCGCATGAAGAAACTCCATACAGATGGGCTTTTGGAATCACTTGATTATGAATCACTTGGTGCTTGCAAATCATGCCTCATGGGTGATGTCTACTACACAACCTTCTTCTTGTAGACGTTGTCGGGCCTCCAAGTGCAGAGGTTTGTAGGACAGTAGCAAATTTCCCTAAAGTGGATGACCTAAGGTTTATCAATCCGTAGGAGGCGTAGGATGAAGATGGTCTCTCTCAAACAACCCTGCAACCAAATAACAAAGAGTCCCTTGTGTCCCCAACACACCCAATACAATGGTAAATTGTATAGGTGCACTAGTTCGGCGAAGAGATGGTGATACAAGTGCAACATGGATAGTAGATATGAGTTTTTATAATCTGAAAATATAAAAACAGCAAGGTAGCAAGTGATAAAAGTGAGCATAAACGGTATTGCAATGGTAGGAAACAAGGCCTAAGGTTCATACTTTAACTATTGCAAGTTCTCTCAACAATAATAACATAATTGGATCATATAACTGTCCCTCAACATGCAACGAAGAGTCATTCCAAAGTCACTAATAGCGGAGAACAAATGAAGAGATTATGGTAGGGTACGAAACCACCTCAAAGTTATCCTTTCTGCTCGATCTATTCAAGAGTCCGTAGTAAAATAACACTAAGCTATTCTTTCTGTTCAATCTATCATAGAGTTCATACTAGAATAACACCTTAAGACACAAATCAACCAAAACCCTAATGTCACCTAGATACTCCATTGTCACCTCAAGTATCTGTGGGCATGATTATACGATATGCATTACACAATCTCAGATTCATCTATTCAACCAACACAAAGTACTTCAAAGAGTGCCCCAAAGTTTCTACCAGAGAGTCAAGACGAAAACGTGTGCCAACCCCTATGCATAGGTTCATGGGCGGAACCCGCAAGTTGATCACCAAAACATACATCAAGTGGATCACGTGATATCCCATTGTCACCACAGATAAGCACGACAAGACATACATCAAGTGTTCTCAAATCCTTAAAGACCCAATCCGATAAGATAACTTCAAGAGGAAAACTCAATTCATCACAAGAGAGTAGAGGGGGAGAAACATCATAAGATCCAACTATAATAGCAAAGCTCGCGATACATCAAGATCGTGTCATAGAGAGAACACGACAGAGAGAGATCAAACACATAGCTACTGGTACATACCCTCAGCCCCGAGGGTGAACTACTCCCTCCTCGTCATGGAGAGCGCCGGGATGATGAAGATGGCCACCGATGAGGGATCCCCCCTCCGGCAGGGTGCTGGAACGGGCTCCCGAGAGGTTTTTGGTGGCTATAGAGGCTTGCGGCGGCGGAACTCCCGATCCATTGTTGTCTTTGATGTTTTAGGGTATATGGGAATATACAGGCGAAAGAAGTCGGTCAGGGGAGCCACGAGGAGCCCATGAGGGTGGAGGGCGCACCCGGAGGGGTGGGCGTGCCCCCCTGCCTCGTGGCCTCCTCGAAGCTTCCCTGACTTGCACTCCAAGTCCCCTGGATTGCTTCCGTTCCAAAAATAATGCTCCCGAAGGTTTCATTCCGTTTGGACTCCGTTTGATATTCCTTTTATTCGAAACACTGAAATAGGCAAGAAAACAACAATATGGGCTAGGCCTCCGGTTAATAGGTTAGTCCCAAAAATAATATAAAAGTGTATACTAAAGCCCATAAACATCCAAAACACATAATAATATACCATGAATGCTTCATAAATTATAGATACGTTGGAGACGTATCAGCATCCCCAAGCTTAATTCCTGCTCGTCCTCGAGTAGGTAAATGATAAAAGAAAGAATTTCTGAAGTGTGAATGCTAGCAGGTGCACAAGTTTGATCAACGATAATTTCAATCACCTTTTCTAGCATCATTATATGTCATAACAATAATTCATCTCATAAAACTTCTCATGATCAAGTAACAAGCACATGTTAAAGCATAGACGATAAACTTTCTGGAAAACTAGCAAACTTCATTCTCAGTCATCAAACAATTACAATTCATCTTATTTTCAGGAAGGGTCTATGTCAGAGTTTTGATTTAGCAAACTCCACATACTCAACTATCATATAGTCTTCCATGATTGCTACCACTCAAATCATATTCATTGAACACAGAGAAAGATACGGGCTTAGTGTTTCGCCTCCCAACTCACTTATCATATAGATAATTGTCAACAATAATAATTCATGATCAAATATATTTGCATGGCCATATATGCTTAGATCTTTCCCCAACACACGATGCTTGCCAACTAAAGAGTAGGTAGGAATGAGAAGGAATACTACTGACTCTTGCATAAAAGTAAAAGATAAGCCCTTCGCAGAGGGAAGCAGGCATTTGTAGAGGTGCCAGAGCTCGATTTTGAAATAGAGATGAAAATAATTTTGAGAGGTATGCTTTCATTGTCAACATAACAATCAAGAGTTACCAATATATTCTATACTACATACATTATAGGCGGTTCCCAAACAGAATGGAAAAGTTTTTACTGCCCCTCCACGAACAATCACACTCCATGGCTATCCGAAACAACGGGGTACCGTCCATACCAACAACAGTCCTGGGGGATTTTTGTTTTAATTATTTTGTTTTGCTTTGATCTTTTTTGATCATGGGACTGGGCATCCCGGTTACCAGCCATTTTTCTCGTGAATGATGAGCGGAGTCCACTCATCTTGAGAATAACCCACCTAGCATGGAAGATACTGACAACCCCTAGTCGCTACATGAGCGATTCGGGCATACAAAATAGATTATTATTTGAAGTTTTAGAGTTTGGCGCATGCAAATTTACTTGGAACGGCAGGTACATACCGCATATAGGTAGGTATGGTGGACACTCATGGAAGAAACTTGGTTCAAGGGATTTGGATGCACAAGCAGTATTCCCGGTTAGTACAGATATTTTGGCTAGCAAAGGATTCTAAAAAGCAAGCACCACATGTTGGAGGATCTATAACAATATAACTTCTATACAAATATACCCAAGCATAACTCATTACGTTGTCTTCCTTGTCCAACTTCAACTAATTTGCTCAGGTTTGAAAATAATTAATGGGGCTCACAATCATATAAGATGTCTAAGATAGTATATTTATATGTGAAACCTCTCTTCCTTCAATATTCTTTCATGAATTGTTCAAGTGACCAATATAATGTTTGCTAACCTTCAATAAATTTACCACCTCTACTTCTTAGATGTGAAGTAATTACTCCCCATGGGATAAGCAAATGAAACATATATAATTTCAAATTTATGACATTCAACTCATCCAACCATTTACTCATAGGATATAAGTGAAGCACATGAGTAAATGACAAACTACTCCAAAAAGATATAAGTGAAGATCAATGAGTAGTTAAATAATTATGTAACTATGAGAAGACTCTCTCTCTCATTTAAGAATTTCAGATCTTGGTATTTTATTCAAACAGCAAGCAAAACAAAATAAAACAACATGACGCTCCAAGCAAAACACATATCATGTGGTGAATAAAAATATAGCTCCAAATAAAGTTACCGATAGACGAAGACGAAAGAGGGGATGCCTTCCGGGGCATCCCCAAGCTTAGGCTTTTGGTTGTCCTTGAATATTGCCTTGGGGTGCCTTGGTCATCCCCAAGCTTAGGCTCTTGCCACTCTCTATTCCATAGTCCATCGAATCTTTACCCAAAACTTGAAAACTTCACAACACAAAACTCAACAGAAAACTCGTAAGCTCCGTTAGTATAAGAAAATAAAACCACCACTTAGGTACTGTTGTGAACTCATTCTAAATTCATATTGGTGTTAAACCTAATGTATTCCAACTTCTGTATGGTTCATACCCTCCGATACTACTCATAGATTCATCAAAATAAGCAAACAACACATAGAAAACAGAATCTGTCAAAAACAGAACAGTCTGTAGTAATATGTATCAAACGTATACTTATGGAACTCCAAAAATCCTACCACGTTAGGAAGTACTAAGAAATTTGTGTACCAATCCAGAGCAAAAAGAATCAGATCAAAAGCACGTTTCTGTGAATTATAAAAACTAATTTACTGGGTGCAAAAGTTTCTGATTTTCAGCAGGATCAACACAACTATCACCGTAAGCTATCCTAAAGGTCTTACTTGGCACTTTATTGAAACAAAAGCTATAAAACATGATTAATACAGTAGCATAATCATGTGATAACAAAAAAACAGTAAGGATAAATATTGGGTTGTCTCCCAACAAACACTTTTCTTTAATGCCTTTCTAGCTAGGCATGATGATGACAATGATGCTCACATAAAAGGTAAGAATTGAAACATAACGGGAGCATCATGAAGCATATGACTAGCACATTTAAGTCTAACCAACTTCCTATGCATAGGGATTTTGTGAGCAAACAACTTATGGGAACAATAATCAACTAGCATAGGAAGGCAAAACAAGCATAGCTGCAAGATTTTCAACACAGAGAGAGGAAACTTGATATTATTGCAATTCCTACAAGCATATGTTCCTCCCTCATAATAATATTCAGTAGCATAATGAATGAATTTAACAATATAACCAACACCTAAAGCATTATTTTCATGATCTACTTGCATAGAAAATGTATTACTCTCCACATAAGCAAACTTCTTCTCATGAATAGTAGTGGAGGAAACTAAACAAAATAATTATCATGTGAGGAATAATCCAATTGAAAACTAAAATCATGATGAAAAGTTTCATGGTTATCATTATTCTTAATAGCATACAAGTCATCACAATAATCATCATAGATAGCAACTTTGTTCTCATAATCAATTGGAACCTCTTCCGAAATAGTGGATTCATCACTAAATAAAGTCATGACCTCTCCAAATCCACTTTCATATTCATCACAATAAAATTCAACATCCTCCAAAATAGTGGGATCACTACTTCCTAAAGTTGAAACTCTTCCAAACCCACTTTCATCAATATAACCATCATAAGTAGGAGGCATGCTATCATCATAACAAATTTGCATATCAAAACTTGGGAGGCTAAAATTATCATCTTAATCAAACATAGCTTCCCCAAGCTTGTGGCTTTGCATATCATTAGCATCATGGATATTCAAGGAATTCATACTAACAATATTGCAATCATGCTCATCATACAAAGATCTAGTACCAAGCATTTTAATGCATTCTTCTTCTAGCAATTGAGCACAATTTTCCTTTCCATCATTCTCACGAAAGATATTAAAAAGATGAAGCGTAAGAGGTAAACTCAATTCCATTTTTTGTAGTTTTCTTTTATTGACTAAACTAGTGATAAAACAAGAAAAAAAGATTCGATTGAAAGATCTAAAGATATACCTTCAAGCACTCACCTCCCCGGCAACGGCGCCAGAAAAGAGCTTGATGTCTACTACACAACCTTCTTCTTGTAGACGTTGTAGGACAGTAGCAAATTTCCCTCAAGTGGATGACCTAAGGTTTATCAATCCGAAGGAGGCGTAGTATGACGATGGTCTCTCTCAAATAACCCTGCAACCAAATAACAAAGAGTCTCTTGTGTCCCCAACACACCCAATACAATGGTAAATTGTATAGGTGCACTAGTTTGGCGAAGAGATGGTGATACAAGTGCAATATGGATAGTAGATATGAGTTTTTGTAATCTGAAAATATAAAAACAGCAAGGTAGCAAGCAATAAAAGTGAGCATAAACGGTATTGCAATGGTAGGAAACAAGGCCTAAGGTTCATACTTTCACTAGTGCAAGTTCTCTCAACAATAATAACATAATTGGATCATATAACTGTCCCTAAACATGCAACAAAGAGTCACTCCAAAGTCACTAATAGCAGAGAACAAACGAGGAGATTATGGTAGGGTACGAAACCACCTCAAAGTTATCCTTTCTGCTCGATCTATTCAAGAGTCTGTAGTAAAATAAAACTAAGCTATTCTTTCCGTTCAATCTATCATAGAGTTCGTACTAGAATAACACCTTAAGACACAAATCAACCAAAACCCTAATGTCACCTAGATACTCCATTGTCACCTCAAGTATCCGTGGGCATGATTATACGATATGCATCACACAATCTCAGATTCATCTATTCAACCAACACAAAGTACTTCAAAGAGTGCCCCAAAGTTTCTACCGGAGAGTCAAGACGAAAACGTGTGCCAACCCCTATGCATAGGTTCATGGGCGGAACCCGCAAGTTGATCACCAAAACATACATCAAGTGGATCACGTGATATCCCATTGTCACCACAGATAAGCACGACAATACATACATCAAGTGTTCTTAAATCCTTAAAGACTCAATCCGATAAGATATCTTCAATAGGAAAACTCAATTCATCACAAGAGAGTAGAGGGGGAGAAACATCATAATATCCAACTTTAATAGCAAAGCTTGCGATACATCAAAATCGTGCCATAGAGAGAACACGAGAGAGAGAGAGAGAGATCAAACACATAGCTACTAGTACATACCCTCAGCCCCGAGGGTGAACTACTCCCTCCTCGTCATGGAGAGCGCCGGATGATGAAGATAGCCACGGTGAGGATCCCTCCCGCAGGTGCCGAACGGGCTCCCGAGAGGTTTTGGTGGCTACAGAGGCTTGCGGTGGCGGAACTCCCGATCTATTGTTGTCTTTGATGTTTTTAGGTATATGGGAATATATAGGCGAAGAAGTCGGTCTGGGAGCCACGAGGGCCCACGAGGTGGAGGGCGCACCTGTGGGGGGGGCGCCCGCCTCGTGGCCTCCTCAAGCTTCCCCGACTTGCACTCCAAGTCCTGGATTGCTTCCATTCCAAAAATAACGCCTCCCGAAGGTTTCATTCTGTTTGGACTCCGCTTGATATTCCTTTTCTTCAAACACTGAAATAGGCAAGAAAACAAAGAATATGGGCTGGGCCTCCGTTAATAGGTTAAAAATTTTTTTTTTGGGGGGGGAAAAATTTTAAAATTTTTTTTGGAAAAAACCCCCCCAAAAAAAAAAAAAATTTTTTTTTTAAAAAAGGGGGGAAAAAAAATTTTAAAATTTCCCCTTTAAAAAAAAAACCCCCCAAAAAAAAAAATTTTTTTGGGCCCTTTTTGTTTTTTTCCAAAATTTTTTTTAATTTTAAAAAAAAAAAAAACCAAACCCCCAAAAAAAAAAAGGGTTTCCCCTTTTAAAAGGGAAAAATTTTTAAAAAAAAAGGGGTTTTTTAAAAAAAAAAAAAAAATTTTTGGAAATTTTATAAACCAAAACCCCAAAAAAAATTTTTTAAAAAATAAAATTTTTTTTTGGGGGAAGTTTTTCCCAAAAAATTTTAAAAAAATTTTTTTTAAAAATTTTTAAAAAATTTTTTTTGGGTTTTTTTTTTAAAAAAAAAAACCCCCCAAAAAAGGGGTTTTTTGGGGAAAAACCCAAAAATTTTGGCAAAAAGCCACAAACAGCATGTAGGGCTATTACCGGATGATGTTTCCCGGGGCCTGAAGCTGTCTAAATCCTTGTCTTGTGTTGCGTCTCTCGATTCCGCCCAACCCCTCTCAAGCTACCACATAGATGCGTTGGCCTCGCGACTAAGTCCTCACACTAAGGACATCTGCCGTGACAATTCCACGACAGTTGACGCCCACTGTGGGGCTGCGCACGGTGGTGTTGAGTTTTTGGAGGGATCTATTCAGGGATCGAGGAGCTCGCGATCGGCCGGATGAAGAACCGGCACGAGACAGTCACACATGGTTACTTTGGATCTGGAGTACAAGATTTGAGTTGAAGAAAAAATTAGGGTTGCTTGATGCTTGTCGCTGTGATCGGATGATCCGTCGAAACCGGATCAACTTTCACTATGTTGCCTAGACGGAGAGCAATTTTCCGCTGCAATACACGCGGCTTCCGAGTCATTTGAAGTCTCGTGGTTAAAAAAAACGGAAATGCTAACGCCCACATGTGTGGGCGTTCACCATCTCGACCACACGCAAGCATCACTGTTGGCAACTTTGTGCACGAATCTTGGCACAATCCGGTTGGTTTTCTGCGCCACGTAGGACGAGGCGCGTGTGCGGTGTGCGAGACAGTTCGCCCGGACGTTGGTTGCCGTCCCGCGGTCAGCGGTTGCCACTCGGGGTGTGCGGTGGAACTGCTATGCGCCCGCACGCCACGCTCCGACCACGGTTGACGTCAAACACATCGCACACCTCTGCCCCCTCTCCCTCATGGTTCCATTTACTCACCCCGCACCGCATTTACTAGCACAACCCACTTGCATTACAAACCATTGGAGGAGAAGGCGAGGGGAGAAGGCGACGGCGGAGGCGGAAGAATCGACGGTGTTCGCGGCCGTCGGTGGTGCTCGCCGAAGCGCCTGCGGGTTGAAGGTAATGCTCGCTACAACTCTCGCAATCCCTTCCTGCATTTCCCCCCTTCCCTTCCTGTTCGATTCCTCGATCGAGATTCGTAGAGATTCAGGCGATTCGGCGATGCGTCGGCGTTCCCGCCGGCGGCGAAGTCGCCTGCTAGCCGTTTTTGGTGGCACTGGGCAGTTTCGTCGCCGCCGCGGCGGTGGCATCGTCGGTGTGGTTATGCCTGTACGGAGGCACGTACTAGTCTTGCCTTTGGATTGGGCAGGTGTCTCCCGGTTTGTTTGATGCACATTGGTTCGAATTTGTGTTTGCAATCAGTTCGGGGGAGAACTTTGAGGTTGAGTTTGAAGTCGCTGTAGTTGCCATTGAACCCTAGATCTAGTTAGTTGGGTTTTGAAACTGTAGTATGAGGCGAACTTGGTAGTTTGATTAACTATCATGATTGTATGGCAACTAACTTCCTGAACAAATGTGATAGTTGCCACAAACGTGTTTTCCCATGCGGCAACAAATTACTGAAATGATTGTGATAGTTGCCACAAATAAGCTTTCCCATGCGGCAACTATTTTATTGAATGACTGTGATAGTTGCCACACACACGCTCTTCCATGTGGCAACTAAATTTGCTGAATTACTGTGATAGTAGCCACAAACATGCTTTTTCATTGTGGCAACTAATTTTTCTGAATGATTTTTGATAGTTGCCACACTGTGATAGTTGCCAAAATCGGTAGTCAATGCAGTTTCAGCAGCCAACTGCACTGGACGGCAACTAATGTGCACATCAAGTGTGCCTGTTGCCACTTGGATAGTATATTCATGTGGCAAATAGAATGTGAAAACACCGTCTGCTGCCATATCTGCAGATAGGACAGTGTGGCAAATTGGCTGCATAATGTGGCAACCAAATTTGCATATCAATTGTGTCGAGGCCATACATATGCTTTGCATGTGGCAAGTTTTGGCTGACCACATCATGTTCATTGCCATGCTACAGTCAGTACAATGTGGCAAATTCATTGTATTGCATGCTAATTTTTTTTGATTTTGCCACAACGACTTTGTGATATCTGAACACACCGTGGCAATTTTTCAGGTTCTTGTTTAGATGTGGTTTCATCGCTTTGTTGTAGTATGTGTTGCATTTCAGCACAACAATTTCACCCTAGCACATTTCGCCGTGTGGCGTTATCACCGTGGCAATTTTTTCAGGTTCTTGATTAGATGCTTACCTATTGCATTTACATTTCCACCATGACAATTTGGTCTGTTCCTATCTCAGCAGAATGGTTTCGTGGCGATCATCAAAATGATGATGATGATTTCATGGATCCACCACACAGTAATCGGGCAATCGCACGGAGAAAAGAGGGTGATGAGGTAAATGTCCACATCCCCCTCCTCCCGCTTTATGTTCTTGGTTGACACCTCGAGCTTGCAAATGTCGACACGAACTAAAATTTCATGACATTGCAAAACATGGCAACAACGATCACTTTTTGCAAAACATGGCAACAACCGATCACTTTTTGTCTGTTTTTGCGAAGAAAAACGATTCGCAATGTAGCCTCCCAAGAACGCATCGACCGCGTTGGTCGACAAATTCACCGACGATCGAAGGAGCTGCTGCTGAGATGGGTATGCAGGCTATGATGGATGTCCGTGCACGAACCTTGTCAACCCTGATGCGTCTAGCTTGGTGAGATCTACGACCCGCCTGTGGAATTCGTGATTCCGGGACATGGAAGACTACCGTTGAACGAGGAATCTGTGTTCTGCACTTTGGGTGTGCCTCGTGGACATATCAAAGTCCCATATGAGGTCAATAATGAGATCGAGGAAGCGTTGTTCCCCGCTTGTTTCTCGGTTGGAATCCATGCCGAACACGTCCGCAGATGGCAGATTCGGCTGCAGCCATGACGATGCATGGAGATGTTTTCAAGATGAAGCTACTCATGTACCTCATCACAGCTGTTTTCGCTACGACCACTTCTCTTCGCCCAAGCAACAAATGCTTCCCCATCCCGTGAATGATCCATCTTTACTACTTTATTTTCCTTCAATCTTTTGGCTCCGATGTCATGTGTAAAGCTAGTGACCGCCGGTGTTTTTGATGTTTTTTCCATTTGATTTTGATGCGGCAACCTTTTTTTCCTGAAATTTTGTGTGGTGCGGCGGATCTGGAAAATGTGAAGAACATGAATTGGTGTAAGTTTATCGCCGACTTCCGCACGATGCATTCTCAAGCAAGATGTACCAAAAGGGTTGTCGATTGCATTTAATGGTATTTTTTGCCGTTCTTTCGTGAACACTGTTTTTAACACACTTTCATTCATGCATGGCAACCTGATCATAACAAGATGGCAACCTGATCATAACAAGATGGCAACTGGCATAATGACAATATGGCAACTGGCATAATGACAATATGGCAACTGCCATCATATTATTATGGCAACTGTCATCATACTATGATGGCAACTGCCATCATAACAACATGGCAACTGCTATCACACTATGATGGCAATTAGCACATGCATATGGCAAATTTTTCTTTTCTTCTCTTCTTCATGCACATCAACTTGATTATCATGGGAACATATATTATCCTATTTTTTCCACACAGTACCCATGATGGCAACTGATATTTCTTTCTTTTTAAAATTGTTTTGCATCAGCTCATGTACGTCGACTGTCTTGATCTGTCCACGTGGATTTCACTGGGACAGGAGGGCCGCCGCCTGCGCACAAGTTTGCTGTTTCTGCGTGGACTATCAACGCTGTCAAGGCTGTGCTTTCCGCAGACAAGGCTACTGACACCACATATGGAAAACTGCAGGTTAGTTCGGTTTTTTGTCCGCACGGCATGCTTACAATTTGGCATGAGGCAACCGTCTGTGGTTCATAAGAGATGACTACCTTTGTTATCCATGGCTGTATGAGTACTGTATCCATGTCTCACTCCACATGGAAACTCTTTTCATTCGTGCTGAAACTTACATTCTCTCTCTTACGTCCTAGCTATTTTTTTGTTCTTTCCAGCTGATGGCCAAGCATGCTATAGACTACAGCGTGTTTGGGGGGCCTCAAAACTTTGGAAAGTGGATGGACGTGCACTCAGCTCCGTCTTGCCCTACCGAGGTAATCAAAAGATCTACATCTATGGTTTGCCATGGAGTATTTTTGATGTCGTACAAGTGATTGCAATACGGGTGGTTGTTGATGCTTCTTTGTTTCGTGCACAGGCGAGGGCACCTGTTGAGCATCTAATAGGGCAGTTTGCATCCGGAATGACCGGCTTGCTCAGGAAGTTGGTTGAGGGTGGGCGCCCTCGCTGGCTCGGAGCACGCGGTTGCGAGGCGTTCACTTCATTTATCCCAGAACGCATACATCGCCAACCGTTGCCGTGGCGGTATGACTACAACAGTTCCCAAGAGCCTGCTGACACACAAGATGAACTAGGTGGAGATGCTGGTCTCAGCAAGGATGACGACCTTGACATGGAGAATGTGCAATAGGACACCGATGATGATGAACATGCTGAAGTTCGCGCAGGTGGTAACAAGGGTAAGGATGCAACAGATGTCCCCCAACCGGAGAAAGTCAAAGAACATACGGCTGCGAGAGGCGAGGGGGTTTTGCCATCAAAGAGGGGGAGAGCTCCAGAGGGTGTTGGGCAGGGTTCTCCTGGCAAGAGGACTAGGACCGATCCCGTAGCTGCCAGGAAGAGGTTCGACTTTTATTTTAGTTTTTTGCTTTGTCTATTTTCTTTGAACAGACTCATCCTTTTTTTGCACTTGTTTTTGTCAAGCGCGGCAACGAGTTTGCTGTCTGACAATTGCCACCTTTTTTTCCCTCCATCTCATACGTGCAGCAAGCCGACAACTGGTGGACGAGCAGTTACGAAGAAACATGCGCCAACGCCAACCCGTGTTTCTGCTTGGTTGAACAAAGGCGCCCCCATTGCCGGTGACACCCCTTCCACCAGGTCATCTCCTCGCACGACGACGACCAACACCGGGGATCCTGTCGTGTTGCCAAACCTGAGGAAGGCAGTCAAGAAGTAGGTTTTTTCCATGCGCTTTCTTTGACATAGCACTATATTTTCTTGATTTTCCAATGCATCCGTTTAGCTTGCCACATTGTCTTTTGTCATCGCCCCCCACGTGGCAACTGCTGTTTTCCAAATGATTTTTTCCTTCCTTTTTTAAGTGTATGGCAACTCCTATTGGTTTTTACATGGCAACTGGCATCTAGGACAAATGGTAACTTTACTGTACCTAATGGCAACTGCCATCTTTACCGTTGGCTTGTGAGCTCATCCCACACCTAGGTTTGAAATTGCATTCATGGCAGATCAGACATTTTTATCATTCTTCAAGTGGGCTAACATGGCAACTGCTGCTCGATTTTGTATGGCAACTGCTAACTATGACACATGGCAACTCATGTTCCCCTTACATGGCAACTACTAGCTTTTCCACTTGTTTTTCATTTTTTTTAAGATTTCTACCATGGCAAACATATTTTTGTTCATTTTAATACCTTTTTCATGTGCTCTATTTTTTTTTGCAGGGTGAAGAAGACTACTACACGCGGGGCCAAGCATATCAGTAAGGACCCGCTCGAACGCCTGCATTCAAAGTTGTCAACAGGGGGCAACTCAGATGTACATGAGCGCCAGGCGACAATACTGCTGCTGCACCGTCAACCGCTCCCACCAACTCTGATGCAAGTGGCCGACCATCTCCGCCGGCTGCAGATGTGCAGGCTAGAACAACAGGCATCCGTACATCGGGGAGTGACGAGTCGGTATCTGCCAGGACAGCTGAAATATTGCCAACTCTTCTGGCAATGAAGGATGCTGCTGTGAGCCATGCCACCCCATCAGCAAGCTTTGAAGTGTACGCCCCTGAGACGAACCTAAGCAAGGAAGATTCCCGCTCATCTGACACTGATTCCAAGCGCGTGCGTGGTGGCACTCCCGTGTCCATGACAGAAGCGGCTGAGGCGGCAGTTCACAATGATATGCCATCTCTGGTGAGAGTCCCGCACAACAGCTCCAGCTCCTGCCGGTGCAGATATCGCTAAAGCGATCAAGCTGCAGGCTGGTCTTCCACCTAGGCGTCGAGCCCCGCAAGCAACCAATGACATACCCAATGCACCGGCTGTAGCTAGGAGCAGGATAGACGAGTCTGGTTATGTTCCTGCGTCCACACTGTTCCCGCCACCTGCCAAAAGCAATATGATGGAGAAACCGGAAGACCGGAGCACAACTGATGCAGGTGTCAAGCTGGGCACGAGTGACGCAGGTGAACGCCCGGAGCAGACTGCGCCTTTACCCGCAGTGGAAATCCCCAGCTTAAATCTGCGCACTTCCAGGCTCCCAGCCAATGTAGGTGTCCCCTACAGCCCAAACAAGAAGATTGTCATGAAAGCTACGGATGATACCGCTGACAACACGCCGCACCCTGCAAATAAGCCCGACCATTCTGTAGCGGCCGATTCAGATATGTTTGTCGATCTTTCACCCTTGGATTCTGCCCCGCAAGTCGTTCGTGGTCTAGCCAGTAGGCATGAGAGGCACCCAATGGCCTTCGCCCCACCGAGCTTCAGCCTTGGCATCAGTCAAGATCAACCGGTGGTGCAAGATCCTATGCCGACCGCCCGCTTTCCGGGAGGCATGCTCGCAATGATGGCGCAGCCAATGGTCGAGGGCGTGAAGGCTGTCAAGTTCGCAGAGCCGATAGTGCAAGGTACACTTATCATGTCCTTATGATTTTCTTGTATACATCTTTGTAGTTTGAGTTTTGTCCCAATCATATTTTTTGGGGGTTCTCACTTGTGATGGCAACTGACATATGATGACATGGCAACTGGATTTGATGCACCATCTCACCTACATTTTTTTGCTGCCATGCTGCATTTCACATTTGGGCAACCACGTGGCAACTGAAGTTGATTAAACATGTCAACTGTAGTTGCTGTCACATGGCAAATACAGTGCATCACACATGGCAACTGGATTTGCCGCACCATGTCACCTGCATTTTTTGTTTCCATGCTGCATTTTTCCATAAGGCAAGCACATGGCAAGTGGAGTTGACACAACATGGCAACTGTAGTTGCTGTGACATGGAAACTACAGTCCAACTAGATGGCAACTACAGTCCAACTACATGGCAACTGTAGTTGCTATGACATGGCCACTGTAGTTGGACCACACATGGCAACTGCCCACTTTTTGTACCTACATCTCACATCATGCACCCTATCTTCTCACAATCCATCTGTTTTTGATTTCTAGGTATCCTAATCCACTTCTTTTTTTATCCTTGCAGCCAACCCTGAGGAGATTTCACCGTCACTTGATGAAGCTTACCGCATGATCGAGGTGGCAGCATTGCAGAGGAGGTCCTCACGAGGGCAAGGGCAATCAAGTTCCAACGTGCCTGCAGATACGGTATCTGAGGATACCATTAGGAATGCCACCCCTGGTTCTGTGAGGCAGCAGAGGGTAGTTCACCCACCTCCTGCGGAAGACTACGAGCCCGAATTCAGGGCCACTAAGGAACAGACCCAGCTGTACGATATTGTCAAGCGGTTTGGAAATGCGAGGGCCAGCAGCAAGCACATGAAGGAGCTGAAAACGTAAATGACCACACCCCATAATCTCTCATTTTGCTTTGCTCCTTTTTTACCATTCATCTTCTTCGTACTTTCTATACACGATCCGCTTACGTTTCAGTTCTTTCATTTTTTTTACTTAGTAAGCATGATTCTTTCATGTTATATCGTTTTCATACAGCTCATGTTTGGACAGAACCAAGGTCATTCAATGCGAAGCGACGTACGTCGACTTGGGTGATCTTGCCGAGTCCGTGAGGCCAAACGGTAAAATGTCGACGAATGTAGTTGCATGCGGGATCGACTACATCAACAATCACACCGATGTGTGTGCCGTCAAGATAATCATGCATTACAGTGTGACCTGCAAAATATGGGATGGTGACTTCCACCACAAAATCCCGAGGAAGAATTTTGCTCAACACGGTAAATTCAAGCTCACACTGAAGAAATATGTGAGTACTCCTTCCCTGTTTACACTATTTTTTCACATGGTATGGTTTTTTGCCATCATCACGCACTGCTTATGTGGGCGATGTTTCCATGTGGCAACAGCTGCCGTGCACACTGACTTTTTGATTTTTGCATCCCGTGCAAACTATGTGGCAACTTCATAGTAAAATACACGACAAATTTTGTTCATACATGGACGACAACTTTCTTTCAACTACCCCCGCCCATAACCAAACATTCTACGTGATTCTATTTTTTTTGTCCCTCTGCTGTTCTTCATGTGAACTCTGGTTCTCATTTCCTTCACTTCTAAATGCAGGTCATGTTCCCCATGTTCCAGGAGCTTGCACCACATGACCCACACGACAAGTGTGGTCACCACTATGCGGTCTGTCTTGACCTGAAGAACCAACATTTTGAGGTGCTTGATTCAATTCGTTCGGAAGCTGATGCAGACCTTACTACGCATGCTGAATTCTTCATCAACAACCTCAAAGAGACATGGAACCGTCACTACAAACACTCAAAGGTCCAGATCAGACATTTCCCGACTTAGTACGTGGCGACTGCGAAGCAAGGGAACACGTAATTTCTTACCCCCCCTCCTTCATGTGCCATTTACATCAATCCAACCCCTCTTTTGTTGTCACATCTGAATTGAAGTCTATCTTTGCTATGTCTGTCCTTTTTGCGTGTTCACCTGACTCTTTTTCTTGTGCAGGACGGACTGTGGCTTTCACGCGTTGGAATACTTTGCAAAGTGGGAAAGTAGACTTGTCCCCGCTGTCACAGTTGCAACGGTCATTGAGCTTCGGAAAATCTACACATGGAACTGGTTGACGAATGAAGATTTCAACAAGCGGTCCGGAGCACGCGAGTTCGTGGAGGAAGCTGTCAAGAAAGTCATCAAGAAGTACAAGTGATCACGCATGCTACACGGACGATACCTTACATTCTGTTCCCGAGGAATGTAAGGTACTATCTCTTTGTTCATGTCGAAAACTATGTTTGTGTGCTATGTTATGACTGCAACCCCGCGTAGCCTACTATGTAGTGGTGGTGTGTGAGCGACATTTGAATAGTCTCTGTAATATATGTGTGGACGTGAACCTTTTTAGGCGTTACAGCAGATATGTTTTTATGTTTATCATTATTACTATGGTTTCATCGTTTCTAGCACCGGTTTGCTGTTTCGAATGCGTCTACGATGTTTTAAAAAAGATGGCAAAGGTAGTTAATCAGACATGGGTAGTGAAAGTCATCGTCGTTTTTCATTTTGGCTGTTTTGCTTCTTCTTTTTCATCGCTAACTGCACCGGCTAGCATGGGTAGGTTGATCATGTAGCCACAACCTTTGCTGTGGTTTATGCACGTTACGCTTTTTCCAACTTGTTTCACATACATTGCACACAACACACTATGTGTCACTAAACCGCGTCAAATTGTCATGGAAATATATGCCATGCGAGTCATTACAAATACCATGGGATATTTTCAAGACAGCTAACATGGCGAATAAAGACAAACAACATGGCAGATCCAAAGATAATTAATATGGCGATACAAAGACAACTAACATGGCAGATCCAGTACAACTAACATGGCGGATCCAGTACAACTAGCATGGCATATTTAGTATATAATAGCATGGCATATTTATTATAAAATAGCATGGTAGACTAACTACACATAACATGGCAGATTAACTACACATAACATGGCAGATTAAGTACCCATAATATGGCAACTGCATTTATCCATTCAATGAATTTTCCTTCCACTTCTGATGCCCCTCAAGAGTCATTCTCCCAATTTTTTTAAAAAAAATTCTCATCATCTAGGGTACAAAACAAAATGTCCACAAGGACCATATCACAACGCCCCAATTTTTGCTTATGGATTGCCCGCCCCTTTCTTCGTTTTCTTGTGTTTTGCTTGAATCTCCAATCCCGACTTGTACCTTATCTCTCTTGGACGACCCTTTGTGATGGAATGGGGTGGGTTCCTGACCTGGATCTGTGTGCTTGCTATTCTAGATCCTATCTCCGTGTTTTCAGATGATGGCCCCGTGGATGAAGACACACTTGATGTGCGGGGGAACCGGTGTAAGGCTTCCTCAGCTTTCCTCTTCTTGATCTCATCAAGCTCTCTTTTCAGTGCCTTCCTGTGTTTTTCTGCGACTCTCGCTTTATCATCACTCTTGCACGCTTCATCAATTAGCTCAGCATAGTTCTTTGTCAGCACAACATGCCTCACAGCTTCCATGGTTGCCTCAGGTCTCTCGTCATGCACAGCCAGAACTGCGTTTGTTGTCTGTGGCGCAAACGCGTCGTCAGCGTCCCAAGTCCATCGCCGCCTTATGAAATGACGGGGCATCCGTGTCATAGCGTTCATGTCCATTACTTTTAGTATGTGATAGCACACAATGTCGTCCTATTCGAACTTGCAGCATTGGCAGTAGTACTCGCCTTCGCCTATCGAGGCTTTGACGAAGTAGTTCCTTCCTTTCACTACAAGAAATATGTCAACTTGTGACCACCACTATTGGTCACTGAAAGGTCACTGTTTTCAATTTGTGACCTTTTTGTGACCAAAAACATAAGGTCAAAAGCTGAGGGTCGTTAATCGACTATAGCGACCTTACGTGGTGAGAAGGTCGTGGACGCCATTCGACCAAAATATTCCTACTGTGGCGTTTTGGTCACTAGCAACCTCCCTGTGCCACGAGGCATCCAGCGTGGCAAGTCGATGTGGCACAAGATTCAGCCCGGTCCAATTCAGTTTTCTACATGGGCCTAGCCCATTAATTCAGCCTTTCTATATTTTTTTCTCACAATTTTGGTCGACTTCATGGGCCCGCACAACATTGCAGCCTTTTTTATTATTGGGCCTTGGCCTTTTCGCCTAATTAATTTTAATTTCCTTTTTGTATTAAATGGGTCCACCAAATGATGGGTCCCGGCTTGTCGGGTTTGGTGCAGTAAGTGAGTCCCATCTATCGTGCTCATATTCTTCATATTTCAATTAGTATTTAACTTTGCAGACAAAAGCACACATGATACTTCAAATAAGAGCAACCAGATCACGTTGCCAATACATATGACCATGTGTAATACAGTACTTTACAAGATCTACATGTGTAACGAGCTCTACAAGTGTGATACAATACTGCTTTACAAGAAAATGACGACATGCCGGACTCGCTGGACAACCATAGTCAAGGTTGGGAACAAACAAAATGGCAACATGGCTTCCTCGGTCAGGGCCGCCGGTGCTGCTCCTTCCCCGCCGTCTTGGGTGGGTGCTGCAAGCAGAATCAAAACAGTTACATATATCCCTAAGTATTGTTATATGTTAAAAAACTCCCAACATGACCTGTTAGGATATTCCATTGTTTTCCAATTGGTTTCAACAAAGTGTTGTGATGTATGTGTCTTAACATAACTCCTAAGAAATGTTCACAACCTGAATTAACTACACTTTTTCTCATTGAAGTGAACACAGCAGCAGTTTAATCAACAAAACCATACTTTACTATAGAATGTATCTTCTGAATGCATAACAGGATATGTAGAGAGAGAGAGAGAGAGAGAGAGAGAGAGAGAGAGAGAGATCGCCATGGCAACAACAGATGGTGCGTATCCTCGCCGGACCGGAGCAGCTTGTCCGTGGCCCTCCCCACGGGATGGTACCAAACTGCACACACACCAAGCAAGAGAGCACGCATCAGATCATATGAGAAAATGAACAAAAAATAGAGAGCACGCAAATTTTAAGCTCTGTTTACTGCAAAAATCAAGCATAGACAGTAGTGCTGCTAGTGTTTCTTTCTGTTGGTTGTGTTGGACATGCAACTCAATTTCTGTTTGTTTCAGACTAGCAGACCAACATGGTATCCATCTAAAGTCTACAGATTGATGGAACCACATGTCTATCGACTAATCCTGCCAACAAAGCAAGACATGAACTTCTCAGTCCCTGATCAACAAATGCACCCATGAGGAAAACAAAAGGAAAGAAAACCCACTACTAGGAAATGTCACACATCCAGTCTGCCAACTGTTGGCAGCAGAGATCTCCTGGTAAATTAAGTCTTCCCCGCGTCCCCGCCTGGATACCAATGTCTTCGCCCGTGTTGCCAAATTGCTAATGCAGCAAGTGTATCTAGTATTGCAAAATCATAAAACCAATTTTACCTGAACATGGAGCGTCTCCAGGTTAGGAAAGCATCTGAGGTAGGCACTTTCTTGACAGCATTGCGGACACAGAACTGCACCTCTATGGCCAAAATCTGTACACTAGGGACAATGCCCTCCTTTGTTCCAGCCTGCAATGAACCCAAGGACAGATAAACAAATTGAGATCATAGATAGATTGGCCGTATAAATAACCGACACAGCACAACTACACATGCAAATCAGATTAGGAATAATGCTCTCCTTGTTCCCAGCTTGCAAATGCACATATATTGATTCAGATAAACTAATTGGGATGATTGAGTGGGACTATTATTAACTGACACGGCACATCTACACATGCAAATCAGATTAGGAATAATGCTCTCCTTGTTCCCAGCTTGCAAATGCACATATATTGATTCAGATAAACTAATTGGAATTATGTGATGACACGTAGCACCAAAATGCTAAATCAGAGGATCAGAGTGCCGCTTTTGCACTGAATAAGGAAGACTAAGGCAGGATCAACCAAAGGGCATTGAATACATATAGGAGTTGAAGAAAATGAAGTAAAACCAAACATCTTTGTTTCAGCAGCTGGAAAACATGCCACTTCCCCGTTACAAGCAGGAGATATGGCCCTTCAGGTAGCTGCAGAAATAATTTCCAAATTCAGATGCAAGCAGGTCATTTTTCTGGTGGATAATCTGACCCCAGCCAAGGCAACAACATCAAGAAATATTTCTCTTTCCCCTGGGCATTGGGTGATGAGAAACCAGCTAGCAAATTTCTTTGCTGCAAGAGCGAACATGCATATACAAACTCATCACATACCAAGGAACCTTAACTATGTGGCTCACAACTGTGCTTCAAAAGTAGGTAGACTAGACAAGTGGTGAGCAAAATTATGGCATGTTGTAACTTAGCACATACAGGTGATCAGTGTCGTATGCTTTCAAAGCTAGGCAACCTATAGATGTTCAGGATTGCCAAATCCTGAATGTAAAATGTGTTTGATAATGAATATAAGGCGTCGCCTCTTGTCCAAAATAAAAAGAAGGCCAACGAGCTAATATATTTGGTTCATTACTAAACCGAGACTAGCATCGTATTACTTCTGATAGAACTACTGAACAAACAAATAGGGAATTTTCTCACAAATCCGTGCGGCACATATTGCAAGTGCTGTTAATGGATCTTGGTCTTGTGCTAACAAGTAACAAGCACTTGACGTTCAGGTAATCAGGTACTTGAATAGGTAGACAAAATTACTTTTCTCGGGCCATAGGTTACTGACATTATTCCACACCTACTAATTGCTCGAATATGTAGCATAAGCAAAATATAACAATCCGGTGATTATTTTTCCCACGCCAGCTGAGAGAGACCACCGCATTAATTTTACTCACACAGATAGGAGTACATCTCATCTCACACAATCAATGTAATGTAAAGGGGGCGATGGTTTGGAACCAAAACACACAATAAGAACACAAGTCTGTACATTCAAAAGGACACCTAAACCTGAAGGCTGGAGTTCTCCTGTCCGTCATCGGCGGATGGCGGATGTGGCGCCAGGCGTGGCACCAAGGTGGGGAATGGTGGCGCGGGGGGTGGAGCGTTGGACATCGGAGCACCACTCCACACATCTGTACAGTGGCGAGATCGATCGCCCGAGGTCGCAGCCGGAGGAGCAGTCGAAGGGGCAGAGCTGGGCGACGAGGCGGGCGGGCGGCAAGTGGCGGGGAGAAGGTGAGATCTGGGGCTCGAGAGGACGAAGACGAGGAGGATGAGGACCGGGACGAGCAAGAGGAGGGTCCGTGGAGTGGAAGAGGACGCCGCTGCGGAGGCATGCCGGTGCCAGGAGGCGGCGAGCGGCGCCGACATTGGCCGAGAGGGTGCCGGGGTTTGGGCGGGTGTAGGGTTAGGGAAGGGATGTGGCTTCGGGTGGCGCAAAGCAGTGGGGAAGGGAGGGGGTCGGGGTGGCGGCGTGGCGAGGATGGGCGCGGGAGGCCATGGATGCGGGAGGGCGCCGCCGCAGTGGGATCGGGGGGGGATCTGAGGGGACGAGGGGATCTCAGATCGGGGAGAGGGGAGAGGATCCGAGGGGGAGGGAGAGAAAGAAAGAAAGAATGGAGGCGGGGGGTGGGTGGAAAATGTCCATGAGGACAGACCTAGGGTTTCAGCTCGGGTAGGTTTGGGCCGTTGGATCCGGAAGCATCCGACGGTGGTTGATGCGTGATCCGCGTGATATGCTGATGGACCAATCAGAACGCATGAACAATTTGATGACTTTATGACCTTTTAAATAGGTCACGAAAAAATCATTTTCCATTTTTTAGTGCTCAAGATGAGTTCTTTTTTGTAAAAGACCTAACAAATATTTGTTCAAATCATATTCTTTATATTCTTTATATTTGCTCAAAATGAGTTCTTTATACTCTGCAAAAGTTTACATCTTGGAATAGTAAATAGTATCGACAAAGGGATTTTTTATATTCTTTGCACAAAAAATCATTTTCCATTTTTCGATTGCCCGAGATGAGGTTTTTTTGTGAAGGACCTACCAAATAATTGTTGCAAAATTGGATCAAATCATTTTTATAAAATACTAGGTCATATTTAATGCACAATTGACCAAATGGTTGGGTGAAAAAAGTTTTGATCCACCTCTCGTGAAAAAGACAAATTTCCACCGATTTAGTTGGAAGCGGGTCAAATTTTAACTGTAGCTACCTCGTAGTTTGCTATTTATTTTTTCCGAAAATCATTTCTAGGTACATAAGTATCTATTTAATAAGAGAAACACCAAAAAAATTCAAAGATTCAACCACTAGCTAGGAACGGTCAAGCCCGCCGTTTTGACCTCATTTTAAAACGGGCATAAAAAATTCAAAAAAAATCAAAAAATTGGAAAACCTTCGCATTGTGTCATTATATGTGACCAGGTTCCCAGGAAAAATAATAAACTTGCAATACTGTAATTATTATAAAAAAGTGTTCTCATAAATGAGCTATCATGTGTGAAGATTCATGGCTTTCAAGCCAAATGATCAATCTTATGGCCACATTCATGGCATAGTTTGTTCAAATTATCTCATATTGTGCACGAGGGTGCATATTGTAATTCCAAACAATGTTACCTAAGGAAGTTTTCATTTTCTTTGCACGGAAAATTCATTTTTCATTTTCCGAGTGCCCAAAAGGAGTTTTTTTGTTAAGGAACTACCAAATAATTATTGCAAAATTGGACCTAATCAATTTTCTAAAATACTAGGACATATTTAATGCATAATTGACAAAATGGTTTGGTGCAAAAAGTTTTGATCCACCTCTCGTGAGAAAGACAAATTTCCGCTGATTCAGTTGGAAGCGGGTCAAATTTGAACTGCAGCTGCCTCATAGTTTGCTATTTATTTTTTCCAAAAATCATTTCTAGTTACATAAGTACCTATTTAATCAGAGAAACACCAAAAAATTCCAAGATTCAACCACTAGCTAGGAACGGTCATTCCGCCGCTTTGACCGCATTTTGAACGGGCATAAAAATTCAAAAAAATCAAAATATTGGGAAACCTTCGATTGTGTCATTATATGGCCAAGTTCCCGTGAAAAATAACAAACTTGTAATACGGCAATTATTTTAAAAAGTGTTCTTTAAATGAGCTATCATCTCGAAGATTCATGGCTTTCAAGCCAAATGATCAATCTTATGGCCACATTCGTGGCATAGTTTGTTCAAATGATCTCATATTGTGCACAAGGGTGCATATTGGAATGGCAAACAATGTTGCCTAAGGAAGTTTTCATTTTCTTTGCACGAAAAAACCATTTTTCATTTTCCGAGTGCCCAAAAGGAGGTTTTTTTTGTGAAGGACCTCTCAAATAATTGTTGCAAAATTGGACCAAATCAATTTTCTAAAATACTAGGAAATATTTAATGCACAAGTGACAAAATGGTTGGGTGCAAAAAGTTTTGATCCACCTCTCGTGAAAAAGACAAATTTCCGCCGATTCAGTTGGAAGCGGGTCAAATTTGAACTGCAGGTGCCTCATAGTTTGCTATTTATTTTTTCCAAAAATCATTTATAGTTACATAAGTACCTATTTAATCAGAGAAACACCAAAAAAATTCCAAGATTCAACCACTAGCTAGGAACGGTCATTCCGCTGCTTTGACCGCATTTTGAAACGAGCATAAAAATTCAAAAAATCAAAAATTGGGAAACCTTCGCATTGTGTCATTATATGTGGCCAAGTTCCAGGAAAATAACAAACTTGCAATACGGCAATTATTTTATAAAAGTGTTCTCAGAAATGAGCTATCATCTCTGAAGATTCATGGCTTTCAAGCCAAATGATCAATCTTATGGCCACATTCGTGGCATAGTTTGTTCAAATGATCTCATATTATGCATAAGGGTGCATATTGGAATGGCAAACAATGTTGCCTAAGGAAGTTTTCATTTTCTTTGACGAAAAACCATTTTCACTTTCCGAAGTGCCCAAAAGGAGGTTTTTTTGTGAAGGAACTACCAAATAATTGTTGCAAAATTGGACCAAATCAATTTTATAAAATACTAGGACATATTTAATGCACAATTGACAAAATGGTTGGGTGCAAAAAGTTTTGATCCACCTCTTGTGAAAAAGACAAATTTCCGCCGATTCAGCTGGAAGCGGGTCAAATTTGAACTGCAGCTGCCTCATAATTTGCTATTTATTTTTTCCAAAATTCATTTCTAGTTACATAAGTACATATTTAATCATAAATACATGGTTTGGTGGTGATACGTCGAGGTTTGGGCGGTGGCCGAGGGCCCCAACTCTAGAGCGCCAGAACTCAAGATGTTCGCCGCATGGTCATCATGGATCGTGGCGCTGCCATGTGTTCTGGGCGGCCTAGGTATGTCTAGTGGGTTGGGCACTCCCCAGGTAGGTGCTAGGAAGAAAATCACAACATAAGATTCTCACGAGGAGACGATCGATGCTCAAACATGAATAAGCAGCCAAGTGTTTGATTTGCGGTACGGGAAATGCAGATGGCTAATGGGCGTGAGTTTTGGCTAAGGATGATCAGTTACTAAGAAGACCGTCTTCACAAATTTTCACCTCAAAAGGAGGAGCCTAGGTGGTACTTGCTTTGCAAACTACCACACTGGACATAAATACTGAATGTTGAAGCTCGCTCAAAATAATGAATGGATTGAGCTGGCATTTGGTGGAGGATGGTTATTTGGGCAAAGGAAAGCATCAGAGAAAATGGATACCATTTGGACATGCCAAAGTGGTACTTCCTTCACAAAGTGCTGCTCGATCGTAATAGGAAAATGAATATTTTCAATTATTTTTGAACTAGGCAAGGAAGGTTTTTACATATTTGACGTAAGACATGACCCAAAGAATTTATGAGATTTTTTTGGGAATTTTGGGAATGACAGAAGTATAGGTTGCTTCACAACCTAGGGCAAAAACCGCCACATGGACATGACACATAGGCAAAACTGATGAGGCGGCGCCTAGTCATCACAACCCACCACAATCTACAAGGCTATGACCATCTATATTGGTCGTTAACAACTAGAAATAAGGCAGCGGACTAGCGCTGTTTGCTTTGTGACCTTTTCGTGTATGGAAATTACGACCTTTCTGACCAAAATGGTCGCAATGGTTTAGGGTTTGGAGCCCCTCGAACAGCTTTTGACCAATTGGTCTGAAATGGTCATAGATCTATGACCAATTATTCCAGGGTCACTAACAGAAGGTCACTAGTTGACATATTTCTTGTAGTGTTTGTCCGGGTCTTCAGGTTCTGAATCTGACATGCCCAAAATAGAACACACCTTGAACGTATGTTCGTCCACCTGGAAAGCCGTGAACATGCTCGCACGCTTTATTTCTTCTCGAATCTGCAATTTTCGTGTGTTTTCGTTAAACTATCATGCGCTTTTTTGTACCACCTTATGTTATCATGGAAATAGAAATACATTTTGTTTGAACATGGCAAACATAGTACATTGAACATGGCAAATATAGTACATTGAACTTGGCAAATGCAGTACATTAGACATGGCAAATGCAAGACACCGTATATGGCAACTGCAGACATTTTCAATCGACATCGCTATTCCTACACCAACATTCCCCAATGGAAGCACATTGCATAAAGCATGACAACTGCATTTTTATTAAACATGGCATGTACAGTTGATTAAACATGGCAATTGCATTTCAACAAACATGGCAGTTGCATTTTAGTAAACCTGGCAACTACATTTCAGCATAAGTGTCGACAATATAACATTTTTCAGTTGACATTGGCATTTGCATACCAACATGCCCCTAAGGGAAGCACAGCAGCATTAAACATGGCAATCTGACTTCATTGAACATGGAAAATGCATCCGAGCAAGCATGGCAAACAGAATTTTCATTGAACATGGCAACTGCAGCTGATTAAGCATGGCAAACAGTATTTCATTAAACATGGCAACTGGATATCATGGAAACAGCATTGCACTCTATAAGGCACCTACTGCCTTAGTGCTTTTTGTGCAAATAAGACGGTAACACAATTGACTTACTTCTTAAAGATCTTGTTTGTGTATATCTTGCGCATTTTCCTCTCCATCGGTAAATACGTTAGCAATCTCGGCTGCTTTAGCGCGGTGATAGCTTATTGTTGTAGCTCAGATCCCAGAATTTTTTGTTGCAAAGCTGTGTACTGCTTGGCAAACTGTAGCAATGAGTTGCCGTGGCTCACGATCGCTTCAAAACAACATTGAACCCCTCGCTGCGCTGCGAGTCCGCAGAAAGGGAAGAAGCACCGCATGAAGTAGGCCGCAACCAAGACATTCGCTTCTCCCACAAAGCTAACAAGAGTCTCGTTGTCTTGGACTTGATGTGTTTCACCATGGCCATCCAGCTTCTTTCAAACTCCTCCACCGCTGTTGTGGTCCACGACAGCTCGAACGCCTTGTGCAGCTCGACGGTCAAAGAAAGAATGGTCCTAGCATCTCCTCGGCCTTCTTTATATGTGCACCTGCAGGCTCGTGTAATCGCCAATGGAAAGACCTCCTCTATGCCCGCACGCATGCTGAAATCTTGGTCTGTTATTATGTTCATCGGAGCAAGTCCATCCATGCACTCCAAGAAGGTCTTGAACAGCCAAACGTACCCATCCGTGCCTTCGTTCTGAATGAGCCCGCAGCCGAACTGCAATGACTGATTGTGGTTATTTATTCCTATTTACGGAGCGCATGGCATCTTATACATATTGGTGAGGTACGTCGCGTCGAATGAAATGCAATCCGGGAAATGTTTGTAGGCTCTCCTTGCAGCACCATCCACCCAATACATGTTCCTGACACGGTCCTCATCGTCCAACCTTATCCTGTAGAAGAAATCTGGATCTTCCTTCGCTTTCTCATTGAAGTAGGCCATTGTGGCCTCTATGTCAGCCAACTTGCTCTCTCTACGGTATTTGGCCTGTAGGTTTGTGACGTCAGCTGGTATGTACGGCATGCTACTCAGAGTCTCCTTTTTGCTGTGGATGAGCGATAGTATCTGGACCATTCTTGATGGACCGACGTTACAATCATGTAGCAGCTTTATGAATTGCCTTTCGACGGGGGTGAACCCTCTATGGGCGGTCAGAAATTTTACCAGGTCGAACTTCTTTATGAGTTTGTGGTTGTGCTCGTCAAAATATTCAGTGACCACCCACTGTGTACCATCTACGTTTATCTTACACCGGACAGGGCATTCAGTCTTGAGAATGATACCTCTCTTTCGTTTCGGAACGACGGGCGCAACACCTTTCCCCTTCTTGTTCCTCCGTGCCTTGTGGCACCTCATCTCACCTCTGCTATACTCGTTAGTTTTCTGAATTTTCCTATGGTATTCAGTGTTGACCGCAAATCCATGGAACTTTGCATATTTCTGGTAGAATTCCTTTGCTTCTTCAAACGATTCAAATCTCTACCCAGCGTACGGTGGCTGAGGTACCACGATCTCTGATTGCCCACCATCTTCATCCCCTTGTGCGTCGTCGTCAGTTTCATCATTCACTTCAGTATCGGCGGCAGTTCCATCTACTTGAGTGTTGCCAGTGCTTGTGTTCAAAGGGGTGCTTGTCGGCATTGCTGGAATGATTGCCATTTCCGACTCTGACTCGAAATTGTTTGCGACATGATTGTCTGCTGGCTGGTGGAACGCGTCTTCCGTGCGCTCAGAGCTCCCCGCAGTAGATGTCCCTGCGCTGCTGTTCATTGTAGTTGTAGGCCCTGTAATAGAAAAAACAGGTACTAGAGTAAGATTTTTGTTTGAATAACATGTTTATCGCAACGGATCACATCAAATTCGAGTGATTTGGCATGACATCATTTCAAACAGCAAGCCGTGAGTCTGTGCGTGGACATGTATGGCAACTGTAGCTGTCCAGTCATGGCAGCTACGGTTCAACAAACATGGCAACTATTGTTTGCCAATGCACGACAACAAGCTCCTTTATTTTAGTACAAAAACTTGGGTTCTATATGCATGGCAGCTGCAGTCCTGCATACATGGCAAACACTGCTACCAACAAATGGCAACCACTGTGTTCTAGCAACAAAACTACTACATTATAAGATTGATCTCACTAGGCGAAATGCGTTCAACCATTAGTGATGCACACATGCTTTTAGCAGTTGGCATTTTTTCAAAGACAATACATGTCTCATTTACACGCAACCACTTGTCAGCGTTTTATGCTTGGTTTTTGTCCACCATCACTGCTTCAATTCTTTTTTTCGGCACGTGCATTTTTTTTGCCAGAAAAACAAATGTAGTGCTGTTTTGTGGTTCAGTTTTTTTCCTTACCTTGTTGTGCTGCATGTGACCATCTTGTGTGGTCTGTGACACCAAATTGACGTGCTCCACCTGCAATTTGTGAAGCTTGCCACGAGATGTTTGCCGGGTTAGCACCACCGTAATAACCTGTAAGCATAGTAGTGGTTGGTCAATTCATGGCAAATGCAGTTTGTGCTAGCACGGCAACTGCAGTTGCCCCTGATGTGGCAACTGCAGTTTTCCTGGCATGGCAACTGTAGTTGCACCGGTATGGCAACTGCAGTTGTTCCTTCATGGCAACTGCAGTTGTCATGGCATGGCAACTGTAGTTGCACTTGCATGGCAACTGTAGTTGTTCCTCCATGGCAACTGCAGCTATCCAGGGATGGCAAAAACAGTTGTCCAGGGATGACAACTGCAGTTTTTTACACATGGCAATTGTAGATGTCCAGTCATGGCAATTGTAGTTGTCAACTATGCTCCTTCTGCTAAGTGCGCATCCGCAACTTCACTTTTTTATGAACTCACCTGTGTATGACGTCGATGGCAGGTACATGGGTGCTGCCTGATGCCACGTGCTGCATGAAGGCTCGTGATTTTCACCCGTGATAACTCGTGAGTCCTTTTGCCATTTTTTGCATGTTCATTTTTCATGTCCACACCAAGATGTGCTCTTTTTTTCGCTTATGCTACCTTGATTAGCCATATTAGCTAGTTGAAGTTGGCTGCCCGTGACATTTGTCGTTGTTAGCGCCTTTGCGATCGAATCTTGCCACGGGGCCCCTAAGAGTGTTTTGGTCATAAGAACCTGCAAAAAATGACAAAGGTACGACATAAGTAGAATGCCATCTTCATCGCTATAAGATGGCAACTGTTCTCTTCTTTGTTATCACGCATCATACCAACGCCTCGCATATCGTTCTAGTAGTGGAAACAACGGCCCTGCAGAGATGAGTTGACTGTACTCTGATGCATCCAAGGGGGTGTTTCTGGCCTTTGAGAACCCCAAGTATCAGCGCCATCTTCGTGATTCATTCTTTCCGTGTCTCGCTTCTTTCCAATGTGTTCTTAATCGCTACACGAGCAAGAACGCATCAACAATCCACAAGAATTGTATTCTTCCGCTGCTTGCACATAGAAGATAGGGATGGCAAGCAACGTGTCAAATAGGTGGCGCATCGACAACTAAAGGTGGCAACTGCCGTTATACACAAGTGGCAATTAATTTTTCCCACCCCTTCATTCCAAAATTGTCCTTCCTCTCCTTTTTAGGGATTCCTACTCGTCCATTTCATACCCAACTACTGCGCCAATCAAACTAGGAACTTAAGTTAATCTCAAACGTAGTACATGGCAGATCCGTGTATTCGCACGGCATTGCGAATATACTTTGAACCATGCAGTGTTCTACCCCTATAGCATGGACCCAGGCAAGATCGGGAGATTTTCAGCCTTAAGGATGAGAAGGATGAGATCGGGAGATTTTACCCGGTTTTAGCTGATCGCCTCTAGAGGGCTGGGTTGGAGTGGGGGCTGGGGTGGGGAGGGTTGGGGTGTGGTTTATGTGGAGTGCCCTATGGATCTCCTGGCTGCTATGGCAACCAGAGATGGCCGGGACGGAGGTCGGGTTCGAGAGGTGGGGGACGACGGCGCGCGGCGAGAGAGGGAATGGATCGAAGCCGGAACGGCTGGGTCGTGGCGGGCAGCGGGTCGTCTGCCTGGACGGGAAGTGCGGGCGGGTTGCCACACATCGGACGCGGCGGGCTGTAATTACGCGCCGGACGCGGTCGCGGCGGGCGGGTTCGCTCACGCCACACGAGACGTAGGGCGGTTCGATCCATGCCACACGGTGGCGCTTATCGCGACCAAAAAAAACTCTGCGACGGAAGGGGATAAGGTCATGGAATCTTCGTCTCTGTCCTCATCTCGGACCCGCCACTGTCGGGCGCGCCACCGACTGTAGCTCGGCCGCAGCCCCGCCGAGCCGGCGCCTCTCTCACCCGCGGCCGTGGACTCGACCCTGCCCCGTCTGTCCGCCTCGGCCTCTGGTCCGCCTCCGCCTTCCTCAAGCCGCTGCAGCCGCCGGGGCCTTCGCCTCCGCCTGCTTCAAACCGCCGCGGCTGCCAGGACACTCTCCTCCACTGCCACTTCGCGCCAGCTCCACTCCTCATCGGCCCTCCGCGGCCGTCGGCTCCGCAAGTCGCCCCGTCAGCCGCCGTTGTCGGACCCCCTCGCCTTGTTGCTCACTTCCACCCGCGGGACGCCCGTACAAGGCTCCGCCTCGTTCTGCCGCTGCTGCAACCTTTGCGTCTCTGAGCCTGCCTCCGAGTCGTTGTTTTCGCGGACGCTTGCAGAGCCGTGTTGACTCGCTGGAGCACCTTCGTCAGATTCATTTTTCGTGCAGCTGTGGAATCAATAGCTATGAAGTATGGAAAAGCAGCGGTCTGCTGGGATATAAGAATACAACAAATATGGTGGGAGTACTTCTACTGCTATGGGACCGTCGACTGTTACAACCATGCTTTTGCACTGGAACTGGCATGGAGCTCGATACCAGACAGGCTAGTGCGCGTACATGAGATTCAAATAAAAAAAGGGATAAGAGCACAGGCGGTCGCCGAACAAATTGATAGTCCAAATACCAGGACCATAGCCTGGGGGCGTCACGACTCACATTTCAAAGCTCCACATCATCATACATGAATCAGGGCACAAGTCCCATCGATCATAGTTCCTACGAACACTCCATGAGATCAAGATCAATAGAAATTAAGCGTACGACAGTACAAGCTATCTTTTCATCTGACTATGTCCAGCATTATCCAGCATCAGTCTACGTTCATCCAACAAATCACCAGGTGCTTTCTATGTATCTTATCTGTACATACTAAATTATTTGAGAACAATTACTCTGGTCTCTAGTATTCTTTCGCAGGATCATTATTCCTTACAAAGGTGTCGCAAAGGGGCATGCGCCAATATTCTTTTTGCACTAGCGCTTGTCCGTGCCGTGTTGCTAGACAGATGCGTGAGCAAGTCGCCGCCCCCGCTACATCCGCACGCGTGACTGACTCATCGACCGCGTCCACATTTGTCTCGCCCGGGTCTGGGCCGTTTCGAACACTGTGGTCGTTTCTCGCGACCGCACCGGCTTACAACAACACGGATGACTCGCCTGTCCGCTCTCGCGGCTGGTTCACGCGCCCGCGCCGGCTTACAACAAGGAGGACAAACTTGCTTGTCCGCTCCGGCTTACAACGCTGCGGCCAGTTCATGTGTCTACTCCCACGGCTGACTCGGCCGTGATTGATTTCAGCTTCACCGTGGTGATCATCAAACTCCGCGGTGGATAATTTCTGGCCTGACATATCAGGACAATTATTCACTTCAAGAATGATCATTATATCATGGATATAAAGCTTGCGCTAACATTATCCAGCGTCAGCATCCAAACCATACTACATTGTTCAAACAAATGTGTGTGCAAATCGCCTCCGCGGGCTCGCCCACAACAACAACACCGCGGCCGACTCATTTGTCTGTGTCGCCTCTGATGATGCGGTCATTTTTGTCGTCCGCCCCCGCGGTCCGGTCTACATTAACACGCCGGGCCGCACCTGTTTGCACGAGCTGTTTAAATGAGCTTTGTTTAAATTCCAACAACCAGCTGGGATGAACCGCTTGTCGGATTAAGGAAGCAAATCATATGGGGCCATTCACAACCCATGACAGTTGACCTCAAGTTTTCATGGATTCACATCACGTTATCAAAGCCAAGGATATACAATGAGTACTGCGAAGATCAGTAACTCGCCACCTTGCTTCCAACTTCAACATATGACAGCGTTCCGCTGTCCAGCTATATGCCGGTTTATATGAAGAATCTCAAGCCAACTCCTCGAGTCGGCTTAAGACTCGGGGGCTACAGTGATATGACTCAGCAAGTGTTGCCGGTTTTCGGTGAATTCAAGAAACCCAGGACATTGGAGGGAAAGATAACCCGGTCCCGGAGGCTACTACCACATTGATGAAAGTATAAAGGCCGTCAGAAAATTTCCGGTTCAAAACGAAGAATGCCGGTTTAAAATCCGGTTCAAGGGAAATACGTTCTCCCACAAAGCTCTGAAGCTCTCAAATCCGGTTTAAGAATTTCCGGTTCAAAAAGAATTAATCTCTCGCAAGTTCGAGTTTAAAGGTCGCCAGAAAATTTCCGGCTGAAAATGAAGATTCCGGTTTAAGATCCGGTTCAAGGGAAATATGTCTCCCATAAAGCTTGGAAGCTCTCAATATCCGGTTTAAAATCCGGTTCAAGAAGAAATATCTCTCGCAAAGTTCGAGTTCTCAGAAAAGTCAAAAGGGACCAAAGAGAGTTTGTTCCATAGCACAACTCAAACATAGGCACCCGACGAGCATAGCTCAGAAATATATCACACGGGGGCTTCTGTCTATAAAGTGGAGCTCTGTTTACCCGTTGATCCGGCTGGTCGAGCCATATAAGAAAAATCAATCGGGGGCTTGGTCATATTCGAACCATGGCTACACCTCTTGCTCGGCGTAAGGCCACCAGGGAAATCAATTAGGGGTCAAAGAGAGTGTTGCAAAAAGCACCAACTCAAACATAGACACCCACTGAGCACAAATCAAAATGTTACCTGGGGGCTCTTTGTGCACAGAAACAAAGAGTTTTAAGGGACCCTTGTAACAGGCTATCAAGCCAGGCTTGGAAGCCAAGTGTATTCACCTAAAACCCCGGGTTAACCTGCCTTCATCAAGTAAGTCACTCCGCCCAGGTAATCCTGGTATGACCCACCAAACATTTGACAAGTCAATCTTACACAGACCCTGAGCTTGTCAAAGTTAAAACGACGATTGGTTAATGTGAGGTCCATCTTAAAAGGCTTTGTAAAATGGTTTAACTTAGTGGCCTGGCAGCCCATGAAAAGCCTCGAATTTCGGCCTGGCAGCCCTTGAAAAGCCTCGACTACAAGTTTTCATTTGCTTTTATTTGTCAAAGTATTTCTCCTTTGATAAGGTTTTATAATAAACCAGCGTCTATTGATCCGACCTGACTATAAGTCATCAATATAACCCGGTGTTTGTTAACCCGGCTTGGCTTTCAACTACAAGTTGTTAGTACACAACAAATTATAAACCGGTGTTTGTTAACCCGGCCTGGCTTTGACTATCAGTCGCCAGGATGATCATCCGGTGTTTATAATAACCCAGCATGGCTTCTTATAAACCAGCACAGCATGGTGGGAGTTATCAGTACTCAAGATTTGGGTTATCACCCTTACTACAAAAAGTTGGCAAACCAACGATGTGATTCAATGTCACAGGTATGATATATTCATATTTGATTATTCTTAAGTGCAGCCTTGGTTATAAACCCGGTTTATATGTTGGGCATTATGACCCGTCCGGTGGTAAATCACCAGGACACTTTAAACTTGTTGTATGCAAAAACAGGTTGAATAAGGCATAATTATAAATCACCGGCGTTTATTAACCTGGCCTGGCTTTAAGACGATAAGTCACCAGTATATGATGAGAAATTATCCGGTGTTTGTTAACCCGACCTGGCTTTGGACTATAAGTCGCCAGTATATATTTGGATTGCGCCATTGGAATCATGTGCTTATAAATCATTGGGTATATTATTCAAATCTTTAATAGACAACATGGCTGGATTTTTATTATGGTTATCAATAACCAATATTATGATTGAGGTTTTCAAAGTCGCTTCAGCGCAATGGCTATTGTTTTATCAATCGATATAATTTATTCTATAATGGAGGGAATAGTCCCGAGTCGCTGCAGGCTTATGACCCGGCACTTGGGGGCTACATTATTTAAGTTGAGATGACATCAAATACACAAGTATCATGTCGCTGCAAGCATGCACCATGAAACTTGGGGGCTAATGCAAAGTCATTGTTTGCTCACCTTATTGAAGACCCGACTCATCACATCGTAATGAGCCGGCCCTTGGGGGCTACCAATTGCTCCTGTCAACAATTCAAGGTACAAAGCTTTTTTTGAAGGGTCCACTGCTTAGTTGGTAAAGCACAAGACTCTTAACCTTGTGGACGTGGATTCAAGTTCCATGATGGGGGTTGAGGGAGTCCTGGATTAGGGGGTGTCCGGATAGCCGGACTATAACCTTCGGCCGGACTCCTGGACTATGAAGATACAAGATTGAAGACTTCGTCCCGTGTCCGGATGGGACTTTCCTTGGCGTGGAAGGCAAGCTTGGCGATACGGATATGTAGATATCCTCCCATTGTAACCGACTCTGTGTAACCCTATCCCTCTCCGGTGTCTATATAAACCGGAGGGTTTTAGTCCGTAGGACGAAGAACAATCATACCATAGGCTAGCTTCTAGGGTTTAGCCTCTCTGATCTCGTGGTAGATCTACTCTTGTACTACACATATCCTCAATATTAATCAAGCAGGAGTAGGGTTTTACCTCCATCGAAAGGGCCCGAACCTGGGTAAAAACATCGTGTCCCTTGTCTCCTGTTACCATCCGCCTAAACGCATAGTTCAGGACCCCCTACCCAAGATCCGCCGGTTTTGACACCGACATTGGTGCTTTCATTGAGAGTTCCTCTGTGCCGTAGCCATCAGGAAGGATGCCTCATACCGTCTTTAAAGGCGGCACTGTTGCTAAAGGAGCTTTGGCTATCGGCCAAACTCTCTGGTTAGGCGGTTTTCTTATGACCGCTCGTCGCCGCCGCTACCGACGGTGACTTTCGGTCATCAAAAGCAATCTTCACGCCAACTCGAACTCGCCGAGCAGTTGATCCGGCGGAGCTTCTTCCTTAAACGAGCTCTTGGATCACATCGCCGCCCTGGGAGTCGCTACAAACTATGATCAGATTGGGCCTAAACCCGATCCGAGAGAGATTAACTCTCCCGAGGTCGCCCATCACGTTGCAGTGGTGGAGGAACAATGCGGCAAGCCTTCATATATCTTAAGGACTAGTTATGTCCGGATTCCCGATCCCTCCAAGCCGGATACCCGCGGAGGGGAGGACATCACTCAAGCCCTGAACCTAAAGTCAGGCAGCGGGCTAGATTCATTGGACAACATCCAAGAACCCAAGTTTCCGAGTTCGGAAACCCCTTGGCCCCTGAGTCTCAGATTGGGCGAGGTTCCGGATTTAATTCCACCCGCCCACCCAAACATAAGCGATCTATCCCAAATTCGCAAGAGCCCGCAGAAACAAAGACACCATTATCGGGCCGATTCCTCCTGGTCATGAACGGATAAAGGACTGCCGCGAGGAGGATGCGGTTTCATTCTTCTGCAATAATTGCACGGACAACGGAATCCTCAACGCCATAAGTTGCCGTGAAATTACACGCTTTGCTGACTTGGCGTCCATAGTACGAAAGTACTGTGCGATGGAAAGCGCCTAGAAAACCAAAATAAAATTTTGGGACAATCCGGCCCTGAATACAACCCCAGTCTGAAATAAAAGGGTGCATTATCACCAGGCACCTGGGTTAAACACCAAAAAGCAAAAAACCTCTATAGGGCATGGAACCGTACTGGAGGGAGGGCTCAATGGACCCTGCAAAATTCATAGTACGGAGTGCGCCACACCAACTCATAGCCTTAGAGCATGTTGATACTCCGATGGGTGGCCGAAGTGGCTAAGAGCTTTAACCCGTAATCCACAGAGCACCAACCCAGTGGATACCAAGACAAGATAATAAAGTGTTTGAGACTTCGATCAAATAATATGGAAACGAACACCCGCAGCCTTACCAAGTCTACCAAGTAGCAACAATAAACCCATGGAGGACACGGCTATTACCTTTAATGCCAGTGATGAACCTAAATCCCGAACAGCCCGAGCACCAGCCGCATTGGCCCTCGGTCCAATAGTGTATGGCTTTCGCCTTACCAAGGTACTCATGGACGGTGGCAGCGGATTGAACCTCATTTACGAGGAAACCCTTCGAAAAATGGAAATAGACTGGAGCCGCATTGAGCGAAGCAGACAACCTTTAGAGGAATAATCCCCACCAGAAGCTGGTCAGACAGAAAAATCACACCGATGTGGTGTTCGCACGCCGATAATTACAGGTCCAAGGAGGTCATGTTCCAAGTGGCCCTGCTCAGCAGCGGATATCACGCCTATTAGGGCGAGAGGCATTCACAATTTTTCGAGCTATACCCCATTACGGGTACATGAAGCTCAAAATGCCCGCCCAACGGTATCATCACTCTTGCTAGTGACCCGACATAGCACTGCTACCAAAATAAGATAGCCGACCGCCCTTGAGGCACTATCCAAGCCCTAGCGGCCGAGGAACTGATCGCGCCACGCCCATGGTGAACAGGACGACGTGATACTCGACAAAGATCCAAGTCCACCTCCTTTAAACCGCGGACTAAATAGTCAAATTCCAAGTCCATCCAACGGACCCTACAAAACGGCTCCATCGGGCGCAATTAAACCGTGATGTAGACGCCACACTACGAGAATTCCTACGCCGAAAATTGGGACACTTTTTCCGGCACCCTTCGACATGTCAGAATCCTCGCCGCTGGCCGAGCACAGCCTAAACATCCTAAAAGGATTCAAGCCAGTCAAGCAGGCCCTTCAAGCCCGAACCTAAGAGACAAGCTATGGGAGAGGAGCTAGCTAAACCATCGGAGGCCGGATTCATCGAGATATAGAACATCCGGACTGGCTAGCAAACCTGGTGATGGTACCAAAGAAGAACAAATCCTCCGCGCTTATGCGCCGATTTCAAGGACCTCAACAAGGCTTGCCCAAAGGATCCTTCCTCTCCCCGCATCGATCAAATTATCGACGCTCTGCAGGACACGGTTCATTGTGTTTCTCGAGCATACCCGCTACCATCAAATTAAGATGGCAGAGCTGCATCAAGCCGCAACGGCATTCATCACCCCATACGCCCATTCTCGCTTCAACACAATGCCCTTCGGCTCAAAACGCCGCGCAATATATCAGCGCATGATTCGTACATGTCCGCAAACCAGATCGGCAAAATAGTGGAGGCATACGAGATGACGTGGTCACAAAACCAAGCATGTCGAAACCCTAGTAGACGACTTGAGGCTCACATTCGACAACCTCCAACATATGACATCAAGCTTAATCCGAAAATGCGCGGGCGCATCAGCGGAAAGCTCTTGGGCTTCATAGTATCCGTAGAGGAATAGAAGCAAACCCAGCCAAGATCCGAGCTCGTCAAAATTGATATCCCAAAGGACCTCAAGCAAATACAAAATTGACCGGATGCGTTGAGGTCTAAGCCGCTTTATCTCCCGCTGAAGAAAAGGCATTACCTCTTTATCGCCTCCTCCGCGCACCAACACTTCGAGTGGATTTGATACGCCACGGCCGGACTCAAGAAATAAAAGCCATATTGGCAACAAACCCGTCCCGCCGCGCCTAACATGGGCGAACCAATGCTATTATACATCACGGCAACTCATCAAGTTGTAAGCGCAGTGCTCGCCGTCGAACGAGAAACGAATCGGACACAAATTCTTCAAAAGCCAGTTTACTATGTGTCCACCGTCTCACTCCATGCAAGTCGCGTACCAGATTATCAAAAGATAGCGTGACGCGTATTTATGGCATCTCGAAGCTGCGACACTACTTTCAAGAGTGTTCGATAACAGTAGCCTCAAGTACCTCTTAACGATATTATAAACAACCACGACGCTAAGGGCCAGATTTCCAAATGGGCCATTGAGCTCCTCCCATTCGACATAACCTATAAGCCACGGCGAGCTATTAAGTCGAAAGTTTTGCCGACTTTCGCCGAATGGACTGAAGTCAACTCCCTAAAGAGTACAGCACATATTCCAACCGGATCATGCACTTCGACGGCTCCAAAATGTTGGTTGGTCTGGGGCTGGCGCTGCTCGACGTCCCCAACAGGAGATACAGTTCAATACGCACTCAGATAATATATATGGACTCCAACAACGCAGTCAATACGAGGCCCTTCTACATGGTCTCCGGTGGCCGCTTCCATGGGCATTCAACGCCTAGAGGTGCGCAGGATTCAACCTCGTGATATCCCAAATAAATGGAGACTTTGATGCCAAGGATCCAAAATGGCAGCTTATCGCAACGCCGCCCTAAAATGTTAGCTCGGTTCAAGGGCTCAATTTCACCATATAGCTCGGGAAAACAATCAGCAGCGTACACCTTGGCACGACATGCAAAGCGCGATGCCGCCCCATATCTTCTTGGAGAGGCTGTTCAAGCCATCCGATTCTAGGAAGGGAGTCCGGAAATAACAGCCCGGACCCAACCGCACTGCCCGACACCAAACATTCTGACACAACGGGAGGCTCTGCCAACGAAGTAACATCTTCAGCCCACGTAATAATGGCAGTCATTGCCCCGTGGACAGAACCATTCCTAGCCTACCTAATCAGGCAGGAACTTCCCGAGGACCAAAACGAGGCACGCTGCATAGTGTGGCGATCTAAAGCCTATAAAGTCCATGAGGGAGAGCTTTATAAGAAAAGCACCACCGGAGTCCTTCAAAGGTGTATCTCCGAAGAGAAGGGCGGAACTTCTGGCTGAAAATCATGCCGGACTCGGTGGGCACCACGCCGCAGCCCGGGGCCTTGTAAGCAAGGCCTTCCGTACATGATTTTATTGGCCGACGGCCTGGGCAGATGCTCAGGACTTAGTCCAACGATGCGTCGGTTGCCAGCTCTTTGCTAACCAAAGCCATATGCCACCCACCGCCCTCCAAACTATACCCATCACCGCCCTTCATGTCCGGGGCTTGACATGGTTGGACCCCTTAAAGGAGGAACCCACAAGCAAAAATACCTACTGGTCATGGTGGATAAATTCACCACATGGATAGAGGCCAAGCCTGTTAAGACGGCCGAATCCGGACCAACGATTGACTTCATATCGTGGGTCGACATCGCTACATATTCCCCACAAAGATCATCACTGATAACGGCACGAACTTTACGGCCAACAAGGTCAAACTTTGGTGCAAAAACATGGGCATCAAGCTCGACTATGCTTCAGTCTATCACCCACAAACTAACGGTCAGGTCGAGCGAGCAAATGGTCTAATCACGAGTGGCATCAAACCCAGATTAGTGTGTTCCCTCAAGGAATCCAACACACACTGGGTAGAGGAGCTCGACTCCGTACTCTGGGGGTTGCGGACCATGCCGAATCACACCACCGGATAAACACCATTCTTTATGGTATACGGCGCAGAGGCGGTTCTGCCCTGCGACATAATTCATGACTCACCTCGCGTGCGCATGTACAAAGAAAGAGAAGCCGAACTCGATCGGCAGGACAGTTTGGACGCCTTGGAGGAGGAGCATGACGTGGCAAAAGCCCGTTCCGCATTCTATCAACAGCAGGCTCGAAGATATCAAAGCGGAGAAGTACGGGCCAAAACTTACAATGTTGGCGAAGTTAGTTCTACGCCGCCGGACAAGAAAAGGACAATCTCAAGCCCAAATGGGAAGGTCCTTTATTATTGACCAAGCACTCGACTGGTGGAGCGCATCGTCTCGAAGATGCATCGGATAACCGACTCGAGCCGAACCCATGGAACGCAGCCCGCCTCCGAAGATTCTACGCCTAGCGCCGACTCGTGTTCGCCTCCTTCCTCTCGTCTTTTTTACACATTAGCTGTCTTATATTTCTCTCCTTCTCCCTCCCTTTCCCTTACAGCCTTAAGGGCTCGTTCGTGCCTTGTTCGCACACAACTGACGCGCTATCCGCGAGTATACCTGGGGGCTTCTTTAACAGAAGCTTATTTATACGGGCTTCATGCCCAACACATGTGTCACACTTCCGCATGTACCTTTTATTCACCATTATATGCATCGACATGGCTTAAGTTTTGGCCAAGCTGGGTTGCCTGGCTCCTGTGCTTACCACCTACGTTCCCGATTGTTCGGCTAGGCGGTAAAGGAGCACCTCTGCGATTGTTACCGCTGGTCACCAATGTGTACCTCAGACTGGGTGAAGCCGAAAGCTAGCGTTCTTAAGGGAATATCCGGTCGGTGAACTAAAGATGATTTCTCACTTGTTTATTTATCTGCCCCCAGATGCTTTTTCTCGCGCAGTCCGACATGCACTTTAGGGCATGCCTCCCAGGAAAGGAACCCCTAATGGAACTATTCTCCCGGAAGATGTTTCTACTAACCATGTAATATAACATAACTAGTTGGGCACTTGTCTGCTCAAGCACTAATGACCCCTACGCCTGGTCTCCATGCATGCCCGGTTCTTACATAACCGAGAGGGTATTCGACACACCCGACTATCGGGTCCCGAGGTCGGCTTAAAAGGTCCACCATGACAAACGATCTACAATCCGCTAGAAGGCATTTTACATGTCATCTTAAATTACATAGTCAATTTGATCGGGCATATTCCTCTTCAATACCATCCAACAGCTGTCTAGTTTACAGTCCTATTGGGAATATTTGGCGCCAACTCTACTTGGCCGCACACTAAGCTCACAGGATCTCCTTCCCATCGCCCCCACAGTCCGACCTCGCCATGTGGTTTGGGTCAGCTCGTACCGCTGCCTTCACCATGGCCCAGCCTCCTCGGCGCCTTGATGGCATGCCGATATCTTCCATAATCGAAGCGCGCCGCCCCTTAAGCTCTCTCGCAAGCTCTCCAAGGCCTTCTCGCATGGAGACAGATGGCCACAAGGCCTGGGCGACGCTTTTCATCACCTGCCAACTCGCTTGTGCAGTTGTAAGAGCTCGAAGAAGGTCACCCAGAACTGGCATTTCTCCGCAGGACGACCTATGAGCTTACCTGCAGACATAACTCGTTAGTCGACTTCCTCGCCAACTCTTTCTCAAAGTTCGCTCAAGCACTTATTAAACATGCCGCTACCGGCCGCCGATTCTCCTTCACGGAGTCCGGCACCGGGCACGAACATCCTTTAGTTCCTCGCCCAACTGGGTGTTGGCATCTTGGAGATTATTCTTCTCCTACCTCACCTTCGTAAGCACGTTCTCGCCGGCCTTTAACCAGCGCAAGAGTTGTTGCTTGTCCGGATCTACTCCGGCGCCATCTGCAATGTTATTGTTAGATTTGCACACACGCCGCACTTCACAACATACTTATCTTTCGAAGCATATATTACCAGAGGGGGTCTCCTTGGCCTCCCCTGTTGTGTCTAGTGCGGCCTCAAGTTGGGCTTTGCACTCTTCCAGCTCCTGGGACAGTTGGGTATTCTTTTTCAGAAGATCCTCAGATAACAAATGATCCTTAAATCAGTTATTCTAACTGTTTCAAGTCTCGGGGCTACCGACATATATAACCATCAAATTTTCTTACCCGATGTCTTTCACATACCGCTCCGTGGCTCGCTAGACCATTTTGAGCGGCACGGAGGTATGCATCTCCGAATTGAACGCGCCCAATGCCTCTTGGGAGAAACAAGCGTAGAAGAACTGTCCGCGGCGCCACGATTCATGGCACTCTCCACCTTGAATTGGTGGCGGATAGTCTGTCCGCATCCTCTCGTCGGAGGAGGTCCGACGACGATCGTGTTCGCCTCTTCGACCTGGCTTTGAGCCTGGCTGGTGGAGGCGCGATTGGCAATCTCTCCGATATAGTCCGCGAGCCCTCTTTTCCTAAAAAAGGAGAGCACGGCGTTAGTATGCATCGAAGAATAATACCTTGAATAAGGCAGCACGCCTTATCGCTACACGGTGCCTCGACCCGATCGCGGTCTCTTTAGCTTACCCGCCTCACGGTCCCTTGTTGGCTAGTCGCCGCAGGCTCGGCATTCCGCCGAGATCCTCCCGCTAAACACCATTGGTATACGGTGATCAAAATAAGCACGGATGGATCATCTTCAAGTATTAGGACTTCGGTCTCGATTACTTTTGAGGCCGGGAGCAGTCCAGGATAATCGGCTGTAATAGCCACCAAGGCATTGTTGATGCTCAGTTGGTAAAATACCCCATCGATCAGCTCCACGGATATGTCCGGATCCTCTTGGGAGGCCGGATCGAGGGACCATTCCGGATCCTCGGGTTGTGGAGGAGGGATGTTTATATCCTTTACGGCCCGGCGCAATTCCTGCGTCAAAATCACAAGATAAGGTATTTGACTATGGGAATATGGAACGGATGGGCAAAAAGAAGTGTCCGCTTACCCAGCTTGGAGGATTGTACATAGAAAATCCGCCCTGAGAATTGACGCGGAGGAATTCCTCCTCTTCTCCCTTGTACAATGCGGACAAGATCTTCGTCAGAGCCTCAACCGATTCCGGCCCCTTACGGCCGCAGCGGGTGGCATCATCCTCCCCGTTGAAATCCCACATGGGGTGGCTCAGATATCAAGTGACTGCACCACCTCAGATAATGCATGTGGCCATGACTCGATCATGGTCATCCGAATGAGCTAACAGCCTTATCCGCTCATCGATAAAGAACATCCTTGTCATTTTCCTTCCGAGGGCTCCGTGGACGCCAGCCAGCGCTTCTTCAAGGGAGCATTATCAACTGGGAGGCCGATCCAACAGGATCCGGCAGGGGGACATTTTCTATGTAAAACCATTCTGAAGGCCAGTCTTCGAACGCCTTCTTTGGGGTTCCGGATAGATATCTGGTCCCGGCGATGCGCCAAACTTCGCTCTGCCCACTTGATATATTGACCCCTTCTGAGAACGGGGCACAAGGCGTAACAGTTTCTTCCACAAAGATGAAATGAGCCTCGATGCCCAAATACAGCTCGCAAAGGGCTACGAAGCCCGCAATATGCAATATGGAGGCAGCGAAGGTTGTGCAACCGAGGTCGAGAACCTGTGAGCCCCCGGAGAAACGGATGAATTGGAAACCGAGCCTCTCATCAAATAAGGGACAAGGCACCCGCTTCCTTTGAGGGATTGGGACGCCGCTTGGTCTCCACCATTATAGCCGGCAAGCCCGGCTCGAACCGGACCATGTAGGCTGGGGAGAAACCCCTTGGCTTGAGCGCCACTAGCTCACAAAGGGACGGAGCATCTCTCCCAATCTCCTGTGCTGAGGGCTGGGAGGGCGAGAGGAGGAGCTGCGCCGACCAGCCATGATGGAATGGATCTCGCTTGATGCGCTCCGATGAATGCTCGCAAAGGGAAGATGGTGTGATTTGGATCTAGATCCTCGCCTCTTTAAAAGGCAGCTCATTTACACAGCTAGGGGGTAAATGTAAAACACCTGCTTTTCGATTCGTGTGACACGTGGAAGATGGCCATTATTGGGCGGAAGCCAAGGAGCGCAATATTCATGAGAAGCCGGACACTATTCAACAGGTACACAGAATTTGGAGAAGAACCCGCCTTGCAATGCTGAAGACAATCTGCGCGCCGGACTTATCGTCATTGAAGCCTGGTTCGGGGGCTACTGAGGGAGTCCTGGATTAGGGGGTGTCCGGATAGCCGGACTATAACCTTCAGCCGGACTCCTGGACTATGAAGATACAAGATTGAAGACTTCGTCCCGTGTCCGGATGGGACTTTCCTTGGCGTGGAAGGCAAGCTTGGCGATACGGATATGTAGATCTCCTCCCATTGTAACCGACTGTAACCCTAGCCCTCTCCGTGTCTATACAAACCGGAGGGTTTTAGTCCGAGGACTAAGAACAATCATACCATAGGCTAGCTTCTAGGGTTTAGCCTCTCTGATCTCGTGGTAGATCTACTCTTGTACTACCCATATCCTCAATATTAATCAAGCAGGAGTAGGGTTTTACCTCCATCGAGAGGGCCCGAACCTGGGTAAAATCATCGTGTCCCTTGTCTCCTGTTACCATCCGCCTAGACACACAGTTCGGGACCCCTTACCCGAGATCCGCCGGTTTTGACACCGACAGGGGTTACATCACATGATGTTATTTTGATTGAAGTATATATCAAGTCCCAGCTCAATATTATCTTACTGAGCCGGCCTTTGGGGGCTACACATCATTGCTCAAATCTACATGATTATATTTACAAAGTCCCTGCTCATTATTGCATAATGACCCGGCCCTTGGGGCTACACTGGTTGAAGTTTTTATGAGCATAAGACAATTTCAAGTCCCAGGTTGCTGCAAGCATGACAAACCGGCACTTGGGGGCTATAGGTAATATGGATATAAGGGAGAAATATCTTCCGATTTTCAGTTTTTAGCAAACAGGATTGACCCGGCATCACCAATCATTATGACCCGGTGTCTACAACAATCATGAACCGGCGTTGGAAACAATCATGAACCGGCGTTGGCAACAATCATGAACTGACGTTGGAAACAATCATGACCTGGAATTATCAGTTTTTATAACCCAACAATTTTGGAAATCATAGATTGGCAAGTTCTACATCTTCAAGCCGGCTGAATATCAGTTGAATATTTCAGAGACTTATATTTTTGTCAAGTCAGAGCATTGAAGGCCAATTCAAATGGATTCTGTATTTACAAAATATCTTCTCCAAGAAAATTTATTATGAAACTGGTCTATTAACTCGGATTTTTTAGAAGGAAGAAATGACAAGGACTTAAGGATGATCAGGTGCCGGTTTACAAAATATTTTACCCGGAGCACAACCTGTCAAAATTGTTCTTGAGTTATTTTGCAGGATCAGTTTAACATGGATAAATCCAAATTAAACTGGGGGCTAATGTCGGGGATATACCCCGCGGTATGAACCGGACGGAAATATGACCCGGCCGGGCTTGGCGGTTTACTTGAGACCCAGTTGACACTTGGCGATTCACTGGCGACCCGCCCTAACCAGACGGTTTACAAGCAACCTGCCTGAACATTATGACGCACTGGTAAACCGGCGGGCGGCAGACGGATGACAAAGCCCAAGGCCCAGAAGGCCAGTTTATGTTAATAGTGGGCCGGTTTACGAGGAAAGGCATAAAGAGTTTTCCCTTAAGGGGGCAGACTAGGATTCCACTTGTAATAGACTAGTCCTAATTCTAATAGGACTCCACATGTAACCCGCCCCTTCAACTTATATAAGGAGGGGCATAGCACCCCAAAGAGGGACAAGCAACAAGAAACAATCTCTAGGGCTAGACACAACTAGAGGAGAGCCGGTTTACGGCGTCTCCTAGATGAGCATAATGAGATCTAGCCACAAACAGATGTAGGGCTATTACGGATGATGTTTCCGGGCCCAAGTTGTCTAAATCCTTGTCTTGTGTTATGCCTCTCAATTCCTCCCAACCCTCTCAAGCTACCACATAGATGCGTTGGCCTCGCGACTAAGTCCTCACACTAAGGACATTTGCAGTGAAAATTCCACGACAGCGGGTATCGTTATTTTCTTACCTTCACAGATGATTTCAACAGATATGGGTATATCAACTTAATGAAACATAAGTCTGAAACATTTGAAAAGTTCAAAGAATTTCAGTGTGAAGTGGAAAATCATCGTAACAAGAAAATAAAGTTTCTATGATCTGATCATGGAGGCGAATATTTGAGTTATGAGTTTGGTCTTCATTTGAAACAATGTGGAATAGTTTCACAACTCACGCCACCTGGAACACCACAGCGTAATGGTGTGTCCGAATGTCGTAACCGTACTTTATTGGATATGGTGCGATCTATGATGTCTCTTACTGATTTACCGCTATCTTTTTGGGTTTATGCTTTAGAGACGGCTGCATTCATTTTAAATAGGGCACCATCAAAATCCGTTGAGACGACGCCTTATGAACTGTGGTATGGCAAGAAACCAAAATTGTCGTTTCTTAAAGTTTGGGGCTGCCATGCTTATGTGAAAAAGCTTCAACCTGATAAGCTCAAACCCAGATCAGAGAAGTGCGTCTTCATAGGATACCCAAAGGAAACTGTTGGGTACACCTTCTATCATAGATCCGAAGGCAAGATATTCGTTGCTAAGAATGGATCCTTTCTAGATATGGAATTTCTCTCGAAAGAAGTGAGTGGGAGGAAAGTAGAACTTAATGAGGTAGTTGTACCTTCTCCCGAATTGGAAAGTATTTCATCATAGAAATCAGTTCCAGTGACTCCTACACCAATTAGCTAGTGAGGAAGCTAATGATGATGATCATGTAACTTCAGATCAAGTTACTATAGAAGCTCGTAGGTCTTCCAGAGTACGGTCCGCACCAGAGTGGTACAGTAATCCTATTCTGGAAGTCATGTTACTAGACCATGATGAACCTACGAACTATTAGGAAGCGATGATGAGCCCAGATTCCGCGAAATGGATCGAGGCCATGAAATATGAGATGGGATCCATGTATGAGAACAAACTATGGACTTTGGTGGACTTGCCCGATGATCGGCAAGCCATAGAAAATAAATGGACGCTGACGGTAATGTTACTGTCTACAAAGCTCAACTTGTTGAGAAAGGTTTTCGACAAGTTCAAGGAGTTGACTATGATGAGACTTTCTCACTCGTAGCGATGCTTAAGTCTGTCCGAATCATGTTAGCAATTGCCGCATTTTATGATTATGAAATTTGGCAGATGGATGTCAAAACTGCATTCCTGAATGGATTTCTGGAAGAAGAATTGTATATGATGCAACCAGAAGGTTTTGTGGATCCAAAGGGTGCTAACAAAGTGTGCAAGCTCCAGTGATCCATTTATGGACTGTTTCAAGCCTCTCGGAGTTGGAATAAATGCTTTGATAGTGTGATCAAAGCATATGGTTTTATACAGACTTTTGGAGAAGCATGCATTTACAAGAAAGTGAGTGGGAGCTCTATAGCCTTTCTAATAATATATGTGGATGACATATTGTTGATTGGAAATGATATAGAATTTCTGGATAGCATAAAAGGATACTTGAATAAAAGTTTTTCAATGAAAGACCTCGGTGAAGCTGCTTACATATTGGGCATGAAGATCTATAGAGGTAGATTAAGACGCTTAATTGGACTTTCACAAAGCACATACCTTGATAAAGTTTTGAAGAAGTTCAAAATGGATCAGTCAAAGAAAGGGTTATTGCCTGTGTTACAAGGTGTGAAGTTGAGTCAGACTCAATGCCCGACCACTTCAGAATATACAGAGAAAATGAAAGTCATTCCCTATTCTTCAGCCATATGTTCTGTCATGTATGCAGTGTTGTGTACCAGACCTGATGTGTGCCTTGCTATAAGCATAGCAGGGAGGTACCAAAGTAATCCGGAGTGGAGCACTGGACAACGGTCAAGAACATCCTGAAATACCTGAAAAGGACTAAGGATATGTTTCTCGTTTATGGAGGTGACAAAGAGCTCGTCATAAATGGTTACGTCGATGCAAGCTTTGACACTGATCCGGATGACTCTAAGTCGCAATCCGAATACGTATTTTTGTTGAATTGTGGAGCTGTCAGTTGGTCCAGTTCCAAGCAAAGCCTCTTCCACGAGCAAAACATGATCAGCACCAAGACTCCATGGGTGTTAGAATCATTACTGTGTAATCTAGATTATTAACTCTAGTGCAAGTGGGAGACTGAAGTAAAAATGGCCTAGAGGCAATAATAAAGTTGTTATTTATATTTCCTTATATCATGATAAATGTTTATTATTCATGCTAGAATTTTATTAACCAGAAACTTAGTGGATGTGTGAATAAATAGACAAAATATAGTGTCCCTAGTATGCCTCTACTAGACTAGCTCGTTAATCAAAGATGGTTATGTTTCCTAACCATAGACATGTGTTGTCATTTGATGAACATGATCACATCATTAGGAGAATGATGTTATGGACAAGACCCATCCGTTAGCTTAGCATTATGATCGTTACAGTTTCATTGCTACTGCTTTCTTCATGACTTATACATGTTCCTGAGACTATGAGATTATACACCTCCCGAATACCGGAGGAACACCTTATGTGTTATCAAACGTCACAAAGTAACTGGGTGATTATAAAGATGCTCTACAGGTGTCTCCAAAGGTGTTTGTTGGGTTGGCATAGATCGAGATTAGGATTTGTCACTCTGTGTATAGTAGAGGTATCTCTGGGCCCTCTCGGTAATGCTCATCACTATAAGCCTTGCAAGCAATGTGACTAATGAGTTAGTTGCGGGATGAAGCATTACGGAACGACTAAAGAGCTTGCCGGTAACGAGATTGAACTAGGTATGATGATACCGACGACCGAATCTCGGGCAAGTAACATACCACTGACAAAGGGAACAACGTATGTTGTTATGTGGTTTGACCTATAAAATTCTTCGTACAATATGTTGGAGCCAATACGAGCATCCAGGTTCCGCTATTGGTTATTGATCGGAGATGTGTCTCGATCATGTCTACATAGTTCTCGAACCCGTAGGCTCCGCACGCTTAACGTTCGATGACGATTTGTATTATGAGTTATGTGTTTTTGATGACCGAAGTTTGTTCGGAGTCCCGGATGAGATCACGGACATGACGACGAGTCTCGAAATGGTCGAGACATAAATATTGATATATTGGAAGGCTATGTTCGGACACCGGAAAGGTTTTGGATAGGTTCGTGCATTTTTCAGAGTACCGGGAGGTTACCGGAACCCCCCGGTGGATTAATGGGCCTTCATGGGCCTTAGTGGAAGAGAGTAGGTTGCGTCCAGGAGGAGGCGTGCGCCCCCTAGCCCAAGCCGAATGATACTAGGGGAGGGGGCACGCCCCCCCCCCTTCCTCTTTCTCCTCCACCTCTTTCCGTCTCTCCCCTCTTGGAAAAAGGAAGGGGACTCCAACTAGGATTGGGAATCCTAGTTGGAATCCCCCTATAGGCACGCTTGAGTGAGTCCTGGATTAAGGGGTCCTCGGACAGCCGGACTATATACTTTGGCCAGACTGTTGGACTATGAAGATACAAGATTGAATACTTCGTCCCGTGTCCGGATGGGACTCTCCTTTGCGTGGAAGGCAAGCTTGGCAATCCGGATATGTAGATCTCTTTCTCTGTAACCGACTCTTTGTAACCCTAGCCCCCTCCGATGTCTATATAAACCGGAGGGTTTAGTTCGTAGAACAACAACAATCAGAATCATAGGCTAGCTTCTAGGGTTTAGCCTCTACGATCTCGTGGTAGATCAACTCTTGTAATACTCATATCATCAAGATCAATCAAGCAGGAAGTAGGGTATTACCTCCATCAAGAGGGCCCGAAGCTGGGTAAACATTGTGTCCCCCGCCTCCTGTTACCATTCGCCTTAGACACACAGTTCGGGACCCCCTACCCGAGATCTGCCGGTTTTGACACCGACATTGGTGCTTTCATTGAGAGTTCCACTGTGCCGCCCCGATAAGGCTTGATGGCTCGCCTTGTTGTCAAGGACAACATCACCTCTGGAGGAACCCTGGCTGTAGGCCAGACTCTCTGGCTGGGTGGCTTTGTCATGGCCGCCCGTTCAGCCGCCGCGCCGACAATGACTTCTCAGGTCATCAAGAACAGCCTCCACGTCAGCCCGGAATTCACCGAGCAGATGGATCCAATGGAGCTCTCTTCCCTGAACGAGCTCTTGGATCGCATCGTCGCCCCGGGAGTCGCTATAGACTATGATCGGATCGGGGTTAAACCCGACCAAAGGGAGATTAACTCTCTGCCGGTCACCCATCAGATAGCGGTGGTGGAGGAAAAAATAGTGATTCTTCCTCTATCTTGAGGATGAACTATGCCCGGATTCCTGAGCTCTCTGAGCCGGACACCCGTCTATGGGAGGACATGGCCCAGGCTCCAAACTTAAAATCGGGCAACGGGCCACAAATATTGGGTAACATCCCGGAGTACGAGCTGCCAAGCTCAGGAGCTCCTTTGCCACTGGGTCTCAGATCAGGTCAGATTTGGACTTAAAGCTACCCACCCACCCAGACACAAGTGATCTTTCCCACATTAGACCAGTGCCCCAGGAGACAGTACATCACTTCTGGGCCGGATTCCTCCTTGTAATGAGAAAGGTCAAGGACTGTCGCGAGGAAGACGCAGTCTCATTCTTTTGCAAAAATTGCACGGACAAGGAATTCTCAACGCCATAAGTCGCCGTGATATAGCACACTTTGCCGACTTGAAAACCCAAACAAAATTTTGGGATCCTCCAGCTCTAACTAAACCCCTCGTCCGAACTAAAAGGGTGCGCTCTCGTAAGTCACCCAATCCAATTACAAAGAAGCCAAAGCCCTCTACAGGGCGTGGAACCGTACTGGAGGGATGGCTCAACAGGCCATGCAAAATTCACAGCACACCGGACATCATACCAACACACAGCCTTAGAGCATGATGGATACTCCGGCAGGTGGCCAAGAGCGACAAGGACCTCCTCATCAACAATACTGCAGAGTACTATCCCATGGAGAATAACAATACAGTACTGACAGTCTTCGAGACTTTCGCCTCAAACAATAGGCGTAAGCGAGCACTCCGCAGCCTCGCCGAAGTCTGCCACGTCGTAGCAATAAATCCGTGGAACGATACGACCATAACCTTCAATGCCAGTGACGAACCTCAATTCCAAACAGTCCGAGCACCAACAGCTTTGGTCCTTAGTCCAATTGTGGACGGCTTTCGCTTACTAAAGTGCTCATGGACGGGGGCAGCAGATTAAACCTCATCTATGAGGAAACTCTTAACAAAATGGAAATAGATAAGAGCCGCATTGAGCAAAGCAGCACGACCTTCAGAGGAATCATCCCTATTCGGGAGGCACGATGCGTGCGAAAAATTACACTGTATGTGGTATTCGGCACGCCGGAGAATTATAGGTCTGAAGAAATCATATTCCAAGTGGCCCCGTTTAGCAGTGGATACCACGCCCTTTTAGGGCGGGATGCATTCACAAGCTTCCAGGCTATACCCCATTACGGGTACATGAAGCTCAAGATGCCTGGGCCCAATGGCATCATCACTCTAGCCAGTGATCCGGACATAGCACTCCGTGCCGAAAATAAAACCGCCGCACTAGCCCTGGAGGCATTATCCGAGGCCCTCGCGGTCGAAGAATTAACTGCGCTGCGCTCCACAGTGGACAGGGACGACGTGATACTCGACAAACGACCCAAGTCCACCTCTTTTAAACTAGCAGATGAAATAGTCAAATTCTATGTCCACCCAACAGACCCTACAAAAACAACATCAATTGGGGCACAGCTAAACCCCACAATAGATGTCGCACTACGAGAGTTCTTGTGCGAGAATTGGGACATCTTCCCCTGGCATCCTTCAGACATGCCAGGTATCCCCCGCAGGCTGGCCGAGCATAGCCTAAACATACTAAAGGGATACAAGCCGGTCAAGCAGACTCTCCGGCACTTTTTAGAACCCAAGCGACAAGCCATGGGAGAAGAGCTAGCCAAACTACTCGAGGCCGGACTCATCAGAGAGATAAAACATCCGGACTGGCTAGCAAACCTGGTGATGGTACCAAAGAAGGACAAATCTTGGCGCCTATGCGTCAATTTCAAGGACCTCAATAAGGCTTGCCCTAAGGATCCCTTCCCCCTCCCCCGCATCGATCAAATCATCGACGCTACCACAGGACACGACTCATTGTGTTTCCTCGACGCATACTCCGGATACCATCAAATCAAGATGGCCGAGTTCGATCAAGCCGCAACGACATTTATCACTCCATACAGACCCTTCTGTTTTAACACCATGCCTTTCGGGCTCAAAAACGCTGGTGCAACCTATCAACGCATGATTCAGACATGCCTGGAAACACAGATCGGCAAAATAGTGGAGGCATACGTAGACGATGTGGTCATCAAAACCAGACACGTCGAATCTTTAATAGACGACTTGAGGCTTACGTTCGACAATCTCCGAACATATGACATTAATCTCAACCCGGAAAAATGTGTTTTCGTCGTACCTGTCAGAAAGCTCTTGGGCTTTATCGTTTCCAATAGAGGAATCGAAGCAAACCTGGCTAAAATCCGAGCTCTTTCACAGTTGGCTACCCCAACAGACCTCAAGAAAATCCAGAAATTAACTGGATGCGTGGCCGCCTTAAGCCGCTTTATCTCCCGATTAGGAGAAAAGGCACTACCTCTTTATCGCCTTCTTCGGCACAATGAACACTTTGAGTGGACGGATGCGGCTACGGCCGGACTGGTGGAAATAAAAGCCCTCTTGGCCACCAATCCAATCCTGGCCGCGCCAAATGTTGGCGAACCCATGCTGCTTTATATAGCTACAACACACCAGGTTGTAAGCGCAGTGCTCGTCGTTGAACGAGAGGCAGATGGACATAAGTTCCCGCTTCAAAAGCCGGTATACTACGTATCCACTGTCCTCACTCCATGCAAATCACGGTACCCACATTATCAAAATATAGCATACACGGTCGTCATGGCATCCCGAAAACTACGACACTACTTTCAAGAGTGTTCAATCACGATGGCCTCCGAAGTAGCACTCAATGACATAATAAATAACCGCGATGCCACGGGCCGGATTGCTAAATGGGCTATCGAGCTCCTCCCATTTGACATAACATACAAACCACGGCGAGCCATTAAGTCGCAAGTACTGGCTGACTTCATCACCGAATGGACAGAAGCCGAACTCCCTAAAGAGTACAGGGCATACTCCAACTGGATCATTCTCGGGGGAGAACTGATCGTGCCCCACGAGCACCTATGGGACCTGGGTCCCTTGTGGTTCGGAGGGGGGCGGAGATTGCACAAAGAGCGGATCGAGGCGATGCACACGAGCAGATTTACCCAGCTTCGGGGCTCTCCGGAGAGATAATACCCCTACTGCTGCTTTGTGGATTATCTTGTGTTCTTGCTAGGGAGCAAATGGGAGCTACAAGACCTAGCCTGAGTGTGGTTTTGTATGAATGTGATGAACTAAGCTGGAGCTGGACCGAAAACCAGCCGAACCCCTTCTACGTTGCCCTCGGGCCTCCTTTTATAGGCACAAGGGGTTACCACATGTGGCAAGTAGACAAGGTTACAATGGTAAAACCTAGGTTGGTACACGCTTTATGCGATGTACGATAATCTATACCTAACTCGGCGGCAAGGGACAAGGGTCATCAATGCCGTCTCGATCGCCCGAACGATTGTAAGGGGACCGTTAAGTGCGCCTCCGTTATACGATGGTGGCTTGTCGATGCCGCATGCGCTATTCCCGCTGGCTGCACAGCCCGTCGACACAGCGTACTTTGGAGAGCCCGTGGTGACACGTTGGCGGGTGATTTGGAAGCGGAGATGAAGAGAGGTCGCCGCCCGACAAGCGCCTTTGTGGCGAGGAACCTTGTCGGCGCTTGGGGTTCAGCGCCGTAAGCCTTCGGCAAGCTCCTCTTGCCGGGCCTTGTTTTCGCTAGCCCTGAGTGGCTTTCGGCAAGCTCCTGTTGCGGGGTCTTGACTGATTTGTTCTTGAATGGCTCCAAAGGGCGGCTGAGATCTTGGTGGCCATCAAGCCAGCCCTGCCGTGGCGGCGCTGCAACTGTCCGTGCGAGTTGAGGTATTGGGTACCCTACTCTAGTACACCGGGGAGCCCCAGAACTGGGCCACCAGGCGCCAAGCTACTGTGGGCGGGCCCAAAAGCAGTGCAGTGGCGCGTGGTCTTGATCGCCGTTATTTTCCTTGGACCCACCGTCTCCCACGAGCGGCTGGCGTCGGACGTGGCGTCGTGGGGGGAGATCGTGGGGCTTTCTTTAATGGGAAAATCGGGCGCCCGTCCCTCTCCCCTTTATAAGCGGGGAACAGGGGGGGCGCCCACTTGCCCTCGCTGTCACATCGGAAAACCCCGTCGCTTTCCCCTTCCTTCTCGAGCCCACAGAGCGGCGCTCCGCCCCCTCCATTGCCACGGTGCCACCGCGCCCGTCGGCTTCCTCCTACGACTCCCTATGGCTCCGAAGGCCGATAAGGAAGGCGTGAAATCCTTGGCCAGCGGCTTGCGCTGGCGCTGGCTGCGGAAGGCGGGCCCTCTTGATCCCTGCTCAGCAGGAAGGAGCTGCGGGAGCTGTACTACCTCTTACAGTCGGCGGTGACCCGGCGCATCCGCAGACGAGGTCATCTCTCGCCGCCACATACGCTAAGGTCACGCATGGTACCCCTTCTTTGCGATTTTCTTACAGTGCGGGCTCTGCCGCCTTTTCTAATTCTTCTGTGATGTCGCGAACACATATGGCCTCCGCCTCCTTGACTTTACCCCCAGCGCCATCCTTACCATGGGCGTTTCGCACATCTCTGCGAGAACTTTGTCGAGGTCCACCCAAGCGTCGCACTCTTCCGCCACTACTTCTCACCCAGCGAGAGAGAGAGCCGCTGCGGAGGTGCATGGAGCTCTAGGATCGGCAGGAAGCATATCTTGACGGAGAGTTGCGCAGCAAGTGGGAGGAGTGGAGGGCTGACTGGTCTTTGGATCTTAGAGGAGGAGCCACAGCCTTTTACTGCCTGCGCCAAGACCCCCATAGTTAGCGGCAACGGTTGGAGCAACTTGGCGCGGAGGGCGACAAGTTGAGGATTACACGACTAGGATTTTTGCGTCTCCGGCAAGCGGGGCTTACCGTAGGAGCAGTTGGCAGCGGACTTCGCCGCCGTCGCATTGCGCCCTTGCGGAGAAAGGAGGCCTGCTTAGGAATTCCAGAATCTGGCGGATATCATGAGGCTGCGCCCGGTCTGGTGGAATTTCACTACCACAGGCTTGGCGGCATGCTGCGGGGCTGTTCAAGCCAAGCGGATAACCCGGATGGTGCATGTTGCGAGGGAGTTGTGCCCTTGTGCAACAACTCGTCTCTTGATAGCATCCAGCGCAATAATGCCGTTGTGCGATTCCCACGGGATCATTCCAACTTGGCGAGCCGCCCGATGTCATAGTGCAGCAGTTCTTCGACAACTTGGTTGAAGTGCCGATCCAGCGCCCGGCGAGAAGAAGCGGCTCACCCGCAACGCCACTGCTCCGAGAGATGGCGCGATCGCCCAAGGTTGGAGGAGGCTACAGGAGGCTGCTGCCCGGCTTGCGTTTGGGTTTACCGTCGAGGCGGAGAGGGCGGCGGCAAGCCTTGCCGACCAAGAAGAGTTCGTCGGTGAGGGGAGCGGACCGAGCCGGCGACGCACCAAGTGAGCCTGCCGGGCGCTCTCCTCCGCCGTCAAGTAGCTTGTCAGGGGAGCTCGCTGCCCGCCAAGGAGGCGTCTCGGAGGACCGGAGAAGTGGCGGGGAGCATACGGTCAACCAACCGCCTCACCGCCCAGCGCTCCACGCGACAAATCACATTGCCTGGAGGCGCCTCATTTCGCCCGCGGCGGCAGGGCAGGGCCCTCCGAGTCATGCGGCCCCTGCACCCGCCAAGCGCCAGAGGGAGTCCTCTCCCCCAATCCGTCGCGCTGGAGCAGAGTTTGATCTCTCCGCCCTCAGCTCCGAGGAAGAAGAGGAAGAGTAAGATCTTGCCGCTGCTATTTGTAATCTTCCAATTTATTGCTTTATCTTATATCTGACTGGTTCCACTGAATTTTCTTCTTGAGGCGTCGGCTCGAGGCGCCGAAGAGGGCCAAGGCGCGGTGGTTGTCGTCTCGGATGATTCCACAACAGCAGGGGCACGTCCGAGACTCCTTGCGGATCCGGCAACCCTTAAACAGAGCAGCCCCAGCTGGCCCCGGCTTAAGTATACGGTATGCTTCACGTGGTTAGAGTGCGCTTGGGTGCTTTTTACATTCTTGATATCTGGTTTGTTGGATTTTTGTAGGAGCAGAGCAGCCACATCATGGAGCACCGGAGGCTACCCCCGAGGTCCAGCCTCATCGGGGAGGCCCGGAGGTTACTCGAAATTCTGCTGCTTCCTTCGCCACCAAGGGAGAATTCTCCGCCAAGGGGCGCTCTCCGGCAAGGGAGGCTTCTCCGACAAGGGAGCCTCTTCGACAAGGGCTGGCGCCGGCGACCCTCCGATTGGCGGAGACCCATGACCCGCAGACCATCTGCGGGTAATCTTCTTGTCTTGATAGTTTCCCTTGGGTTCATTCTTCCGTTTCTCTCTTCGAATATCTGTTTGATTTGTGCTTCCTTCTTGACCATCAGATCCATCTGCGGAACCCGATGGAAACCGAGGCTGCCGGCGAGGAAGTTGGCGGCGACAATGTCGACGCCCGCTAACATCAGAGGAGGAGGGGCTGGCGGCAGAGCCCGTCGGCGAGAGCCACAGGCCCAGCGCGCAGGCTGAGGAGAATCCGGCGATCGCATTGGCGGCCCGGAGGCGCGGGGCGCCGAGGCGCTGCGCCGACCGCCAATCCCCCGCCACGATGCGCACAGGACTCCGAGGCCCCAGCCAGCGCCTACCTGAAAGCCGAGGTGTCTTCATCAAGCTCCCATGGGCATCAAGCTCCGGGGCTCCAGCCCGAAGGGGAGACCGATGCTGAGCTGCTTGCTCTCCGGGCTGTCACTAGTTGATTCCTCGAGCAGCAGCGGTGGTGAACACGAGGAGGAGCAGCTGCTAAGGAGGTTGTTGTCGCTCTACGCGCCCGACAAGCCAAAGCTGGAGTCGAGGGGCGCTTATCGCGAAGGCGGGAGCTGACTTGGAAAGCGTCGCGGAAGAACTCCGACTAGCGCCAACAAAGAGACTCTCGGGACATAGCGAGAGGCTGGGAGCAGCTTCTTTGAGCGCGCGGCCTTCATCTTGGAGAAGAGGCGAGGTTGAGAGCAGCGAGAGGCTTGCGGTGGAAACTCTCCGCTTCGAGAAGGTGGTGGCGCAGCGGGAAGATCAACCTCGACAGCTTTGAGAAGATCTCGCCTTGGAAACAAGCGATTAGCGAGCCCTCCGGGAGGCAAAAGATGCTGCGCAGCGGCTGCGAGAGGCGCCAAAGGGAATTGGAGCGCGGGTGGCTCAGCTGGAGTCCACCCTCGAGAAAAGAGTGCCGAGGAGGTCGCGGGTTGAAGCGCGGCGTGAGAAGGATGCTTACACCCTCGGCGAGCTGCGAGGTCGTTTTGCTGAAAAGATCAAGGAGATCGATGCCGCCAAGGGCGTCAAAGGCGGATCCGAGCTGAAATTGACCACCTTGGCGGAGCGTTGAACAGCGCCCGGGAGGCGGGAGATGGGCCTCTTTGGAGAAAATCAAGGCCACGAGGAGTTCTTTGTCGAATGTTGTGACCTCCAGAATAATCTTGGGACAGCATAATGCATTAGACAGAAGGTCTTGTGGACACCGCCCGGCATCCATAATGAGCTGATAGAGTTGGGGATGACAGATCTTGGATATTCCACCGGCGAGAACCTCGGCCAGCGTCAAGCTCAGCCTATTCTTCAAAAGCGTGTTGGCGGGTATCCGGCGGCTCCGGGATGAGGTTCGAAGCAATGGCGGAGGAATCACGCCAAGTCTATGCGAGCTCTCCGGAAGGTGTTGATGAAGGTGGCCTTCCGCAAGCAAGCGTCGACTTTTCCAAGGCCCTCAAGTCCCTGCCTCCATCCGCCCGATGTTGAGCGGTCAAGACCCTTATCGCACCCATTGTGGACAGGGTGGCGGAGTTAAGAGGCTCGAGGCGACCAGCGTGGACTAGGCCGCCAAGTCTATCTTTCTCTTGTCATTTGTAGATCATGTTTTAGGGAAAACCTATTAGATCTGCGACAAGTTGTTATGTAATATACACTATCTTAGGCCATCGAATGCAATGTTATTTCCTTTACTCGATTTCTTCCTTGTATGTTTTTTACCCTCGCTTTCGAGAAACTTGCGGTCGCAGGCACCCTTGCATGGCGCCAGTGCGGAACTTCAGCAGCCTCTTTGGCGGAAGTCGCTACCGACAAGCAACCTCGTCGCGGACTAGCCGCAGCTCACTTAAGTTGTTGAGCGGACTCGAAACAAAGTAACAGCGCGACCAGTCACGATTTGGTTCCTCCGCGCACAGGTTTCCCATACAAAGTACTATCGTTCGAGGAAGATAACTTAAAAACTTAAAACTAGCCGTTTAAACTTAACAACTTGGAGCTACAAGACCTAGCCTGAGTGTGGTCTTGTATGAATGTGATGAACTAAGCTGGAGCTGGACCGAAAACCAGCCGAACCCCTTCTACATTGCCCTCGGGCCTCCTTTTATAGGCACAAGGGGTTACCACATGTGGCAAGTAGACAAGGTTACAATGGTAAAAACCTAGGTTGGTACACGCTTTGTGCGAGTGTACAGTAATCTATACCTAACTCTCGGCGGCAAGGGACAAGGGTCATCAATGCCCGTCTCGATCGCCCGAACAGTGTAACGAGGACCGTTAAGTGCGCCTCACATTCGCCCATACGATGGTGGCTTGTCGGTGCCGCTTGTCGCTATTCCCGCTGGCTCCACAGCCCGTCGACGCAGCGTGCCAGGAGAGCCCGTGGTGACACGTTGGCGGGTGAGTGGAAGCGGAGATGAAGAGAGTCGCCCGCCCGGCAAGCGCCTTGCGGCGAGGGAACCTTGTCGCGCTTGGGGTTCAGCGCGCCAAGCCTTCCGGCAAGCTCCTCTTGCGGGGCCTTGTTTTCCTTTGGCATACTGAGTGGCTTTCCGGCAAGCTCCTTTTGCGGGGTCTTATTCTTTGTTCTTGAATGGCTCCAAAGGAGCCTTTGAGATCTTGGTGGCCATCAAGCCAGCCTGCCGTGGAGGCGCTGCAAGCTGTCAGCGCCGCGAGTTAGGTACTAGGTACCCCTACTCTAGTACACCAACAATCATGCACTTTGACGGCTCTAAGATGCTAGCTGGTCTAGGGGCAGGCGTTGTCCTGACGTACTCCAAATACTATACACAGATACCAACAGTGCAGCCGAATATGAGGCCTTGTTGCATGGTCTTCGGATGGCAGTCTCCATGGGCATTCAACGCCTAGAGGTGCGGGCGGATTCAAATCTCGCAATATCTCAAATAAATGGAGACTTTGACGCCAAGGACCCAAAAATGGCGTCCTACCGCAATGTCGTCCTCAAAATGTCAGCTCGGTTCGAGGGGCTCGAATTCCACCATGTGGTCCGTGAAAACAACCAAGCGACGGATATTCTCTCCCGCATAGGCGCTAAATGTGACCCCGTCCCACCTAATATCTTTTTGGAAAGGCTGTTCAAGCCATCCGTGGTGTGGGAAGGGGAGACCGGCAATACCAGTCCGGATCCGCACACAACCCCAGATCCCAAACACTCTGACCTAATCGGAGGCTCCACCACCGAAATAACACCTTCGGCCCACGTGATTATGGCTGTCATCACCCCGTGGACAGAACCCTTCTTAGCCTACTAAAATAGGCAAGAACTCCCTGAGGACCAAAATGAGGCACGCTGCATTGTGCGGCGCTCTAAAGCCTACAAAGTCCACGAGGGAGAGCTTTATAAGAAAAGCGCGACTGGAGTGTTCCAAAGGTGCATCTCCGAAGAGGAAGGGCGGAAGCTCTTGGCCGAAATTCATGCCGAACTCGGAGGCCACCACGCTGCAGCCCAGGCGCTCGTAAGCAAGGCCTTTCGTACAGGTTTCTACTGGCCAACAGCCCGGGCAGACGCACAAGACCTTGTCCAACAATGTGTTGGTTGCCAGCTTTTTGCAAATCAAAGCCATATGTCACCTACCGCTCTCCAAACAATCCCCATAACTTGGCCCTTTGCGGTCTGCGGGCTCGATATGGTTGGACCCCTTAAAGGAGGAAGCCATAAGAAGAAATACTTGTTGGTCATGGTCGATAAATTCACTGAATGGATAGAAGCCAAACCAGTTAAAACGGCCGAGTCCGGACCAGTGATAGACTTCGTATCTGGGGACGTACACCGTTACAGTGTCCCCCACGGCATCATCACCCGATAACGGCTCAAACTTCACAGCCAACGAGGTGAAAACCTGGTGCGGCAAAATGGGCATAAATCTTGATATTGCCTCCGTCTATCACCCCCAAACGAATGGTCAAGTCGAAGGAGAGAATGGTCCAATTATGAGCGGCATTAAACCGAGACTAGTGCGACCCTTGAAGGAATCAGATACGCACTGGGTCGAGAAGCTCGACTCCATACTATGGGGGGCTGTGGACCACGCCAAATCGCACAACCGGATACACACCATTTTTTATGGTGTACGGCGTAGAGGCAGTGCTACCTTGCGATATAATCCATGACTCACCTAGAGTACGCATGTACAAAGAGACAGAAGCCGAGCTGGATCGGTAGGACAATTTAGATGCCCTGGAGGAGGAGCGTGACGTCGCAAAGGCCCGTTCCGCATTCTATCAACAGCAGGCTCGAAGGTATCAAAGCAGAGAAGTACGTGCCAAAACTTATAACATTGGCGAGCTCGTTCTATGCCTACCGGAGAAGAAAAAGGACAAGCTCAAGCCCAAGTGGGAGGGTCCCTTCATCATGGATAAAGTTCTCATTGGGGGAGCATACCGTCTGCGTGATGCATCAGATAATTGACTCGAGCCAAACCCATGGAACGCGGCCAGACTCCGAAGATTCTATGCCTAGTGCCGAACTCTGTGTTCATCTCCTTACCTCCGCCTTTCTTTTTTAAGTTATATCCTCTCTCTTTTTCTTTTTTTATATAGCCTTAAAAGCTCCACGTATGCTTCTACCGCACACTCCTGCCGCGCTATGCGCGCTCAATATACCTGGGGGCTTCTTATATAGAAGCTTAATATAATTATCTTCTGGGCTTTATGCCCACCACATATGCATCATTCCTCCATATGTACCTTTTTTCACCATTATATGCATCGATATGACTTAAGTTTTGGCCAAGCTGGGTTGCCTGGCTCTTGTGTTTATGCCCTCGTTCCCGTTAATTGGCTAGGGCATAAGGAATTTCCTCTGCGATTACTCTTGCGGGTCAGCGGATGTTTACCTCGAGGGTGTGTGAAGCGAAAGCTAAGCGTGCTTAAGGGAATATTCGGTCGGTGAACAAAGATGTTTCTCACTTATTGCAATACATGCCCCAGGTGTTTATATCTGCGTAAACTTTTAAGCTGTTCGGACATGCACATTAATGCATGCATACCGAGAAAGGAACCCATATGAAACTATTCTCCTGGAAGATGTTTCTTACTATCCATGTAATATAACATAGCTAGTTGGGTACTTATGCATTCAAGCACTTATGACCCCTATGCCTGGTTTCCACGCGTGCCCCGGTTTTTACATAACTGAGCGGGTATTCGGATACACTCGGACTGTCGGGTCCGGAGGTTGAAGCGAAAAGGTCTGCCAAGACAAATGATTTACAATCCGGCTAGGGACAAAACATGTCCTTTGAAGAACAAAGTTAGTTAGACTGACTAAACTCTTCTTCTATACCATCCAACAGGCTGTCTAGCCTACAATCCTGTCGGGAATATATTAGCGGCTAATGCTACCTGGTCATATACCAGACTTACAGGGATCTCTTTCCCATCTGACCCTACAGGCCCGACCTCGGCCATGTGGTTCGGGTCAGCCTTGGTGTATCGCGTCTTCACCATGGCCCAGGCTTCCCTTGCACCTTGTCGGTGAGCGATATCTTCCCTGTCAGGCGCGCGCGCGCTCCTTGAGCATCTCCACAAGCTCCCCATGCCTCTCATCGAGGGGAGGCGGATGGCCACAAGGCCTGGGCAATGCCCTGCATCACCTGCCGAACTTGTTCGTGCAGTTGTGAGAGCTCCTGCAGAGGATCACCTGCAGATCCGGGCATCTCCTCTTCGGGACGACCAGTCAACATACCTACAGATATAATTCTGTTAGCCCACTTCTTCGCCGAACTTTATAGTAGTTCGTTAGAGCACTTACTAAAAATGTCGCGTCGAAGCCTCTTATTCTCCTTCACGGAGTCAACAAGCTAGCCCCGAACATCCTTTAATTCGACGTCCAGTCGGGTGTTCGCGTCCTGGAGATTATTTTTCTCCCGTATAACCTTTGTAAGGACACGCTCGCCAGCCTTCAGATGTCGTTGAGCATGTTGCTCATCCTTTGGTATGATCTCTGGATCGCCTTCGGGATTGTCTGCAGAATCTATTATTAGATTTGCATTCATGCTGAATACTAACTGGTACATGCCATTTCATTCTCTTTGCTCAAAACAAGTATTACCAGAGGGGGCCTTTGTGGACTACTCCATTTCGGCAACTGCGGCCTGCAGCTGGTCTTTGCACTCCTCCAGCTCTTTAGACAGCTGGGTATTCTTCTCTATCAGAACCTATGCATACGAGGATCCTTAAATCAGATGTGCCAACTGGTTCAAGTCTCAGGGGCTACTGATATACATACTTATCAAATTTTCTTACCCGTATATCCTTTACGTACTGGTCCGTGGCTCTGGCGAGGCCATCTTGAGAAGCCCGGATGTACGCCTCCCCTGAGTTGAAGGCATTGAACGCCTCGTCAGAGAAATTAGGGTCGTGTAGTGTGGCCCATCGGCGCCTATGATTCCTGGCACTCTCCACTTCGGAGTTTGTAGTGGAGAATCTATCTGTATCCTCTGTAGGAGGATCGTCCGGCGTTGTCCCCGCGTTGACCTCTGCCCTTGAGTCCGGCCTCGGAGTCCGGCTGGTGGAGGCGTGGCCGGCAGGCTCTCCGGATTTAGTCCGGCGAGCGCTTTTTCTGCCAGGAGACAATGGACATTGTTATATTTTAAACGATGATAATTACGTGGCAGGTTTTAAACATACCTTTGCAACAGCGTCTCGGTCCTGACCGCCTTCCTTTTAAGCCTACCCGGCTTCGGTGCCCCTTGTTGACGAGTCACCGTGGGTTCGGCATGGCGTCCCGATGGCCTTTCCTGTAAAATGCAATGCAAGTGCGGTGGGTAAGGCGCAAAGAGGGAATCCTTCTTGAAAGTTGGGACACCGGTTTTACTTACATGTGATACAGGGAGTAGGCCAGGATAATCAGCTATGATGGCCACCAGCGCACCATCACAGCTTAACTGATAAAATGTCCTGTCATGAGCTCCACAAATGTGTCTGGATATTCTTTGAGTCTGGGGTCGAGGGCCCGGTCGGGGTCCTCTGGCTATGGAGACGGGCTGTGAACCTCCCTCATAACTCTTCGCAGTTCCTGCTATGAATTGACAAGGTAAACATTTGTGCTAAAAATGTGGAAAAGGCTGGAATAAAAGATAGCAGCTCACCCAGCTTGGGGGGTTGTACATGGAGAATCCATCCCGTGGCTTGATACAGATGAACTCCTCTTCTTCTCCTTTGTACAAATCAGATAGTATCTTCACCAGAGCGGCGGCGGAGTCTGGACCTTTACGGCCGCAACGGGTGGCATCATCTTCTCCATTGAAGTGCCACATGGGTTTCCCCCGATATTGAAGTGGATGCACTCCCCGCATTATACATATTGACATAACCTCAATTATTGTCAGTCCTGATTTGGCCAGCGTCTTTATCCTGTCCATCAGGAAGAGGATCTCTCTGTTATCTTCCTCCTGGGGGCTCCGGGGGCGCCAGCTGTGGTATTTCTTCAACGAGGCATTTACAAACTCAGGAAGGCCCTTCCGAATAGGGTCCAGAAGAGGGACGTCCTCCATGTAGAACCACTCTGAAGGCCAGTCTTCGGATGTCTTCTTCGGGGTACCGGACAGGTATCCGGTCCCGGCGATGCGCCATATTTTGGCTCCGCCCACTTGATATACGGACCCCTCCTGAGTGCGGGGTACGAGGCAGAATAGCCTCTTCCATAGCTCGAAATGAGCTTCGCAACCCAGAAATAACTCGCAGAAGGCAACGTAGCCTGCGATATGCAGTATGGAGGATGGGGTAAAGTTGTGCAGCTGGAGGCCGTAGAACTCCAGGAGCCCGCGGAGGAAAGGATGGATTGGAAATCCGAGTCCCCTCAGCAAATAGGGGACAAAGCATACCCGCTCCCCCTTGGATGGGTTTGGAGAACTCTCCGCTTGCTCCCCGCCATTATAAGTGGCTAGTCCAGCTCGGACGGGGACCATGTACGCAGGCGGGAGAAACCCCTGGGTCTGCAACTCTACTAGTCGGCTATGGGGTACAGAACATTTCTCCCAATCGCCTGGCGTTGTGCTACGGGAGCGAGAGGAGGAGCTGCATTGGCCGGCCATGATGGGATGGCTTCTTCCGGGCGCGTTCTGATGAATACTCGCTGGGGGAGAATGGTGTGATTTGGATCTAAGGATCCCCTTCTCTTTAAATAGACGGTTTACTAGCATGGTCAGGGTGGCGAATGTAAAAATGCCCCGACTTCTCGCATTCGCTCGACACGTGGAGACAACCATTATTAAAGCACAGAAGCCGAGGAGTGCAACATTAATGGAAAGCCGGACACTGCTCGTTACAACAGGTACTCTGGAGAATTTGGTGAAGAAACCGCCTTGCAATGTCGAAGACAATAAGTGCGCCGGACTCATCATCATTGAAGCATGGTTCAGGGGCTACTGAGGGAGTCCTGGATTAAGGGTGTCCTCGGACAGCCCGACTATATACTTTGGCCGGACTATTGGACTGTGAAGATACAAGATTGAACACTTTGTCTCGTGTCCGGATGGGACTCTCCTTTGCGTGGAAGGCAAGCTTGGCAATCCTGATATGTAGATCTCCTTCTCTGTAACCGACTCTGTGTAACCCTAGCCCCCTCCGGTGTCTATATAAACCGGAGGGTTTAGTCCGTAGGACAACAACAATCAGAATCATAGGCTAGCTTCTAGGGTTTAGCCTCTACGATCTCGTGGTAGATCAACTCTTGTAATACTCATATCATCAAGATCAATCAAGCAGGAAGTAGGGTATTACCTCCATCGAGAGGGCCCGAACCTGGGTAAACATTGTGTCCCCCGCCTCCTGTTACCATTAGCCTTAGACGCATAGTTCGGGACCCCCTACCCGAGATCCGCCGGTTTTGACATCGACAGCGCTCCTCCTTGGCCGGCCTCCTCCTCCTCCCTCCTTTATATACGGGGGCAGGGGGCACCCCAAAGCACAACAGACAATCTTTTAGCCGTGTGCGGTGCCCCCCTCCACAGTTTAACACCTCGGTCATATCGTCGTAGTGCTTAGGCGAAGCCCTGCACCGGTAACATCATCAACACCGTCGCCATGCCATCGTGCTGACGGAACTCTCTCTCGTCCTCAACTGGATCCAGAGCTTGAGGGACGTCATCATGCTGAACATGTGCTGAACACGGAGGTGCCGTACGATTGTTACTTGGATCGGTTGGATAGTGAAGACGTTCGACTACATCAACCGCGTTAAAAAACGCTTCCGCTTTCGGTCTACGAGGGTACGTGGACACACTCTCATGTCTCGTTGCTATGCATCTCGTAGATAGATCTTGCGCGATCGTAGGAAATTTTTGGAATTACTACGTTCCCCAACAATCCAAATTGACTAAACAATGTCCGATCATCACGTGAGATGGAGTAGTCATCAATGGTGAACATCTCTATGTTGATCATATCCACTATATGATTCACGTTCGACCTTTCGGTCTCCAGTGTTCCGAGGCCATATCTGTATATGCTAGGCTCGTCAAGTTTAACCCGAGTATTCCGCAGGTGCAAAACTGGCTTGCACCCGTTGTATTTGAACGTAGAGCCTATCACACCCGATCATCACGTGGTGTCTCTGCACGAAGAAATTTCGCAACTGTGCATACTCGGGGAGAACACTTATACCTTGAAATTTGGTAAGGGATCATCTTATAGTGCTACCGCCGTACTAAGCAAAATAAGATGCATAAAGATAAACAACACATGCAATCAAATTATGTGACATGATATGGCCATCATCATCTTGTGCTTTTGATCTCCATCACCGAAGCAACGTCATGATTTCCATCGTCACCGGCTTGACACCTTAATCTCCATTGGAGTGTCATTGTCGTCTCGCCAACTATTGCTTCTATGACTATCGCTACCGCTTAGTGATAAAGTAAGGCAATTACATGACGTTTGTATTTCATACAATAAAGCGACAACCATAAGGCTCCTGCCAGTTGTCGATACCTTTTACAAAACATGATCATCTCATACAACAACGTATATCACATCATGTATTGACCATATCACATCACAACATGCCGTGCAAAAACAAGTTAGATGTCTTCTACTTTGTTGTTGCAAGTTTTATGTGGCTACTACGGGCTTCTAGCAAGAACTGTACTTACATACGGCACAAAAACCACAACGATGATCTATCAAGTTTGTTGTTTTAACCTTCACAAGGACCGGCCGCAGTCAAATTCGATTCAACTAAAGTTGGAGAAACAGACACCCGCAGCCACCTTTATGCAAAACTAGGTGCATGTCTGCTGGTGGAACCGGTCTCATGAATGCGGTCATGTAAGGTTGGTCCGGGACGCTTCATCCAAAAATACCACCGAATCAAAATAAGACATTGGCGGTATACAGGCTGAACACGTTCCCCGAGCGGAGAACGATGTCGCCGATTACCTGTCAAAACGCGCTGCCCTCAAGCTACCTGTGGAACCAGGTACCTTTGTACTTCAGCTAACTCAGCCATCCGTTGATCCATCAACATAGCAGAATAAGAGGAGGAAATCAGGGCCCAGCAAGTACTTTCCCGCCGAGCTCCTCGGGGCCGCCGGCAAGGATGTTGCCAGGAATATTGAGCCCGCCACGGGACGACTGGCTCCGGCGGAGCATCAAGCTCTTGCCGTCGAGACAACCACTCCTGTAGCGGAGGAAATGCCTTTAGTCCTCGCCGTCGAGCCCCAGGCTCCGGCATGGGCACAACTTACCGTCCGATTCCTCCGAACAGGGGAACTTCCTGAGGAGCAGGAAGAAGCGGAAAAAGTAGCCCGTCGCTCTACCATGTACCAGTTCATCGATGACGTCTTGTACAGAAAGAGGCGACGGTGTGAAATTGAAGTGTATCCTCGAGAGGAAGGATGGAGCTGTTGGCGAGGAGATACAGAGGCATATGTGGATCCCACAATGGGTCAAGGGCCCTTGCCGACAAGGCATTCGGCAAGGTTTCTTCTGGCCCGCCCTCCAGATGCAACGACACTAGTCACCGGTGTGAAGCGTGTCGAGTTCCATTCAAAGAAGCTTCATCGGCCAGCTCAAGCCCTTCAAACCATTCCTCTCTCTGGCCCTTCTCGGTGCGGGGGGCTCGACATCTTGGGCCCTTTCCCCGCTGCTGTCGGGGCTTTGAGTACTTATGCGCTGTAATCGACAAGTTCACAAAGTGGCCGGAAGTGGAGGCAGTGAGGAAGGTCACAGCTCAGTCAACCGTCAAGTTCTTCAAGGGACTGGTGTGCCATTTTGGCGTGCCCAACAGGGTTATCACCCACAACGGCACACAGTTCACAGGCCACACCTTCATGCAATATACCCAAGACCTCGGCAGCAAAGTATGTTTTGCTTCCGTTGCTCACCCGTGGAGCAATGGTCAAGCTGAGAGGGCAAATGCTGAAGTACTGCGAGACTTAAGGACCAAGACCTTCGACAGGCTGCACAAGAGTGGAAGGTGCTGGATTGATGAGTTGTCGGCGGTTCTTTGGTCGATCAGGACGATGCCAAATCGAGCCACCGGCCAGACACCTTTTGCCCTGGTATACGGGGCAGAAGCAGTTGTTCCCACTGAACTCATATACGGGTCACCTCGAGTGCTTGCTTATGACGAGCTCGAGCAAGAGCAACTGCGGCAAGATGACACAGTGCTCCTTGAGGAAGACCGTCTTCGGGTGGCTGTGAGAGCAGCACGCTACCAGCAAGCCCTGTGCCGCTACCATAGCCACAAGGTTCATGCCCGAAGCCTTGAGGAAGGCGACCTTGTCCTACAGCGCGTTCAATCGGCCAAGAATTCCAACAAGTTGACGCCAAAGTGGGAAGGCCCTTACCGGGTAACACGAGTCACTAGGCCCGGCGCAGTCCGCCTGGAGACCGAAGATGCCGTTCAATGAGTAACTCCTGGAACATTGAGCATCTTCGCAAGTTTACTCACCGTGGGCGCGGCTTGTCGGGCCCCCCGCAAGCCACCTTTTGTACAAGCATTGCCGATGATACATGTAACCCTTTGTACAATGCCAGGCGCAGACCCTGAGCATAAATAAATGAAGCGCTGGCGCCCTAAGTTATAGCATGCATGCTAGGTCAAGTCTCGTCCTTGGTTAGGGTTGATAGTGCTTGGCGGTGACTAACCCCTAGCTTAGAGGTCGAGTGTGCGTCTCTTTGCTGTTCTTTTGTATCCTTTGGTTCGCAGGACTCACAGATATCCTTGCCGGATCACTTGAGGACGAAAGAAGAAAAAGAGGGACGGATCGGCATCTAGACCCCGGCAAGCCAGCATTGCCGGGGGCTGCAAGTATGAAGATTCACCCACGGCAATCCAGAGTTGCCGGGGGCTGCAGCTTCAGATAAGTTCTTCATTCCTTATCATGCATTCCCTTATGGACTGAGGTATTTGAAACCTCGTTGTTTCCCAAGCTACCGAGCTCCCCTAAAAACTCTAGGCCCTAGGGCTTGTTCCTGGGGCCAGGTTTGGTCATAGTCACGGCAGCAAAAGGATGAAACGAGGAGCCTGAACCCGCCTCATCCCTGCCTCCGCCAAAAGCGTGAGGAAGGTCGAGTGAAGTGGGAAGACGGCAGGGCCTGTTGACGGGCAAGGAAATGTTTATCTTAGAGATATCAAGGATTTATTCCTTGTCGTGGGTTCTACCCGCAAACAAACGGCCCGGCAAGCATCCCTTTTCATTAAAAACATTCTACTCAGGTACAGTCCATAGAGAATGAAAAACATGAATAATGGGATTACAAGTTTTCAAGTTCAACCTAGGCCCGAAGGCTTACAAACTAAGAAGAGAAAAGGTGCCCGTAACCCCTCTCATATCCCTCTTCTCATGAGTTAGGTCAAGGAGGCGAAAAGGGCAAAAGGGACGCCTAGGCGACCTACGGGTGGCCGGAGGCACCAAGAGAACATCTCGGTGGCCGTCCGAAGGCTGGATGGCGATGGCGGCGCCGGAAGCAGAGCTCGAAGGCGAGGCGGCAGGACGTCAGCACGCGTTGAAGGCCTTGCCGCCCGCCCTCTTCCTCTTCCGCAGCCTCCCGACGCCAGCCGCCCGAGGAGACGACCCCGAGAAGTTCAGGAAGCCGGCGACACGGATGATGGGATCGCCGGTGCCGCGACGGAGCGACGCCTCGACACCTAGTCGGACCCGCCATCCTGCCGCTGCTACCCTCGCTCTCGCTGCCGCTTCTCCTCGCTACTCCCGCCTGAGGAGGAGCCTTCGCTATCAGAAGAGCTCTCCACGCAGCACCTTGCCCGAGTCCCGAAGCACCCGAAGACCTTGACGGAGAGGAGGCCGCCCTCCATCAGCTTGAAATGGAGAGTGAGCCCCGCCGTCAAGCGGTGGATGTGGGCGAATGTCTTCCACCATCGACCAAGATACATCACCTGAGGGGCTGGAAAGTCAACGTGAACTCGCGTACCGCTGATCCAACAGCCCCTCATGTGCAGCCACAGTGACTCCGGCGGATCCCGCTCCATCTCGCTCGTGAATGGAGTCGGGAGGCGAAGGCGACGGCGAGGCGGCCGGCGCAGCCTGACGAAGAACTCGCAAGGGTCATCCCCAACATGGCCTCCGTGGGGGGAGGAACCAATGGCGGAGGCGGGACCGGCCCGCCGCCCCGTTCTCCTCTTCCCTGAGTGCCTCGGCCTCGTCCACGGCCTCGCCCCCTCCCCCTTCCCCTCGCGGCTGGCGCTGCCACCGCGGGTGAAGGAGAAGGAAGGACGCGTTGTCGAGCGGCGACCCTTGCCGCCACCGTTGAAGAGCCAGGATTCCCTCTCTCCATGGCGGATGGAGGGACGGAGAGCAGAAGTTGAAGAAAGGAGAAGATGGAAGAATGCGGGACGACGTTCCACCCCTGCTCTTTATAAAGGAACGGGGTGGGGGCACGGCCGCCCCGCTCAGCCAGTCAAGACGTGGAAGGCGCAGGGAACTGGGGCCAACCCGCTGCACCGGCCCGCGACGGCCCGGTTTCCCGCCTCCACCGTTCGCCACCCCAAGCGCATGAGAGCCACATGGCAGGCATGCGGGAGCGAGGCGACGGGTGAGGTGACCTCTCCCCACCCCGTGATCGTGGGGAGTGGAGGCCTTGAAGACCACGCACCGGCCCCGTTCAGTAAATGGGCCGCGCCTCCACGCCTCCCCCCCCCCCCGTTTATGGGGAAGGCGCGAGCCATCCCCTTTTACTGCAAAGTGACGCATGCGCGTAGAGCTCAGCCCCACGCATGCCGCCAACGTCACACACGCCTCCCCACGCCAAGCCACGCGCGGGAGGCACGGGAAGCACAGCGCGTGAAAAGTCTTACCGCGGTAAAAACTACCCCGCCTGCCCGCGCACCGTTTTTGGGCCTAGCCCAACGACGCGATTGCGCTTACGTGTGGCTCAGGCCCGGGGGCCCCTGTCGGTGTACAAAAGGAGGGGTACACTTTTTGTACCCCTATAATCACAAGACAGCAGTCTCGAGCATGAGCACCACCACACTGGGCAAAGCAAGGGAGGTGAACCGAGGTAAGGCCGAAGCCCAATAGGAGCAGAACAACGCCAAGACCAAGACCACAAAGAGCAAAGGGGACGAAGCGAACTCCCCCGGCAAGATCCTTGCCGGGGTTCGGTTTTAGCAAACCCGGCAAGGCCCTTTCCGGGGCGGCTCGCCCCACGCCTACGGAGCGGATCACCCTTGAGTCCACTACCCCCATGGGGCAAAGGATTCGGGAGAAATCCGTGGTGGCATGCAGATCTTTGTGAAGACATTCAAGATCATATACACGCTATAGAAGACGACGGCCCTTGGCGGGATCCCAGCCAAGGAGGACCACAAGGCCCCCGGCAAGAGACTTGCCGGGGACGACAGCAGGCTCCACGGCAAGACCCTTGCCGGGGCCCCAGCAAGAACCTTGCCAGGGCCCCGGCAAGAACCTTGCCGGGGCTATGACAAGGCCCTTGCCGAGGGCACCTGAAAGACCACCATCGGGCCCACGCCAGTCAAACCTTCACCGCCGTTCGCATGCAGTTGCCAACCCAACCAGTTGGGCAGGCACCTGCGTGGCGGCAAGCGGATCTTCGCGGAGACCCACCGCTGCGCCACCTCAGCTACCTGCCTGCCTACATGGCTTTGTGGGCACCGCTGGCTGTATGGCGTGTCAACACGGAAGGAGCGGCGACGGACGAAGTCCGGCTCTCCCCGTCCCCGATAAAGTAAGGACATCTAAGAAAAACGTATTTATGGCGCCTTGTCATGTAATGCGAGGGATAAACTCGTATCACTATACCCTTTCCACCTCCTGTGTGCCACTGTGGCAACCCCTTTCCATATAAAAGGAGGCCCAAGGCGACCAGGAGGAGGATTCGGCTTTTTGGAGCTCCTCACGCCCCATAGCTAGCTCAAGAACACAAATAAGCTAACCACCAAAGCAGGAGTAGGGTTTTACGCTACCGCGCCGAACCCGGTAAAGAACCCGTGTGCTATCTGTTTGATCTGCTCTTCTCACGACCCCGCGCCCCGCAACCGTAGTAGGGATTCTTGTGATCCCATAGGTGTCGTCTCCACACCGACATCTTTGGCGCGCCAGGTAGGGGGCGCAGTTGTGAGAAACAGCTCTAGCAATTAGCCCGGCACTTCTTCATCTTCGTGATCCTGGAAGAAGAAAGGAGGCCAGAAGATCGACGCTCGAGCGATCGCCAACAGAAGCTAAGTTACACTGACTCCTTATTTGTGCTACCCTTCTCATTTGAGGTTATTCCCCCCCGGAGATGTCATGCCTTTGTATGAGAAACCCGTACGCCAAGGGGCTCTCCCACGATCGGCAACGCCCTTGCCTTGTTTCGTGTCCGCTCAACAGCTCAAGCGGCTGCGTCGAGAATGGCAGAGTAACCTTCCGCGATCGACAACGCCCTCGATCCTGACTCGAGTCAAGCTAAACAGTTCGGGCCGCCGCATTAGGAACGGAAAGATGGCTCGTCCGGCAGCACGCGTACCCAGCAGGCCCTGGGGATCCGTCCCCAAAATGCCGCTAGGGGCTTTGCTCGCCGGCAAGCCTACCCGATCGACGAGGGGCACACATATAAAGAGGAATTGAACGGGGAAATAACGTGCAAGAAAATTAAGAGTACTTCCAAGTTATATGACATCACGTCGTAGCTGCGGTTCTAACTAAAGATAAAATTTGTCTTGGTCAGGAACCTGCAGCGGCGAAGAAGAACGGGATGCTCAATCCCGGCGCTGGCTTTCCACCCTCTTGATTTCGTCGATGCCGTTGGTGATGGGCTTGATGCGCTCCTTGAGCACCGTGAGGTCAACACCATCCGGCAAGCTCTTCATCGAGGCCGCCAAGTCAAGGTTAGGATTCCAAAGTGCGCCACCTTGGTGAGGACCTTGGTCACAACCCTCCGGCAAAGTCGCCGGGCCTCATCGGCCGGCGTGGCCGTCCTGTTGGAGTGGATATAGGCCAAGGCTCCGAGGACGCCTTCGAAGAACTGGGTCAGCTTGGCGTTGACGGTCCCGCTGCGCTCGGGGGCATACCTCACGTTTGGCAACCCCATGGTGGCCAATTGCGAGGTGACCCTGCCGGCGATGACCTCCAGATGGCTGATCCACTTGTTCTCACCCACCACATATTCCTGGTGGGAGGCGGCCTCGTTTGCCCGCAGCTGCTTCTCCTCCTCGAGGCTCCCGGTCAAGGTCTCCTCCCAAGCCCTGCTCTCCGACAAGATCTCGAGACCCTCCGTGTTCAGCTTGAGGTCTCTGATGGAGTTTTGTGCGTCGGAGAGCTCCCCAGTCCTGCTGATGACTGCTCCTTGCGCCTCTGTCAAGGCGCGGTTGAGCGTGTTCTTCTTGCCAGACAGCTTGAGGGCCTGCTCCTTCAGCTCGTCCCGCTCCGCTTCCAGCTCCTTCGCCTTGCCGGCATGGGCCAGAGCCTGGGCATCGAGTGCCTCCTTGTGCCTCTGCTCCAGCTCGCTGGGTCCGCAAGTGCGACAAGGGCCTCGAGCTCCTCATCCTGCCGTGGAGCTGTTGTGTTGCTTCGCTCACACGCTGGAGAGGTCCTCCTCCAGGAATCCAAGGCGGCTTGATGCTGGTTCCGGCGGCTTGACGGGCGGCCAAGTTCGCCGCCTCTTCCTGAGCCTTCTCGATGTCGGCCATTCTCATGGTGAGCTCCACGTCGCGCTTGGCCAACTCCTCCTGAAAGGTCCTCTGCTCCTCGCGAGTCTGGTGGAACCAGGTCTGCGTCTCAGCAACGCGCGCCTTGAAATCCACCTCCGCGTTGTCCACCGCTGCCATCCTGGTCTTGATCTTGTCCAGGCGGGCACGGTGGAGCACTTGGAGCTTTCGGATGTCGGCCCCCATGGCGCGGAAAAGCTGCTCTTCTGGAGAACCGTCGCCACCAACGCCCGGCTCGTCAACCACCTCAAGCCCGGTGGTGGCAAGCACCTCGCCGTCCAAGGCTTCCCCTTCGGCAGGCGCTCGGCTTGACGTTCCCGGGAGGTGGACGAAAAGATAGTCGCCCACCTTCAGATATCTGCCAGGGCCCGAGGTTGAGGAAGAGGGAGGCTGGTCACCCGCCGCCTCTTCCTCGGCGGAGGCCTGGCCGGCCCTGCCGGCAGGCCCACTGCTGGCGCCCTCGGCAGAAGCTTCGCCGGACGCCTTGGCGGCCTCGCAGCGGCGCCCTCGGCAGCACCCTTGGCGGCCGTCGGCGGCAGCCTGTCAAGATCCTTGGCGGCCTCCTCGGCAGCAATCCTGCTGGCCTCCGCCAAGGCCTCCTCAAAGAATGTATCCCACAATAGTGTCCATGTCCTCCGTGGTTCATTGAAGGAGGGCCTGGCAGCAATGAAGCGATGAAGCCAAGAAAGGAATTAGGGAAAAACAGAGACGAAGGACAGGCGACTCACCAGTGCCAGGCTGTGAAGCAGAAGTCCCCTCTCCGCCAGCATTTGGCGCCATGGCAGAGTCACCAGCGCCCAAGTTCCCCTCTTCCTCCATGGGTGTAGGCTCCGTGCCTGGTGCCCTTGCCGGGGACGCCCCCCGCGGCGGCGTAGTCGATGGGGGTGGTGTGTTAGGAGCAGCCCTCTGTGGCTCCTCCTGCTGCCGCTCCCCTCCTGCAAAACCCGGCAAGGTCAGCATCGTGGCATCGAGCGCCTACCAAATGTCGAGTAGGAAGAGGGTGACGAAGTTACGCTGGGGGCTGCGCCGGGGGCTGTTGTCCGGGCTGCTCAGCACCACCAGTGGTGTCTCTGAAGCCCCAGCCGGGGGCTGATCTCTCGCCAAGGACCGCGCCCTCTTCGCCCTCTGGGCCAACGTCTCCGTCTCCCTGCAAAGGCAAAAATGGATCAAGACAAGTGACCCGATTTGAGGAAATGGCAGCGGCAGAGCCCGACACCACCGATGTAGAGACAACACAGCCGGTTGAAGTGCCGCCGAAGAAGAAAATGATGCAGCACCCGGTCTACTTTGTTAGTTCCCTCCTGCAGGGGGCTAGATCAAGGTACTCCGGTGTGTAGAAACTACTCTTCGGCCTCCTTATGGCCTCGAGGAAGCTGCGTCACTACTTCCAGGCACACGAGATCACTGTCGTTACTCGCTTCCCTCGCGAACGGATATTGCACAATCCGATGCAACGGGAAGAATTGTGGAATGGGCCTTGGAGCTGTCCAGCTTTGGCCTCAAGTTTGAAAGTACTCGACGATTCAGAGCCGAGTCCTAGCAGAGTTCATTGCGTAATGGACCGCAACACCGACAAAGAAATTCAAGAGACTGCTCTCCCGGCAAAGAGGCAAGTTGTGATTGGATCATGTACTTTGATGGAGCTTTCTCCTCACAGTATGCAGAGGTCTGGCGATCGCTTGTCGCTACCACCGGAGAGCACCTCAAGTACGTGATCCAGATGCACTTCCCCAGGGAGGTGTCAACAAACAATACGACAGAGTACGAGGGGCTGCTTGCCAGTCTTAGGATCGCGGCAGACCTCGGAATCAAGAAACTCATCATTAGGGGAGACTCGCAGCTTGTCGTCAAGCAAGTCAACAAGGATTACCAGAGCCCGTTGATGAAGGCCTACGTCGATGAAGTGAGAAAGCTGGAAGAGCGTTTCTACGGTATACAGGCTGAACACATTCCCCGAGCGGAGAACGATGTCGGTGATTACCTGTCAAAACGCGCTGCCCTCAAGCTACCTGTGGAACCAGGTAACTTTGTGCTTCAGCTAACTCAGCCATCCGTTGATCCATCAACAGAGCAGAATAAGAGGAGGAAATCAGGGCCCGACAAGTACTTTCCCGCCGAGCTCCCCGGGGCCGCCGGCAAGGATGTTGCCAGGAATACTAAGCCCGCCACGGGACGACTGGCTCCGGCGGAGCATCAAGCTCTTGTCGTCAAGACAGCCGCTCCTGTAGCGGAGGAAATGCCTTTAGTCTCGCCGCCGAGCCCTGTGCTCCGGAGTGGGCACATCATACCGCCTGATTCCTCCAACAGGGAACTTCCCGAGGAGCAGGAAGAAGCGGAAAAAAGTAGCCCGTCGCTTTACCATGTACGGTTAAATCGATGACGCCCTGCATGTAAAGAGGCCGAACGGTGTGAAATTGAAGTGTATCCCTCAAGAGGAAGGACTGGAGCTGTTGGCAGAGATACATGGAGGCATATGTGGATCCCACATTGTCAAGGGCCCTTGCCGCAAGGCATTCCGCAAGGTTTCTTCGCCCACCGCCTCCAGATCTGCACGACACTAGCCACCAGGTGTGAAGCGTGTCAGTTACATTCAAAGAAGCTTCATCGGCCAGCTCAAGCCCTTCAAACCATTCCTCTCTCCTGGCCCTTCTCGATCTGGGGGCTCGGCATACTGGGCCCTTTCCCCCGCGCTGTCGGGGGCTTTGAGTACTTGTACGTTGCAATCGACAAGTTCACAAAGTGGCCGGAAGTGGAGGCAAGGAGGAAGGTCACAGCCCGATCACCGTCAAGTTCTTCAAGGGACTGGTGTGCCGTTTTGGCTTGCCCAACAGGGTTATCACCGACAACGCACACGCTTCACGTGCCACACCTTCATGCAATATACCCAAGACCTCGGCAGCAAAGTCTGTTTTGCTTCCGCTGCTCACCATGAGCAATGGTCAAGCCGAGAGGAAAATGCTGAAGCATCGCGAGGCTTAAGGACCAAGACCTTCGACAGGCTGCACAAGAGTGTAAGGCGCTGGACCGATGAGTTGCCGGTAGTTCTTTGGTCGATCAGACGACGCCAAATCGAGCCACCGCCGACACCTTTTGCCCCGTATACGGGCGAAGCATTCTCCCCACCGAACTCATATACGGGTCACCGAAAGTGCTCGCTTATGATGAGTTTGAGCAAGAGCAACTGCGGCAAGATGACGCAGTGCTCCTTGAGGAAGATCGTCTTCGGGTGGCTGTGAGAGCAGCACGCTACCAAAGAAGCCTTGCGCCGCTACCGAGCCACAAGGTTCATGCCCGAAGCCTTGAGGAAGGCGACCTTGTCCTTCGCGCGCTCAATCGCCAAGAATTCCAACAAGTTGACGCCAAAGTGGGAAGGCCCTTACCGGTAACACGAGTCACCAGGCCCGGCAAGACGCTGGAGACCGAAGATGCCGCTCAAAGGAGAAACTCCCGAACATTGAGCATCTTCGCAAGTTTTACCGTGAGGCGCGGCTTGCCGTGCCCCCAACAAGCCACCTTTTGTACAAGCATTGCCGATGATGCAGTAACACTTTGTACAAAGCCGACGCAGACCTCGAGCATAAATAAATGAAGGCCGGGCGCCCTAAGTTATAGCATGCATGCTAGGTCAAGTCTCGCCCTGGTTAGGGTTGATAGTGCTTGGCGACTAACCCCTAGCTTAGAGGTCGAGTGAAAAGGCCTCTTTGCTGTTCTTTGTCTCCTTTCGATTCAGGACTCACAGATATCCTTGCCGGATCACTTGAGGACGAAAGAATAAAAAGAGGGACAGATCGGCATCTAGACCCCGGCAAGCCAGCATTGCCGGGGGCTGCAAGTACGAAGATTCACCCACGGCAATCCAGAGTTGTCGTGGGCTGCAGCTTCAGATAAGTTCTTCATTCCTTATCATGCAATCCCTTATGGACTGAGGTATGTGAAACCTCTTTGTTTCCCAAGCTACCGAGCTCCCCTAAAAACTCTAGGCCCTAGGGCTCGTTCCTGGGGCCAGGTTTGGTCATATTCACGGCAGCAAAAGGATGAAACGAGGAGTCTGAACCCGCCTCATCCCTGCCTCCGCCAAAAGCGTGAGGAAGGTCGAGTGAAGTGGGAAGACGGTAGGGCCTTTTGCCGGGCAAGGAAATGTTTATCTTACAGATATCAAGGATTTATTCCTTGTCGTGGGTTCTACCCGCAAACAAACGGCCCGGCAAGCATCCCTTTTCATTAAAAACATTCCACTCAGGTACAGTCCATAGAGAATGAAAAACATGAATGATGGGATTACAAGCTTTCAAGTTCAGCCTAGGCCCGAAGGCTTACAAACTAAAAAGAGATAAGGTGCCCGTAACCCCTCTCCTATCCCTCTTCTCAGGAGTTAGGTCAAGGAGGCGAAAAGGGCGAAAGGGACGCCTAGGCGAGCTACGGGTGGCAGGAGGCACCAAGAGAACATCTCAGTGGCCGTCCGAAGGCTGGATGGTGATGGCGGCGCCGGAAGCAGAGCTCGAAGGCGAGGCGGTAGGACGTCAGCACGCGTCGAAGACCTTGCCGCCCGCCCTCTTCCTCTTCCGCAGCCTCCCGACGACAGCCGCCCTAGGAGACGACCCCGTGAAGTTCAGGAAGCCGGCGACACGGATGATGGGATCGCCGGTGCCGCACGGAGCGACGCCCGACACCTAGTCGGACCCGGTATCCTGCCGCTTGCTACCCTCGTCGTCGCTGCCGCTGTCCTCCTCGCCACTCCTACCCGAGGAGGAGCCTTCACTATCAGAAGAGCTCTCCACGCATCACCTTGCCCGAGTCCCGAAGCACCCGAAGACCTTGACGGAGAGGAGGCCGCCCTCCATCAGCTTGAAATGGAGAGTGAGCCCCGCCGTCAAGCAGTGGATGTGGGCGAACATCTTCCACCCTCGACCAAGATACATCACCTGAGGGGCTGGAAAGTCGACGCGAACTCGCGTACTGCTGATCCAACAGCCCCTCATGTGCAGCCGCAGTGACTCCGGCGGATCCCGCTCCATGTCGCTCGAGAATGGAGTCGGGAGGCGAAGGCGACGGCGAGGCGGCCGGCGCAGCCTGACGAAGAACTCGCAAGGGTCATCCCCAACATGGCCCTCCGTGGGGGGAGGAACCAATGGCGGAGGCGGACTGCGCGCCGCCTGCTCTCCTCTTCCCTGGAGCTCGGCCTCGTCCACGGCCTCGCCCGCGGCCTCGCCCCCTCCCCCTTCCCCTCACGGCTGGCGCTGTCACCGCAGGTGAGGGAGAAGGAAGGACGCGTTGTCGAGCGGCAACCCTTGCCGCCACCGTTGAAGAGCCAGGATTCCCTCTCTCCATGGCGGATGGAGGGAGGGAGAGCAGAAGCTGAAGAAAGGAGAAGATGGAAGAATGCGGGACGACGTTCCACCCCCGCTCTTTATAAAGGAACGGGGTGGGGGCACGGCCGCCCCGCTCAGCCAGTCAAGACATGGAAGGCGCAGGGAACTGGAGCCAACCCGCTGCCCCGGCCCGCGACGACCCGGTTTCCCGCCTCCACCGTTCGCCACACCTAGCGCATGAGAGCCACGTGGCAGGCATGCGGGACCGAGGCGACGGGTGAGGTGACCTCTCCCCACCCCGTGATCATTGGGAGTGGACGCCTTGAAGACCACGCCCGCCCCGCTCAAGAATGGGCGCGCCCACGCCTCCCTCAGATATGGGGAAGGCGCGAGCCGTCCCCTTTTACTGCGGCGTGACGCAGGAGCGCAGAGCTCAGCCCCACGCATGCCGCCCACGTCACACACGCCTCCCCACGCCGAGCCACGCGCGGGAGGCATGGGAAGTGCGCGAAAAAGACTTCACTGCTGTAAAACTACCCCGCCCGCTCACAAGACTGCTTTTGGGCCTAGCCCAACGACGCGATTGCGCTTACGTGTGGCCCAGGCCCGGGGGCTCCTGTCGGTGTACAAAAGGAGGAGTACACTTTTTGTACCCCTATAACCGTGCACGGGCAGTCTGAGCCGCGGGCACCACCACACTGGGCAAAGCAAGGGGGGTGAGCCGAGGTAAGGCCGAAGACCAAAAGGAGCAGAACAACGCCAAGACCACAACCACAAAGAGCAATGGGGACGAAGCGAACTCCGCCGGCAAGATCCTTGCAGTGGTTCGGTTTTAGCAAACCCGGCAAGGCCCTTGCCGGGGTGGCTCGCCCCTAACCTACGGAGCGGATCACCCTTGAGTCCACTGCCCCCATGGGGCAAAGGATTCGGGAGACATCCCTGTGGTGGCATGCAGATCTTTGTGAAGACATTCAAGATCAGATACACGCTATAGAAGACGACGGCCCTTGGCGGGATCCCAGCCAAGGAGGACCACAAGGCCCCCGGCAAGAGCCTTGCCGGGGACGACAGCAGGCGCCGCGGCAAGACCCTTGCCGGGGCTACGACAAGGCCCTTGCCGAGGGCACCCGAAAGACCACCATCGGGCCCACGACAGTAAAACCTTCAACGCCGTTCGCATGCAGCTGCCAACCCAACCAGTTGGGCAGGCACCTGTGTGGCGGCAAGAGGATCTTCGTGGAGACCCACCGCTGCGCCACCTCAGCTGCAAGCCTGCCTACATGGCACTGTGGGCACCGCTGGCCAGGGCGCGTGTCAACACGGAAGGGAGCGGCGACGGACGAGTCTGGGCTCTCCCCCGTCCCCGATAAAGTAAGGACACCTAAGCAAAATGCATTTATGGCGCCTTGTCATTTAATGCAAGGGATAAACTCGTATCACTATACCCTTTCCACCTCCTGTGTGCCACGGTGGCAACCCCTTTCCCTATAAAAGGAGGCCCAAGGCGACCAGGAGGAGGATTCGGCTTTTTGGAGCTCCTCACGCCCCATAGCTAGCTCAAGAACGCAAATAAGCTAACCACCAAAGCAGGAGTAGGGTTTTACGCACCTCGTGGCCCGAACCTGGGTAAAGAACCCGTGTGCTATCTGTTTGATCTGCTCTTCTCACGACCCCGTGCCCCACAACCGTAGTAGGGATTCTTATGATCCCATAGGTGTCGTCTCCGCACCGACAGAGCGTGTCATAATAAACGGAACGGTGGAAAGTTTCATGGCAATATATCTCGGAACGGCTATGGAAATGCCATAATAGGTAGGTATGGTAGTTGTTTTGAGGAAGGTATATGGTGGGTGTATGGTATGGGTGAAAGTTGCGCGGCACTTGAGAGGCTAGCAATGGTGGAAGGGTCAGAGTGCATATAATCCATGGACTCAACATTATAAAGAACTCACATACTTATTGTAAAAATCCATTAGTTATTGAAACGAAGTACTACGCGCATGCTCCTGGGGGATAGATTGGTAGAAAAAGACCATCCCTCGTCCCCGACAGCCACTCATAAGGAAGGCAATCAATAAATAAATCATGCTCCAACTTCATCACATAACGGTTCACCATACGTGCATGCTACGGGAATCATAAACTTTAACACAAGTATCTCTCAAATTCACAACTAGTCTACTAGCATGAATCTAATATCACCATCTTCATATCTCAAAACAATCATAAAGAATCAAACTTCTCATAGTATTCAACGCACTTTATATGAAAGTTTTTATTATACCCATCTTGGATGCCCATCATATTAGGACTAATTTTATAACCAAAGCAAATTACCATGTTGTTCTAAAAGACTATCAAAATAATATAAGTGAAGTGTAGCGACCCGGCCTCAGACGGTCAAGCCTCTGTGTATCTATGCCATCCCTGGATCAGTATGCTGGCACACACAGTACATCAATGTATATATCAAAGTGCAATCACATGTATAAATAACGAAATGATATATACCTCATAATACTCAGCGGAAACAATCAAACGGGTGTGGAGTCCCATCAACGCCATCGGCAGGTTGAGTGTAGACCGTAACCTCAGATCGTAACTCTTACTCGTCGAGGAAATATCTGCAACATGATACGTTGCAGCCGTGTAGGTCAAGACATTGAATGTACCGCAAGATCACAATAAAAGAACAGATGATAAAACTATACTATATGCAGTAGGGCTTTGTGGCTCTGTATCTGAGTTTTATTTGCGTAAAAGCTGGTTTTATTTTCCCTACATCAAAGGAATAAATGAAGTCTGTACTATGGAGTTTTTTTCTGTCATGACATGGTTCCGCCAACCGATGTCTCATAGCCCAAAATCATCATAAGTTGCCCACAATTAAGTTATCAATCCGGTGTTGAGAGTTCCAAGATAGATCCAAGTCCAGATGCTCAAATTGTCCGTGAATCGGGACACGGCTAATCGATTAGGTTTAAACCCTCCGCAGAGGTTTGTACACTTTACCCGCAAGATTCGATCCTCTCTTTACGCTCTCGCACTTCAGAGTGTTTGAGAACAAGATGACCAAACATGGTCTTCCAAAGAGTTCCTCCGACCACCGTCCGTACCCATCCAATCCTACCGTAGTTCTACATCTGCTAGCACCGCCCCAGCCAGAGTCACAACTAAGGTCAACCAAGCCAGAGCCCATAATGACTTGCGGTTGCATGTAAGGTTCCGGCGTGAAGTATTCTTCCGTCTCTTTGAGTCTGGGTGAAGCTCGCAAGATGTCATGGCGCTTCTCCATGCATCCCGCCAACCACTGGTTTCTCCAGGTGCCCACAACCGTCCTTCACCCAAAGAGTGTGTATTGAATTCTTGTCTTGAGTCTTGAAGTCTTGAGGCCTTGAAAATGCAGTCCTTGTAGATGCCATCATGGAGTTGTCGCCATTGACGAGAGTCCTCCTTCTTCACACCACTCGAGCACTCATACCAAACTCCGCCTACTATAGCGTAGCATTAGAATAAAATACCGCCCCGGCTTGGTAACAGGGTGATGGGTTCCTACCTCATGCATAATACTCAACTACAAGAATTTCAATAACACTCTTGAGGGGTGGTTGCAAAGGTGCCACTAAATGCAATAAAACATAGGTCGAAAGCATGGTCAAAGTGAACTTGCTCGGTTGACGATCTTCAAAAACTAGGGTTTCAGAGTAGCAATCTTCGACTCCGGAAATTCTACCGAGGCAAACAATAACTATAATAAGCACATAGCAATAGGATCACATAACACAACATAACAAAAGTAACATAACACAACAAAACAACCAAAACCAAATCCAAAAGAAAACTCAAAGAAAGGCCACTCAAAGTTTTCCCTACTTCAAACAATAACAAAAATAGTTTTATATAATAAAATTTCTTAATATAACCTAATCATGGTTTTAAGTTAACTTAACAGAAAAGGTTTCACTAAGCAACTAGGAGCAAAAAGAATTAATTAAAATCTATTATAAAACTCCTATTAGGCCTAATCCAATTTCTATTAGGAAAATAAATTAAAACTTTTATTAATTATAAATAAAAGTTCATCTATTAGAGTGACATAAACTAACCTAGAATAATCTATCACAAGTTAAAATAAATTTATTTACTAATTAATTTAATAGAAAAACAGTAGCTAGCTAATTAATTAGGATTAATAGGATTCTGCTTAAAACTAATTATTTATTAATCCTAAAATACCCAAGTTAATTTTTATGGTTTGGCAATGTCAAAATAAAGTTGGGACAAAAAGAATCATGCAAAAATAATTTTTCTAACTCAAGTTATAGCAGATTTCTATTCTGACTAAAACTAATTTAAAGCAATTTTAATTATTTTTAACATAGCTAAGTATATATTCTACAGAAACTACATAAAATTTGCAATCCAACAAAAAAAATCATCTAAAAATAATAAACAGAATAAAAGATATCAATTTTTCAAAATGAAACTATTCTGCTAAAACAGAAAATCAAAATAAAAGAAAAAGGCCTAATGGGCCTATATCGTGCCTCGAGCGTAATTTAGTCTAAATGGGCCTCGGTTAAAACTAAAACGGGGCGGCTAATTGAATAAAACCCTAACTAATAAACCGGACGAACCGCCGGTTCTTTTTTATAAAAGATACCCCTTCGGGTTCTAATCGTGGCCGTCTGCTGGAGATCGGACGGGGAGGGTGATCCGGTGGCTTACCGAGTCCGGCGACGGCGGTGGCGGCGAGCAAGGCTGGGGTTCCGGCGTCGGGAGCTCGGGAGTCGCCGTGGCGGGAAAGTGACGAGGTCGTGGAGTGGTTCGGTGGGGTCGGGGTGGTCGGGAGGGTAGGCGCCGACGGCGGCGATTTTTGGCGGAGGGAGCTCGGGTCTCCGGCGTGGTCGAGCGGGAGGGCGAGGGGTCCGCAAGGTCTCGGGGAATGGGGTGGGGCGGCGGCTTTTATAGCCGGGGTCGCCTCGCTTGGGGATCGGGCGATCGGGATCCGGATCCCGGGATCCGCGATCTCGGCGGCGGCGCGGCGTGGGGCGGGGAAGAAGATGGGCGGGCCCAAGGGTCGAGAGAGAGAGAGGGGCGAGGCGAGCGGGTGGCCGAGGCCTGGGGGTTTCGGGCGAGGGGGGTGAGCTGGGCCGGCTCGGCTCGGCTGGCCTTGCAGTGGGCGGGCTACTGGCCGGGCTGGGTGGCTCTGGGCTGGCGCCTGGGGTTTTTTTTTTAATTTTTTTTAAAAATAAAAAAACAGAAATAAAACAATATCTATAAATATTTTATATAGGGTATATATATACCAAAATGATCAGGAAATATTCCTTTCATTTGAACATTTTACCAAAGGCAAAATCCAAACTTTATAAAATCCATTTTTTTCAAATTCAAATAAAATTCAGTTTTGAATCCAAATCTTTTGGCATTGTTTCCTCTGATATTTTTGGGGTGTCATGTTTGCTCCTCTCATACTTTTGATCAAGTATTTATCAGGCATAGTTTTTGAAACGATTCCAACTTGCCAAAGTTTGAATTCAAATTCAAAACTCAAAATTTGAAAGAGGGTTTCAAGCACTTTCAAATGACTTTCAACTTGATACTTTTTAACTTCCAACTCCTATTTCATATAATTGAAGAAGTCATTTTATCTTCCCACATGAAAATCATTGAGTTGCATAAAGCTTTGAATTTGAAATCTTCCCAAATGAAATTCAAATCTTTTCCAAAACCCTATTCATTTCAAAATGGAAGAAGTCATGTCATCTTCACTCTAGGCTTTGGTGTTGGAATGAATTTGAATTCATTGAGCTCCAAAAGGCAAAGGAGAAAGTTTTGGGAAAGTCATTTCATTCCCTCTCATTCAACTTTCAAAAGTTTTCAAATTTCACTCAGTTTCACTCATTCAATCAAACCAACAATCAGACAACAAGCATAGTTATTTATTTAATATAACATTCCAAAATTTAGAATTTTGGGATGTTACAAACCTACCACACTTAAAATGAATCTCGTCCTCGAGATTCGAAGAGGCTAGCAAGAAAAAGGTTAGGGGTTGAGGGTCTCCTAGCAAATGTTTTGGTCAGAAAGGTCAGGGGTGCTACCACACTTAAAAACAAGGTCATGGTTCCAATAAACTCAGATATTTCCTCCGAGGGCTGACAATGTATGTCTCTTCACATATCTTACAATAGCTCCTTCATTAAAGCTCTTCCGTCGGAAGCATAGAGTTTTCCTCAAAAGCTTGGGTCGGTTCGTCAAAGTTGAAGTTCGTCCGAGACCGGATCTTCTTAGCTGATGGGTCTGTGTCCATTCTAAACAACTATCGAAACACTCATGGTGGTCTACAATTTATGGTTTCTCCTGCAGAAAACGGGTCTGTTGAACCTCACCAGATAACCTACGCTTGGCAACGGTTTTCTGTAATGGGGTTCCATCGTCCTACCATTTTATGGTTTTATGGCTTATCGCGTCGACACTCTTCTAAGTTTTTCAAGGCTCTCTGATTTTCCATCAACATATGATAGTTCATGATAGAAGTCTCCGTATGGGGCCAATCCATCCCGCATTTGAATCATTACCACATACGTAAACAAAGTGAATCACGATTCTAACACTTGGGCATACTCACAAGCATTGCAGAATTTCTCTTGTCCTCGAACTGGTTTCGAGTAAATCCATGGTTTCTGCAAGCCAAACAAAACATCTATCGTTACTTCACCACTCTTAGGTTTTTGCGTAACCTCCTACGAAACGTATGCTGAGTGGATCACTGATTCTTCCAAGTTTAATTCCTTTATCAAGGTTACATCTGCTCCTTTTCAAAATCCTCGGCCTGTGGGTTATGGCCCACTTCAACACTAGTGCAGCTTTAACTCATCCTTGAGTAACTCTCTTGTTCCATATTACACCTCCTGTACATCCAATAGTACTTCTTCCTTCATACCCTTGTGGTGATGATCATACAAAACTCCAACTTATTTTGTCCAGCTCCCTTCTATGGACCGTCATGAATAACACATTTCTTGCTTCATTGATCCTGTGGCTTTACAGAGTACTATGACCAAAAGAAATGCACAAGTTTATCCATAAATCTCATTATTTTCATATCAATCCTTTATTACATCCTTAACCATCTTTCGTGAATCCAAATTCCAAAAAGTTTATTACAAATGCTGCCACCCACATGGTTCGGTATGGTCAGACATTACGTCCAACTTTATTCATTTTTCCTCCTTGAGGATTCTTCAGTCCCACTGGAATTGTGCGACATGTGCCTTGAATTTTTCAATCTTCTGTTTCATCGGGTGGCCTTGAGCTTCACCTCCATCATCTCCGTATGCACTTCGCTTAGGTATTCCCGAGTATGACGGAGTCTTGCTTAAAGTATTTCTCGATCCGCGATGGCTTCCATGGCTGCTTCACTAACAGCATCGAAGAAAGTTGCTTGTGGCACACGTGAAATGAAAAGTACTGCCCCATCATCTTTGGGCAAACTCCTTTCAAATGGTGGAGGTGTACTCCACATACCAAAGTTCCACTCCCTTTTGCATGAAGGGGTAGCCTTTGTAGACTGCATCTCCTTCAAGGTGAATATGCTTCATCATGTCCTTCAGATCTTTGGGTAATCATGATCACTTGTCGTGGTCATGATGGTTTCCGGACCTTTAAGGAAAGACTCAGAAGGTTTGTCATCTGCAGCTAGAAACAGAAATGATGCTCGTAATAAGGTACTTATCTCCCGGCACACATTCATATCATCCAAACAGAACTTCAAACTCAATTTCCAATTTCCTGTTTATGCATCACAACTCACCTTCTTCCATGTTCATCAAGAATATTAATTTCCAAGATAAAATATGACAACTCCTTAAAGCTTTTCAGCATGTGACATTACAACTTTATTGAGTCATGAACTATTACAATCTCGAGAAATCTATTACATAACTCAACTCATTGAGCTCATGAAAATGAAATTGCTTTCTACTACTCCATATCAAAATTCCAACTACTCAACTCCAGCTTTCATCTTGTCGGGACATTTAATAGCATAATGTCATGCCCCTTGCAGCGAAAAACAAATGACTTCCGACATGTCTCGGGCTTCTTTGTGACTATGCGGACTCCTTGGATTCTTGGCTTCTTTTCTCGACATTTACTAGCGTAATGACCTAAATCCTTGCACTGTAACAGGTGATATGACTCTAGTCCTTCTCTGCAAAAATTGTGTTGCTCTCGGGTTGCCTTCCTTTTCTCTTCCTGGATTTCTCCGTAATGATCGAGTTTCTATCTCACGGGGTCAAACTTCACTTCTGCTGTCGGAAATATCCGGATACTCCTTTCTTTCCTTGGTGCAACATCGTGAAAATGTCCTTCTTCTCCACATGAATAGCGTGCATTGAGTAAAATCTGTTGAGACCTTCTCCATCCAGGTCTTCAACACTTTCACCATTACTGGTTCTTCTAGATCTTCCTTGAGGGCTTCTTTCATTCCATCTTCCCGCTTCGAATAGTTTGTTGCACCGTGGAGTAAATGTGACATCTGCACCGGTAGTGGGTGGCTCCTTCACACAGAAGCAAGTCACCTAGCTAGTTGGGCATTCCTCACTGGGTGTTTCTCCTCACAATGAGGGCATCCATCTTTGTGTTCCTCCCGGTGTGTCCTATTTCTCCGCAAATCTTGCAGCACAAGGTTTACTTGGTGCATCATTGTGTTTCCGGATAAGACGTGATTTCAACAGGGTCTTCTTGAATTCCTCCCAAGTTCTTGCTCCATTAAATCCTGTATGGCTTGATGCATGTTCCACCAGGTTGCAGCACTTTCGTAAAGTATTGAAGAGCATATTGAACCTCATACTTCCTTGAAACCAAATTGCTCCCAAGTGATTTTCCATGTTCGCATCCATAGCTCGCCTCGGGCTGAGTCTTCGTCCGAGAATATCACCAACTTCATTCATCATCTATGGGGTTCAAGGGTTTTAGGGTGAGATGATAGAGGTGGGGAGGATATACACACAATACAACCAATAGTTTTTGAAGAAACAAGTTTTATTTTGGGGCTGTCGGAAAACATCAAACAAATGACAGCTCACAAATCATCGATCTAACGAGGTGTATAGCAGGGTTTGGTCTCTAAAGGTCAAATAATTCTTCAGAACTTCAAATTCTTCAAGTCTTCGAGTCTTCAATTGTTGCAGCTGCAATTCTTCCAACACATGGTGAAATCCTCTTTACTCTGAAATGGCCATCGCTTGTCCGATATCTTTAATTCTTGGAGTGACTTCATTGATCTTCCGTGTGGTCAAAAGGAAAGGTGTATATTCTAACTATTTGAGGTGAGAGTGTCTATTTGATAAAATCTGAAAAGATGAGAAGTAAGAGTCTTTTGAAAATAAAGTTGTAGAAATTTCCTGTCCAAGGGCTTTCCGATTTCTAGGGTCACGTCTTACAGTCAACATGTGCTCGATACCATTTCAGAGCGACCCGACCTCGACGGTCAAGCCTCCGTATCTATGCCATCCTCGGATCAAGTATGTCGGCACACACAAGACATCAATGTATATATCAAAGTGCAATCACATGTAAAAATAACGTAAAATGATATATACCTCATAATACTCAGCGGAAACAATCAAACGGGTATGGAGTCCCATCAACGCCATCGGCAAAGTTGAGTGTAGACCGTAACCTCAGATCGTAACTCTTACTCGTCGAGGAAATATCGCAACATGATACGTTGCAGCCGTGTAGGTCAGTACATTGAATGTACCGCAAGATCACAATAAAAGAACAGATGATAAAACTATACTATATGCAGTAGGGCTTTGTGGCTCAGATCTCGAGTTTTATTTGCGTAAAAGCTGGTTTTATTTTCCTACATCAAAGGAATAAATGAAGTCTGTACTATGGAGTTTTTTCTGTCATGACATGGTTCCGCCAACCGATGTCTCATAGCCCAAAATCATCATAAGTTGCCCACAATTAAGTTATCAATCCGTGTTGAGAGTTCCAAGATAGATCCAAGTCCGGATGCTCAAATTGTCCGTGAATCGGGACACGGCTAATCGATTAGGTTTAAACCTCCGCAGAGGTTTGTACACTTTACCCGCAAGATTCGATCCTCTCTTTACGTTCTCGCACTTCAGAGTGTTTGAGAACAAGATGACCAAACATGGTCTTCCAAAGAGTTCCTCCGACCACCGTCCGTACCCATCCAATCCTACCGTAGTTCTACATCTGCTAGCACCGCCCCAGCCAGAGTCACAACTAAGGTCAACCAAGCCGAGCCCATAATGACTTGCGGTTGCACAGGTAAGCTTCCGGCGTGAAGTATTCTTCCGCCTCTTTGAGTCTGGGTGAAGCTTTCCGCAAGATGTCATGGCGCTTCTCCATGCATCCCGCCAACCACGGTTTCTCCAGGTGCCCGCCAACCGTCCTTCACCCAAAGAGTGTGTATTGAATTCTTGTCATGATTCTTGAAGTCTTGAGGCCTTGAAAATGCAGTCCTTGCAGATGCCATCATGGAGTTGTCGCCATTGACGAGAGTCCTCCTTCTTCACACCACTCGAGCACTCATACCAAACCCCGCCTACTATAACGTAGCATTAGAATAAAATAACGTCCCGGCTTGGTAACAGGGTGATGGGTTCCTACCTCATGCATAATACTCAACTACAAGAATTTCAATAACACTACTGAGGGGTGGTTGCAAAGGTGCCACTAAATGCAATAAAACATAGGTCGAAAGCATGGTCAAAGTGAACTTGCTCGGTTGACGATCTTCAAAAACTAGGGTTTCAGAGTAGCAATCTTAGCAGACCGGAAATTCTACCGAGGCAAACAATAACTATAATAAGCACATAGCAATAGGATCACATAACACAACATAACAAAAGTAACATAACACAACAAAACAACCAAAACCAAATCCAAAAGAAAACTCAAAGAAAGGCCACTCAAAGTTTTCCTACTTCAAACAATAACAAAAATAGTTTTATATAATAAAAATTTCTTAATATAACCTAATCATGGTTTTAAGTTAACTTAACAGAAAAGGTTTCACTAAGCAACTAGGAGCAAAAAGAATTAATTAAAATCTATTATAAAACTCCTATTAGGCCTAATCCAATTTCTATTAGAAAATAAATTAAAACTTTTATTAATTATAAATAAAAGTTCATCTATTAGAGTGACATAAACTAACCTAGAATAATCTATCACAAGTTAAAAATAAATTTATTTACTAATTAATTTAATAGAAAACAGTAGCTAGCTAATTAATTAGGATTAATAGGATTCTGCTTAAAACTAATTATTTATTAATCCTAAAATACCCAAGTTAATTTTTATGGTTTGGCAATGTCAAAATAAAGTTGGGACAAAAGAATCATGCAAAAATAATTTTTCTAACTCAAGTTATAGCAGATTTACTATTCTGACTAAAACTAATTTAAAGCAATTTTAATTATTTTTAACATAGCTAAGTATATATTCTACAGAAACTGGCGGCGGAGGGAGCTCGGGTCTCCGGCGTGGTCGAGCGGGAGGGCGAGGGGGTCCGGCGAGGTCTCGGGGAATGGGGGGCGGGCGGCTTTTATAGCTGTGGGGTCGCCTCGCTTGGGGATCGAGGCGATCGGGATCCCGGATCCTTCGATCCGCGATCTCAAGGCGGCGGCGTGGCGTGGGGCGGGGGAAGAAGATGGGCGTGGGCCCCGCGGGTCAGAGAGAGAGAGAGAGGGGCGAGGCGAGCGGGTGGCCGAGGCCTGGGGGTTTCGGGCGAGGGGGGGGGGGTGAGCTGGGCCGGCTCGGCTCGGCTGGCCTGGCCAGTGGGTGGGCTGGCAAGGGGCCTGGGTGGTTTGGCTGGCGCCCGGGGTTTTTCTTTTAAAATTTTATTTTTTTAAAATAAAACAAAACAGAAATAAAACAATATCTATAAATATTTTATATAGGGTGTATATATACCAAAATGATCAGGAAATATTCCTTTCATTTGAACATTTTACCAAAGGCAAAATCCAAACTTTATAAAATCCATTTTTTTCAAATTAAAATAAAATTCAGTTTTGAATCCAAATCTTTTGGCATTGTTTCCTCTGATATTTTTGGGGTGTCATGTTTGCTCCTCTCATACTTTTGATCAAGTATTTATCAGGCATAGTTTTTGAAACGATTCCAACTTGCCAAAGTTTGAATTCAAATTCAAAACTCAAAATTTGAAAGAGGGTTTCAAGCACTTTCAAATGACTTTCAACTTGATACTTTTTAACTTCCAACTCCTATTTCATATAATTGAAGAAGTCATTTTATCTTCCCTCATGAAAATCATTGAGTTGCATAAAGCTTTGAATTTGAAATCTTCCCAAATGAAATTCAAATCTTTTCCAAAACCCTATTCATTTCAAAATGGAAGAAGTCATGTCATCTTCACTCTAGGCTTTGGTGTTGGAATGAATTTGAATTCATTGAGATCCAAAAGGCAAAGGAGAAAGTTTTGGGAAAGTCATTTCATTCCCTCTCATTCAACTTTCAAAAGTTTTCAAATTTCACTCAGTTTCACTCATTCAATCAAACCAACAATCAGACAACAAGCATAGTTATTTATTTAATATAACATTCCAAAATTTAGAATTTTGGGATGTTACATGAAGCATGAGAGATCAACAATTTCTATAAAATAAAACCACCACCATGCTCTAAAAAGATATAAGTGAAGCACTAGAGCAATATTGTCTAGCTCAAAAGATATAAGTGAAGCACATAGAGTATTCTAATAAATTCCGATTCATGCGTGTCTCTACCAAAAGGTGTGTACAGAAAGGATTATTTTGGTAAACTAAAAAGCAAAGACTCAAATCATACAAGACGCTCCAAGAAAAACACATATCATGTGGTGAATAAAAATATAGCCTCAAGTAAAGTTACCGATAGACGAAGACGAAAGAGGGGATGCTTTCCGGAGCATACCCAAGTTAGGCTTTTGGTTTTCCTTGAATTTTACCTTGGGGTGCCATGGCAATCCCCAATCTTATGATCTTGCCACTCCTTATTCCAAAATCCATCAAATCTTGATCCAAAACTTGAAAACTTCACAACACAAAACTTCAACAGAAAATCTCATGAGCTCCGTTAGTATAAGAAAATAAACCACCGCTTTAAGGTACTGTAATGAACTCATTATTTATTTATATTGCTGTTAAACCTAATGTATTCCAACTTCTCTATGGTTCATACCCCCCGATATTACTCATAGATTCATCAAAATAAGCAAACAACACACGAAAAACAGAATCTGTCAAAAACAGAACAGTCTGTAGAAATCTGTAACTTTGGAATACTTCTGTAACTCTAAAAATTCCGAAAGAAATTGTTGGACGTGAGGCATTTGTATATTAATCATATGCAAAAATAATCAACCTAAAATCCCTCCTCCGTAAAAAACTACAGCTATTCTCGTGAGCGCAAAAGTTTCTGTTTTTTACAGCAAGATCGCAAAGACTTCACCAAAGTCTTCACAAAGGTTCTACTTGGCACAGATACTAATTAAAACATAAAACCACATCTAAATATAAGCTATATGAATTATTTATTACTAAATAGGAGCAAAATTCAAAGAACAAAAATAAAATTGGGTTGCCTCCCAACAAGCGCTATCGTTTAACGCCCCTAGCTAGGCATTGAGATTTCGATGATGCTCACATGAAAGACAAGAATTGAAGCACAAAGAGAGCATCATGAAACATGTGACAAAAACATCTAAGTCTAACATACTTCCTATGCATAGGCATCTTATACGCAAACAAATTATTGTAGCAAGCAAAAACTAGCATATGCAAGGAAGCGGAAAGAAACAATAGCAATCTCAACATAACGAGAGGTAATTTAGTAACATGAAAATTTCTACAACCATATTTTCCTCTCTCATAATAATTACATGTGGAATCATAAGCAAATTCAACAAAATAGCTATCACATAAAATATTTTCAACACGATCCACATGCATGCGAAGTTGACACTCTTCCAAAATAGTGGGATTAACATTAACTAAAGTCATGACCTCTCCGAACCCACTTTTATCAAAAAATTCATAAGATTGAACATTCTCCAAATATGTGGGATATAAAGTTGACACTCTGCCAAACCCACTTTCAATATTATTTCAAACATTATTATCAATCTCATATTCATCACGGGGCTTAAATAAATTTTCAAGACCATAAGAAGAATCACCCCAATCATGATCATTGCAATAGGTAGCAGACGTAGCAAAACTAGCATCCCCAAGCTTGGAGTTTTGCATATTATTAGCACAATTGATAGAATTTATAATAACATCATTGCAATCATGCTTTTTATTCAAAGATCTATCGTGAATTACTTCATAAAGCACTTCTTCACAATTTTCAGATTCACGAATTTCAAGCAAAACCTCATACAGATAATCTAGTGCACTCAAATCACTAGAAATTGGTGCATCATAATTGGATCTCTTAAAAAGATTAGCAAGTGGATGAGGATCCATAAACTATTAGCAAGCGAAGATGCAAGCAAAAAGAAGGCACATGGAAACACAAACAAAAAGACATACAGGAAGAAGGCGAAGAAAAGGCAAAGGTTTTCGAAAATCGTTTTAGAAGTGGGGAGAGGAAAACAATAGGCGAATGGCAAATAATGTAATGTAAGGGAGAAGATTTTATGATAGCTACTTGGTATGGCTTGACTTGGCGAAGATCTCCCCGGCAACGGCGCCAGAAATCGGCAAGTTGACGGGAGATCAAATCTTGTCTTGACTTGGCGAAAATCTCCCCAGCAACGGCGCCATAAATCCTTCTTGCTACCTCTTGATCTTGTGTTAGTTTTCCCTTGAAGAGGAAAGGGTGATACAGCAAAGTAGCCTAAGTGTTTCCCTCAGTTTTGAGAGCCAAGGTATCAAACCAGTAGGAGATGGCACACAAGTCACCGAATACCTGCACAAACAATCAAGAACCTTGCAACCAACGCAATAAAGGGGTTGTCAATCCCTTCACGGTCACTCGTAAAAGTGAGATCTAATAGAGATAGATAAACGGTAAAGTAAATATTTTTGGTATTTTTGTTGTATAGATTGGAAAGTAAAGATTGCAAAATAGTAAACGAGATTCAACAATATGGAAAAGAGATGCAATATAATTGAAAAGAGACCCGGGGGCCATAGGTTTCACTAGTGACTTCTCTCGAGATAGCATGTATTACGGTGGGTGAACAAATTACTGTCGAGCAATTGATAGAAAAGCACATAATTATGAAGACATCTAAGGCAATGATCATGAACATAGGCATCACGTCCGTGTCAAGTAGACCGAAACGATTTTGCATCTACTACTATTACTCCACACATCGACCACTATCCAGCATGCATCTAGAGTATTAAGTTCATAAGAACGGAGTAACGCATTAAGCAAGATGACATGATTTAGAGGGATAAACTCAAGCAATATGATATTAACCCCATCTTTTTATCCTTGATGGCAACAATACAATACGTGCCTTGCTGCCCCTACTGTCACTAAGAAAGGACACCGCAAGATTGAACCCAAAGCTAAGCACTTCTCCCATGGCAATAAAGATCAATCTAGTAGGCAAAACTAAATCGATAATTCAAAGAGACTTGCAAAGATATCAAATCATGCATATAAGAATTCAGAGAAGAACCAAATAATATTCATAGATAATCTTGTTCATAAATCCACAATTCAACGGATCTCGGCAAACACACCGCAAAATAGTATTACATCGAATAGGTCTCCAAGAACATCGAGGAGAACTTTGTATTGAGAATCAAATAGAGAGAAGAAGCCATCTAGCTAATAACTATGGACCCGACGGTCTGTGGCAAACTACTCACGCTTCTTCGGAGAGGCAATGGTGTTGATGTAGAAGCCCTCCATGATCGATTCCCCCTCCGGCAGATCACCGGAAAAGGCGCCAAGATGGGATCTCACAGGTACAGAAGGTAGCGGCGGTGGAAAAGTGGTTTCGTGGCTCCCCCCGATGTTTTTAGGGTATAATATATATAGGCGAAAGAAGTACGTCGGTGGAGCTACGATGGGCCCACGAGGGTGGAGGTGCGCCTACCCCCCTGGGCGCGCCCTCCTGCCTCGTGGACGCCTCACTGCATCTCTGACTTCAACTCCAAGTCTTCTGGTTTGCTTTCGGTCCTAGAAAGATCATCGCGAAGGTTTCATTCTGTTTGGACTCCGTTTGGTATTCCTTTTCTGCAAAATTCTAAAATAGGCAAAAAAACAAAAGGTGGCACCGGGTCTCCGGTTAATAGGTTAGAACCAAAAATAATATAAAAGAGCATATTAAAGCCCATTAAACATGCAAAACAGATAATATAATAGCATGGAACAATCAAAAATTATAGATACGTTGGAGACGTATCAGATGCCACTATTGAGAAACATAGCATACAATTTCAAAAAAAATCCTATGCTCACACAAGATCTATCTAGGAGATGCATATCAACGAGAGGGGGAGAGTGTGTCCACATACCCTCGTAGATCAAAAGCAAAAGCGTTTGCTCAACGCGGTTGATGTAGTCGAAGGTCTTTTCGTTCCGACCGATCGAGTACCGAACGTACGACACCTCCGAGTTCTGCACACGTTTAGCACGATGACATCCCTCGAGCTCTTGATCCAGCAGAGGGTCGAAGGAGTAGATGAGTTCCGTCAGCATGACGGCATGGTGACAGTGATGGTGATGTGATCCGCGTAGGGCTTCGCCTAAGCACCGCGAGAATATGACCGGATGCGTAAACTATGGAGGGGGGCACCGCACACGGCTAAGAGCAATTGGTGTGTCTCATAGGGGCGCCCCCGTATATAAAGGAGGGAGGGAGAGGAGGCTGGCCTAGGCGCTCCCCAAGTGGGCGGGAGTCCTACTAGGACTCCCACTAGGATTCGCCCCCCCCCCCCTTTCCTTTTTTCGGAGGGGGAAAGGGGGAAGGAGTAGGAGAGGGAGAAGGAAAGGGGGATGGCGCCCCCTTCCCTAGTCCAATTCGGCCTCCTCCCTTGTGGGGGGCGCACCAGCCCCTTGTGGGCTGATGTGCCTCCCTCCTATGGCCCATATGGCCCATATCTTACACGGGGTTCAGAACCCTCCCAGTACTCAGCTTGTACCGACACATCATGAACCTTTCTAGTGTCCGAATACCACCTTCCAATATATCAATCTTTACCTCTCGACCATTTCGAGACTCCTCGTCATGTTCGTGATCTCATCACGGACTCCGAACAACCTTTGGTCACCAAAACAATAACTAATATAATACATCACTACAAAAAAAGACACATCCGTGACATTTTGGGCCGAACGAAATTTTTTTATGTCATACATATGACACTTCTATGACGATAATTGTGACAAAACCCGGTATCATCATAGATGTGGTGGGCTCCTATTTCTATGACAAAAAATCATGACAGAAAATGGGCTTTTCGTCCTGGGCAGGCTGGAGACGCAGCTGCATGATATTCTTTGGGCCGTCCATGACGGAAAAAACCGTGGTAGAAGCGAGGGGGAGGAAAATTTCGGGGAGTTGCTGGTTACGGTGGGAGGTAGGGGGCGGAGCGATGCGCGTTTCTCTCAGACGTATGATGCGTGTGTGTGCGAGGCATTGGTTCTAATCAAGCCGAAGCGAGGCGTTGGGCTCTAATCGAACCCGAGCGACAGACCGCAGCTACGCGTTACATCGAACCCGAGCGATCGATCGATGGCTGTTAAGTGAACCCGATGGAGCGATTCCTTCGCTAATGCTGCTAGTGAGCGTTGCAGGGGGGGGGGGTTGGATGAACAGTGAGCGGTGGCGTTGCCTCTGGATGAACAGGAACCCGTCGTGTGGAGGGCTAGATGAACAGTAGACGGCGGAGGTGTGGCCGTGGAGGGGTGGTTGAATAGGACCCCGTGGTGTGGAGGGCTGGATGAACAGTAGACGGTGGAGGGGTGCCCGTGGAGAGGGGTGGTTGAACAGTAGCCGGTGGAGTAGCGCGCGGTGGAGGCTGGATGAACAGGAGCCCGTGGAGGCTGGAGGAGGTCGACGGTAGCCCGTGGAGGCTGGAGGAGGTCAACGGTGGAGATGAACAGTATCCCGTGGAGTCCCGTTTTGCGATACGCCACACCCCTCCCCCCATTTCGACCGTAGCACTCCAACACAAGTCCGTTTCGTCCGTTTTGCGGTAGGCCACACCCCTCCCGATCAATAGGACCCCCGTTTTGACCGTAGGAGGTCCGTTTCCTCCATTTTGCGGTACGCCAGGCCCCTCCCGATCAACAGGACCCCGTTTCGAACGTGGCCGGTCGAACACAAGGCCGTTTCCTTTGTTGTGCGGTACGTCAGGCCTCGTTTCCATCGCCTATTCCGTCCAAGCCCTCCGGATGAACACGACCATGCATTCCGTTCCGACCCAGCCGGTTGGCTCCCCATGAACACGACGACGACGCTGTTTCTCCGTTTCGACCCAGCCATGTACGAATGCGCGATAGGCATTAGAGATCCTGCCCGTATGTACGTACGTGGCCGTATTTTCTTTCTTGGACCCTCGCCGATGTACATACGTGTACATGCTACGTGCGCGCCTCTACATCCACGACACGTGCGCGCCTCTACATCGACCAATATGTACGTATACGTTCGCGACCAGAATGACAACGCTATGTACGCTTCGACCAGGTGGGTCCCGATCGTCGTGCAGTTCCTTGCGGCGAAAATGTAGCTGGTGGGTCCCAGCAATGAGAGGCTAATCGCTTTTTGCCCGGACGCACTTCCTTTGCGTATAAGATGTAGCTGGTGGGTCCCAGCAGTCGTGGGTGAATCATTTTTTGCCCGGATGCACTTCCTTGCGTGCGAAGATGTAGCTGGTGGGTCCCAGCAATGTGGGGCGAATCGGTTTTTGCTGGACGCACTTCCTTGCGTGCGAAGATGTAGCTGGTGGGTCCCAGCAGTCAGGGGGAAACTTTTTTTCACGAAATACGGTGGCCCGTCTGGTGGGTCCCCGCTGTCAGGTGGAGGAATCATTATTTTCCGCGTAATAAGGAGGCACTTCCTTGCTGCGGCCGTGGACCCAGCTGTCAGCCTCTCCACATACAGTCCACGTCCAATGGAAGTCGTTCCTTGACCACGTTAACCATGCCGCGCCGAGAGCACCACGGCGGTGGACGACGGTGAGGCCTAGGAAGGGGACGACACGGAGCCGGGGAAGACGCAACAGTGGATGCCCTCGCGAAGAGGAGTACGAGGGTTCATTGATTCGGCTGCGGTGTGAGGCTGTTGTCACCGTCGATTAATAGGGGGTGTGGGTGAGTAGAGGGATGGCCTGGCCAGCGATGGGAGTAGTAGGGGGCGGTGAGGCCTCCGCGGCATCACAGCCGGCCACGGGAGGCAGGAGCACACGGCACGACCGACGCTGGTTAGGGTGGCTGGAGCAAGAAGACCAGAGGTTGAAGAAGCACTACAACCGTTGGATGAACATCGTACGGTAACAGGAGCTAGAATCGTTCATATTGACTAAGTTGACAAAGCCCTCCGTCCCCGTCAACTTGGTAGGCCCACAAGTCAGCCTCCCAGTATGCTGGGTTCCAGCTCGCAGCGGGAGTATTCATTTTTTTGTGCGTAATAAGGAGGCACTTCCTTGCGTGCGAAGATAGCTGGTGGGTCCGACAAGTCAGCGGGGGGCACATTTTTTCGCGAAATACAGAGGCCCTTCCGGTGGGTCCCAGATGTCAGGTGGAGGAATCATTATTTTGCACGTAATAAGGAGGCATTTCCTTGTGTGCGGCCATGGACCTAGCTGTCAGCCTCTCCACGCACAGCCTACTTCCGATGGTGTCGTTCATTGACCACATTGACCACGCCGCGCCGAGCGCATCCAAGGTGGTGGACGACGGTGAGGCCCCGGACAGCAACAAGCTGGAGATGGGAAGACGCGGGAGTAGAGTAGCAGACGGAGAGGTGTACGAGGGTTAACTAGTTCTAGTGTGGTGTGGTTCGGCAGTCGGTGGGGAAGAACAGGAGGTGTGGAGGGTTGGAGGGATGGCCTGGCCAACGGTGGAGTAGCGCTTCATAGCGAAGCGTGCTAAGCAGAACTGCTAGCAGCAGGAGGCGAGAGGTGGTCCCGGCGGCGTTGGAGGAAGAAGACGAGAGATTGAAGATGGATGCCGGCCGTTGGATGTAAATCCAACGGCTAACATGTCAGAATAATTTGTTGACTAAATTTACAACGACTTGCATTGGCTTCGACGTATTGGCCCACATTTCAGCCTCCAAAAATGTGGCACGCATTCAACCCATTTTTTCAGAATTTACAGTCTTTTTTTTGCGCGGTAGAATTTAGAGTCAATTTGATCTTTTTTTTTGAATTACAGCCATTAGCTGGGCTGGATGAACAATTAATGTAGCTTTCATGCGGCCCATTTATTTTATTTCCTAAAAAATTACAGGCCATTTGCACTTTATCTAGATACACGATTTTACTGGGCTGATTCTAATTATAATGTTGGGTTGGGCCAGCAATGTTATCAAAAAATTTAAAAAGGGCTGAGCATTTTGTTATAAATATATTTAAATAATAAGTGATATTATTACATTCGTCCTTAAATCTTACCAAGCTTTTGTACACAATCACTAGGATTTTCGTGCCAAAACAATCCAGGATTTTATTTGTTAAGAAATTGTTTTTATAATTAATAAGATGTGGGATATTGTTTTCTTACATATGTAAGTATCTGTTAAATATATGATGACAATAAAATAATATATAATAACATATAAAATAATTTAAATATATATAATATAGTTAAAAGGGAAACATAAGTTGTACCTGGCGTTCCTATTCTTATATAGAAAAATAGAACATACCGCTGCGTTTTCTTCAAAAAAATACATAAATTGGGTTGCCAAAAATAAAACCTCGGATGGAAGGTCCATAGGCCGGTCTATACATGACGGCCCTAAGAAAATACAAACAGGCCCTCCCATCCGAGGTCGTGGGCTGCGCATGTTAAAAATGAAAGCCTAGACGGGGCAACCCAAAACCACGTCCAACACTTGCCAAAACTCCGTCCCTCGTTTTCTCTGTGTTTCGCACACTCAACATTGTGTGGGCATTTTGACTGTGCATCATATGAAGATGTGCTATGCATGAATGTTGATCAGCATGATGTTAACTAGCTGGTAGTTCCATTTTCGACCATGAATAAAATTTCCAACATGATGTTAACCCTGTTTGAAAAGGCCGTGTTAATATAAATGCTCGCCTCGAAAGTTGCAGCTTATCTGAAAATGAACTTGCGTTTCTTATCTGAAACTGAAACTTGCAGTTTCTTCTCGCCTGCACTTTTATACTCCTATGAAACTACATTTTTTAAGTGCTAAAATAGATCTCTAGAATTCATAAAATTCTTCATATGCTCAATACTGCAAATCTGAAATTCAAAAGACATTCATATCTGAAAGTACTCTCAAAATACACAACACAAAACACAGTTCACAACCTGCAAATACTGACAACCCTAAGCTCCTCCTGACGATGTGAACGGCGAGGGAGACGATGGCGGGGAAGCATCGTCGGGCCAACTGCTTTTCTCCTTTTGTAGTTGGGTTCGGTCGACGAAGACTCCACCGGCTCGCTCTGGCAGGACACCCTCGCAAACGACACCCTGTAGATGCTCGATCCTTCAATCTCTGGTGGATGCTCCATCTAGGATCGATACTCCCACCACCGCTCCCTCACAATCGGATTCGGTGAATCTGTTTGCTCCATAGCCCAGAGGAGCAGCTCTATTTACTCCGGCGCGACTCCCTCCGGGAGTACCGCCGCTTTTTCGCTCTGTTGCAGATATTTGGCCATGGATGTCGCCGTCGCCGCTAGTTGGTCCTTGTTGTGAAACCAAGACTGTATCTCCAACATCCTAGCTAGCTTCACAGGGTCGCCGTCTGCGATCCTCACGTATCGGTTGTACTCCTCAATCGATCTACTTCTCCACAGCACCTTCAGTCATTGGCGGTGGTTTTTGAATGGAAGAGGAGAGGAGCGGCGCTGGTTTCGGATTAGAACGGGAGAGGAGCGACGCTGGTTTTGGACTGGAACAGGAGAGGAGGGGCGGTGGTTTTGAAATGGAAGAGGAGAGGAGCGGCGCTGGATTTAGATTGGAACAGGAGAGGAGCGGCGGTGGATTTAGATTGGAACAGGAGAAGAGCGGAAGAGCGGCGCTGGTCTTGGAAGTATTTTTTTGTTGTTTTATGATTTTGGGTCAAAGTTTGACCACGTCATCGTATGTGACAAGCAAAATGTGAATGCATGTCACCAAAAATTGTATCGTTTGGTTCAGATCTGAATGTACTTTCAAATTCTATTATTTTTGCAACGATAATGTATATTTTATGCGAAAATCATGGTCAATTATGACCCGAATAAAAGGGAGACTAGTTAATGTGGGGTCACTTTCTTAATTGAAGGGTAAATTGATTTTGATTTTGATCCATCCACAGCCATACCGCCCTCTCGCCCAATCCTAAATTGCTGCCGGACGCCCTCTCCCTCTTCTCCATTGCAAAACCACCTCCTCTCCTCTCCATCATCTCCATTCCAAAACCACCGCCTCGCCTCTCCCTCTCTCGATCTTCTCCATTGCAAAACCACCTCCTCTCCTCTCCATCATCTCCATTCCAAAACCACCGCCTCGCCTCTCCCTCTTCTGATCTTCTCCATTGCAAAACCACATCCTCTCCTCTCCATCATCTCCATTCCAAACCACCTCCTCTCCTCTCCATCATCTCCATTCCAAAACCACCGCCTCGCCTCTCCCTCTTCTCGATCTTCTCTCCATTGAAAACAACCTCCTCTCCTCTCCACCATCTCCATTCCAAAACCACCTCCTCTCCTCTCCCTCTTCTCTATTGCAAGACCATCGCCTCCTCCCATCTTCCAAAGCTAGCACCGGACCACCTGTAATCGACATCTATGGAGAGGATGCAGCAGCGAATCAGGCAGATCGCCGACGGTGACCAGGCAAAGTTAGCCAGGTTGAAGGAGATCCTTAGTTGGTTTGACAATGAGTGGGAGATTTCAAGGACGGTGCGGGCCATGTGGCAATGTATGCGAAAGAGAGAGACGGCGGCGATGAGGGCGGCGATGTACATGTACTCCTCGGCGGCAGTCACGCCGTAGTCCTCCGAGTTCATCGAGTATCTCCTATGGGCGATGGAGCAGACAGATTCGCCCGAGGCGACAGTCAGGCGGAGGTGGTGGGCGTATAGGTCGAAGATCGAGCACCCAGAGGACAACGAATCGATCGAGTATGGTGTGCCGTTCATGAGGGTGAAGAGCAAGCTGGAGCCACAGGAGTATTTGTTCTCCCACCGCAAGAGGAGGCCGGATGGCGCGACGTCGCTTCCCCGACGTTCTCCACGGTTCCTCGACGCCGCCTCGCTTCAACGGCGGCGGTAGGGTTTAAGGTAAGCTTCAGACTAACCTAATCTTCCACCTGCTCATGCTTACAATCAGTGTGACAGCTAATGAAAATCATGCTTACAATCAGTCTCCGAGTACTACGCCAATCACCCTAAAATAGCTCTGGACCTTTGGGTCAAAGTTGTGACACAATGTACAAATAAAGAAAAATAGATTGGTGCTTCTTTCGGAAAAGAGTACTCCCTAGAAAACTGCCAATATAAGCTACTAGTATTTGGTTAGAGGATTTGCTGCCGAGAAAGATCCGTCCACAGAGAGCGCCACACATCCCACTGGTTGTGGTGGATGCCAATGCGTGCATGCAGCATGGTTGGTGTTGGTAATTTTTACTTGGCACACCTCGCACTCTGCATATATGCCGGTTCCCTACGTACATTTTTGCAGTTCCAGTGAGACCTTTTGGTGCAACATGGATGATTCAATTCATGGGACCTTTTGGTGCAAAATGCAACTATCGCACTCGGTCACCAACATGGATGATTCAATTCATGGGACCTTTTGGTGCAGTTCACCTAAAATGAAGCAATGTCCCGTGAGCTAGCAGCTTCTTCTTCAATTTTTTTTTAGAAAAGGGCTCCAGCCCCGGTTCCATTTCCATCAGAAAACAAAACCCACAGAGCTTCTTCTTCATTAGTTGCAATAAAATTGAGCAACATCAAGGTTGGTTGTGAAGCTCCTGGAATGCTCAACTATAATTTGGATATCATTTGTGCAGTTCAACTAAGATCGAGCGTGAAATGTATAGCTCTGTTTGCACAAAAAAGGTGGTAAGGAGGGTGACTAACAAGTAACAAGTGATGAAACATGCATCAAATGAAAAGAAACATGTTCCTTATCTGAATGGCAATCCTACAAGGACAGTAGCAATTTCTAAAGCGGTGGCATTGCTAGATATTAGTGTGGGCATCAGGATTAACTATGACAACCGTTAAATACGACATTACTTTGGGCACGAGAGAGTAGGCGGACCAGGACAGTTGCATTTCTAACAAAAAGAACCAACTTATCTTAATGGGAAATTTTAGCAGGACATGTAAAGAAGTGCCATTGATTCATATTACTGGAGGCATTACATTGAAAACAACATTGGTTTAACGTGTCCTTACTTTTTAAAGGAGATCGCTACATTTTACCGGTGGCATTACATAAGAGTGGCTCGGGCAACAAACATCGTAACAGGATATCCTGGTTGGTCCCATTTTTGTTCGGTATAGCCACCTTATCTTTGTGTGAGGCTAGCAAATCTAGTGCTGGACTTACTCGCTGACTTGTCCCCAGTCCCCACTTTCTTTCCTTTTCAACCAATAGATCGGGTTTATATTGAGTTTGTATTGTGTTTCCCTTTATTTCCTATTAGACCTAGGGACCAGTTGGATAGCAGATCTCGCTACTTTTCGCCCCATTATTTCCTCTTTCGACCAAGTCCTAGATTCAGGTAACAAATCCTCCCCACCCCACCCCTTAACCCCTTTCTTCCTTGTTTGAACCAAGTAGTACTAGATTCGAGTGCATGAACTAGTTTTACCTCTTAAACGTAAAAAAATTAGGTGGTTTTCGAACAGCCAATCGATCCTATCTACGAGGGGGCCTGAGAAATAGTAAAAGTTACAAATGCAGCGACGTCAGGAGCTCGGGAAGTAGTGCAAGGCCGGTTTCAAAGGAAGTTATACCTGATGGTCGTCGGGATGTCGCTAGGTGGGCGGTGGGAGGCCAGATCTGCCCACACTACGACATTGAGGAAGAAGAGGTCGGAGGCCCTCCCTCGCCAGCGGTGCTTGGGAGAGAACGGCAAGGCAGGCTGATTGGGACGCGCCCAGCAGTGGGTAAGAGTCGTCGCCGAGGACGACCGCGTGAACGTTGCACCTTGTCACCTTCCTCGGCGGAGAGGATCCGGCTGGATCTGTGACCAGCGGTGAGCAGAGAGAGAGAGAGAGTGTGTCCACCGCTGTCGTGTTTAGATCTGGAGAGGCCGAGCCGGTGTGAAGAGAGCAACACTAGCAAGCAAGCGCGGAGGCTCCTGCCTATATAGTGGAGTAGTACTTAGTTTTCTTTTGTCTACCGGAGCCGGCTTGACCTCGTCAATGACTGTCGAGAAGTCTTCATGCACATGGCCCGGAGGCGCAGTTGTCGTCATTTTGATCTGAACCGCTGGATCATAACATATAACACGAAAAAATGCCACATGACAAGAAATCATAACCTAACTGCCCAAAGGAGACAACATGAATCCCGACGGACAAACTAGACGAGGAACAAAGCTCAAATTAAAGATAAACTCGTAGAAAAGGGGTCCGTCGATAGATGTCCTAATTAACATAGCCGGCTTGACCTAGATGGCAGCCGAGTAGTCACTGTTCGTGCATGTGCCCCTAATGACTAGCCCAACTCGCTTGTCACTGTTTAACCTCGCAGTGATCCCAAGCACATGACACATAATTTTGCGAGATGACAAGAAACCTTTTTAGATTTCTCACCACAACTACAACCATGTACAACACAGCCTGCACGATATGTAGATTTATAGCCAATCCGGGCATGTCTGCTGGATTCTGGTCACATGCATGGACGAACTGATCTTCCTTGTCTTGCGTGGATCGTCCGAGCACCAACGTAGTACAACACTTTCTAGTACTATCGCCGCCTCCTCTTCTATTAAGTCACCCGACTTGCGGGGCTGGGGAGTGTGCCTATGGTCGGTTCTCAATTGTCGTCCCACATGTGTGTGCGAATGCAATATGGCGCGCATTCCATTCGGAGAGCAGCGTGCCAGACCGACCGGCTGTCTGGGGTGCGGCGCGAACGCGACGTGTGTGCTGTATACTCCGTACATGTGTACCGCCGTTTTCTAGATGCTTTGCTCCATGGCGCGGGCGCAATCCATGGATACAAAATTAGTATACTGTATACTATTTAAAAGTCGAGGGCAGGGCTTTTCCTGCCCGGTAGGCGGCGAGACAGTTCCGCCTAGTCGGTTTGACAGAGACGCGAGAAGACGAGGGAGTAGGCTGCTGCAAACGTAGGGCTGTGTGATTTGACAGTGAGTTACTGCTGGACAGGTGGGGCCCCGTGATTTGACTTGCCATTATCATTTTAACTGCGACGCTACGACCGGCGTGAGTCTCCCGATTCCTGACCACCTCCATACAGGTGCCTCTCCCAATGCTCCACCATGTAGTAGTAGAGGCTGGCTCTTGCATGAGAGCTCACTTCTCCACTTTTTCCTTGCCTCTCTTTCCTCCACATATGCAAAAATGCCATGTAAAGCGGCAAAGCGCACTATTGTACTTACTTGCTCCTACAGGTGCTTAAGCTTGCCACATAGGCATAAAGTCTGATGTGGCAAGTTAATCAAGAAGTGAGAGACTAGTTTGGTGACCCAAGGAAAAAACGGTGCTAAGCGCGTGTACCTAGGTGAAAAGACAATTTTGAGGCTAGTTGTAATGGTAGTATCATAGCTAGTATCATGCATGTTAACTAGGCAATTTTGATGAGGTGTCATAAAATTAAATGAAGAAAAAGAGGGCTGAGTATCATATCATGATACTATATCATAATAAATGCTATACTACTATGTGTCATGCATGGTAATAAATAAAGTACTACATGATACTAGTATATGATACTATGCATTAGGGAGGTAGTACACTAGTATCATATGTATGATATTAGTATATGATAGTTCCCATTACAACCAGACTGAGTCTATAGCTAATTATATCAAGTACTACCTCCCTAATGCATAGTATCATATACTAGTATCATATGTATATGCATTAGGAGGTAGTACTTGATGAGGTGTCATACACTATAGTATCATATGCATGATATTAGTATATGATACTTCACATTACAACCAGCCCGAGTCTATAGCTAATTAAATGAAGCAAACTTAGCAACACCATTTCATTGGAAGAGGTCACTCCTTGGCAAATGCAATAATACTAGTACTCCTGTGTCCCATAATATAAGAATGTTTTGGCACTACACTAGTGTCAAAACATTCTTATATTATGGGACGGAGGAGTCTGAAGAAATAGATAGAGAGGAGTAAAAAATACACTTATAGCCAACCTTATAGCCAACCTTGTTGTAGTATGAGTGACTAAGTGATGACTATGTATGACATGCCAACATCGATAGCCTAACGCACCGTGTTAAATCTCCAAGGGCGCGACCGTGCGAAGCGACGCGACGGTCGTGGTAGGCGCGACCATGATCTGAGCTCTGCCGACAGCCCTTGGATCCGAGATCAAACGGTCACATGCTAAGTTGCTGAAAATTTGCAGAATAACCCTCCAGGATAGGATATTCACCCATTGGTCTAGAATCACGCCATGCAACCATTCGATCTCCGATCCAAGGGCTCTCGGACTGACTGACAATATCTAGCATGGTGTTTTGCTTCTTCTAGCTTCTCAGCATATGTTGGGCATATCTGCCACTTGGCTGTCTCAGTCCTGGTCCTATTGGCATTGAACTTAACTAGCAATTTTGTTCTGATGCCATCAACCATGGTTTTAATTGGTTTCCCTCTCACATCAAGTATCATTTTGTTGAACACTTCACTAATATTGTTAACAACCAAATCAGTTTTACAATTCTTGTCCATGGCATGTCTAGCCCATGTATGCTTGGGTATCTTTCTAAGCCATTTCCAAGCTGCCTCACACTCTCTTTTCATGCCTTCCATTGCTTGTTCAAAAGCATGCTCAATATATGAATAACTAGCCTAATCCATATACTTCTTTAACTCTTCACCTCTAAAGCCAGCTGTTTGAAAGTTCTGATAAATATGTCTAAGGCAGTATCTTTGAGGGAAATTTGGGAAGACATTGTTTATGGCTTTAAGAAGGCCCTGTTTAAATAACTAGTGTTCAAAATATAGTACAACAACACACTATTTGACAGTACTAAGCATGGTAAAAATTCAGTAAAAATAAGAATTATGATGTATGAGGTACCTTTTGTCTATCAGATATGATAGTGTACTTGCCATACTTCCCTGTCTCACCACCAAGAGCATACTTGAGCTGGGTTAGAAACGAGGACCAGATGGCAGTGTCCTCCTTGTCAACAATAGCAAATGCAATGGGAAAGATGTTGTTATTACCATCTCTTCCAGTTGCAGCCAATATTTGTTGTCCTGTTGTCAACTTAACAAAGCAACCATCAACACCTACAACCAAACATAACACATTAGCACCAAACTTAAACAAAAGCAATGGCAAATATGTTGGGAAAATAATTATGCAAGTACCTATGAAGGGTCTGCAACCATTTAGGAAGCCCTCTTTGCAAGCATTGAGGCACATGAACAAGCCATGAAATCTAGGGTTTTTGCTAGGATGAAGCTTTAAATGCTTTGTTGTCACAATGCATCTACTTCCAGGATTGGTATCCAGCACAGCTTGGAGTTAATCCCTTATCCTAGTGTATTGTGCCCTCTGATCTCCTTGGACAACTTCCTTAGCTGCTTTCCTTGCCCTGTAGGCCATGTGAATGGACACTTCAATTCAATGTTTTTTCTTCAAATTGTCAATTATTGCCTGGACTGGTGTGTTTATGTCAGACCTTAACTATTGCTCACACTCATGTGCCAACCATTTTGGAGTGACTTTGGTGCTCTCTCCAACAGCAGGACAGCTGTGATACAAGTTCGTTTTCTTCATGCCAAATGTCTTCTCATGTGCAATTTGGGAAGCAGCAATGAAAAAAGGACAGTCATCTGTACTGCAAACTACAATAACTCTATCTGAGCAATTCCTATGAAATGAGTAGTTCCTGTTTTGTGAGATGTGAAATGTAAGGAGTGCCCTCCTGAACTGCTGGACATCTAGGAAACAAAGTTGCTTGACAAATTGTTCTTGTGGGTTTTCCCTCTCCTCATCATACCAAACCCTAACTTTGTTCTTTTTGCCCCTACTCTTCCTACCATTTGGTAGCTTAAATGGTGGAAGCTGAGCAAAATCATTCTCTTCCTGACTTAAGTCACCTGGGTTGCTCTCCTCATCAGATGAAGGTGCCCAGTCTTGCTGTATGATTTGATCCAAACTTGCATGGGATCTTGTTGTTGGCCCCTTCCCCCTCCTCTTACTTCCTCCTGTGCTGCTGCTACCTCGTGCACTGCTTCCTCCTACACTGCTTCCTCCTCTCAAGCCCTCATCTAGTTGCTCCTCTTGTCCTTCCTCTTCATCTCTTCCTTCATTCTCCTCCTCCTCCTCATCTTGTCCATATAGCTCTTCTACATCAGTGTCTCCTTCAAAGTGATATAGTGGATCATCCCTATGCCTCTTCATTGCCTCCAACCTTGCCAATATGCCCTCATCTTCAAGATCTTCATCCTCACTTTCACTATCAGTGAACTCCTCAGCAAGCAGCTGTGGGAGTTTTCTTTTTGCTGCCTTGTACTTCTCTCTTTGTATCATGTTACTCCTGTACCTCTGAATTTCTTCATTTCTTTTCTGCTCCATCATCTGCTCAATGTGCTCTTGCTCTTGGTCTGTCTCCATGAAATACTCATGCCTCTCATTACCATTGTCCAAAGCAAACTCAGGTTCACTTGGGCCCTTTTGCTTCAACAAACAAGAGCTGTCCTGTGTTCACTACTTGGGTGGCAAGTGGTTGGGGTTTCACTGGACTGGGAAAAGTACTCCTGAATTGTCTACCTCATAGACAACTGGTACACCAATTTCTGACAAAGGAACCTGCTCTTCATAAGCATGACCAATGTTCAAATCAACTGGTCTAGGTGCATCACTTCTCATAACAGTAATGTTAACAACATTCTTTCCTTTCCTAGCTATGTCATCCAACATTTCTTCCACCTTGTCATCATCAGTTAATTCTTCCATTCCTGACACACCAACTCTTGGATCTCTAACATAATACATAAAATCCCTTGAACTATAGCCTTCTACCTCTATTAGGGCAATGAGATTCTAGAAGGTTATGTCTAATAAACAGATTGTTCTTTCCAAGTTATCTCTGTCTAGGAAATGGAACCTCACTTCCCATTCTTCATCATCCAAGCTACAAATTCAGATAAAATGCATTTAATAAAGTGTTCACAATTATTGTTAAGAGGTCTTATTGGTGCCAACATAATTTCAGTTCTGATGTTAAAATCCAGATTAACATGTAAACAAAATTCAGTTAACAAACATACACTTATCAATAAATTCAGTTAACAGATTAAAGTTGTTCAAAATATTCAATTAACATAGTTAAGATTGTTGGCAACAGAAATTCAGTTAACAGTGTTAAAATCCACTTAACAGTGTTCAATAAATTCAGTACACAGTTAACAGTTTACTGAAAATTCAGTTAACAGCTAACACTAACCCTAATGCTAGAACCCTAACACTACAACCTTAACCGTACTACAACTACCCAAGAACACCAACCATAGAACCCTAACACTACAACCCTAACCCTAGAATACAAATCGAGGAAATGACAAGGGAGGAGGAGGATGACTTACTCCACTCCGCCGAAGGAGGAGGCAAAATGGTGGCTGCCCGTCGGATTGGCCTTCACCGCCTGGGCGAACGCAGTAGCCGCCACGTATTCCAATGACTTTGGCGGCGACGGCGGTTGGGGAAGAGGCAACGAGCTCGAGGGATTGGAGCTCCCGCAGAACTCCGGTGGATCTCCAGCACCGCTGCCCGGAGCATCCCCACCAGCAGCAACTCCCCCGCCACCGTCCATGCCGCTAGGTTTCATCGTCGCCATGGATGGGAGCTCGAGGGAGAGGACAGAGCAGATCCGATCTGGTCAGGCGCCGTCGGTCGGTCGGTCCGGCTCGACCAGATGTACGCGCAAACGGCACCGTCACCGTGTTCGTTACGCCACGTCACGCATATTGGGCCCCACCTGTTGGAAACGCCCTCAACCGCGTGAAATCACTTGTTGAGTGCAATCTGCAACACTGTTACTGAATCCGCGGTGGATTTTGCAAACGATTAGCGACCAGGTTGTTTTCTGCAAGATAAGCCCCAAATGTGGTGGTTTCTTGCAATTCACTCATTTTATGATTCATGGAATTGTGCGTTGTAAAGCATAAAGTAAAAACAAATAATGGCAATTCAACTAGAAAAAAAGTTTGGGCAGTTATGATACAGAAGATTCTAGAACAAAAGAGAACCACTGTTGTTTTGAGGTTTGTGCATTATGCTTAAGTTCAACCATGGAGTCTGCTAGATTGTACATGTGGCAAAATCCGGTGGGGGGCTAGAAGATGGTGCGAGGGGCCGAGTGGAGGGAGACTATGAAGGAATGCACAAGTGCGAGATCGATATTTAGAGAGAGGGGCGAACACGCGCTGTTGTTAATGCGATGGTATGAGCCATGAAAAATAAATGAGCTAGGGGCCAAGCATTGCTAATCCTTTACAAGCAGGGTCAATTCATGAAATTAAACATTTTTAGCAGCAATTGTCTAATGATCACATTCATATTTGCCTCGATATATAGTGATGTTAGGGGGGGCAGGCCGCCCTTACTGCCCCCTGTCTTCGCCATTGTGCACGCATCTGAGAGATGAAGCGGAAGGCATGGATGATGAGAGGGGGACGTTGTATATATAATTAATGTGGGTGTATTAGCTATTTATGTTAATCCTATATAGAGAGGTACAGATTGATCGATGTGGACGTGGGAGAGGTATAGATTGATCGATGTGGACGTGGGAAAGAGGGTGAGACCTCACTGGATATATCGATTGATCGGTTTGTGTGGAAAACTATGAAAGACCTAGCTATATACACACATACATAGAGGAACATCGATCGTTGCGCATGCACGCGTGAGAGATAAAGAATGCCCGGTATGAGGGAGAGGGGGATGTGTGTGGGTGTGTGCCTTCATGGGAGACCGACCTGAAGAAAAAATTGCATGCGTGCGATAGATAATGCCGACTAGTAGTGTGTGTGCATGCATGCACGATAGAAAGTTAGTGGTACAATTATAAAGAGAAGACTACTGTGTGGGTGTAAAATAATAGGTGAGGTCATAATCAATGTAAAGTTGAATTCAAATATTTGAATAAGAGATCCTGTTGTTTGAAACCCATGCATGCATGAATATAACGGAGATTTGCGCGGTGTGCTTTGGAAACGAGCATGTTGTAATGTATACACATTGAACAAGGTCAGACTGATTTGAATTTGAGATATCGATGGCAGACATCATTTGCCCATGTCGCATCCATGCATGTAGTTGGAGATGATGGGCGGCTTTCGCATCACAAATCTATATCTATACCCCTATATATATTATATTATATATATTTTTTATTGTGAGTGGGTAACTTTAACTTTGAAAGATGGTCGTTGGATGAGGCGAATCCGAAGGTCCAAAGATGCAAATTTGAGCACTATTGGCCGTTGGATATCATCTAGATTCCACCAGATTTCGCCACATGTATAATCTAGAAGACTCCATGGTTGAACTTGATCATAATGCACAAACATCAAAACACAAGCACTTCTTATTTTTTTCTAGAATCTTCCGTATCATAATTGCCCAAATGTTTTTCTACATGATTTGCCATTATTTGTTTTTACTTTATGTCTTACAACGCACAATTCCATGAATCTTAAAATAGATTAGCTTTATTATTATAAAAACTAGATGATTTTGAATGAAATGAACTATAAGAATTAAACGAACATCTACATCATGCATATATGACTCAAAGCTTGCATGCTATAATGTGGTATTTATTCATAATTTGGTTGCCAAATCTCATGCGTGCAATGCACGTGTACCTTACTCTAGTCTAAATAGTGTTTGTATGTATGTTGTGTGTGTCGAGGTGAAAATTGTGTTTTTTTTTGGGTACATGTTAAGCTTGTTCTTCCGAAATTTCAAGCCATGCCTTGTTATGCCGAAAATTGAAGCTAGCGTCTCTATCTATCGTGCTGCAAAACTCCCACCTCTTCAACCCGCGCCTTGTTAGCCCGAAATATTTAAGATATATCTTTGTCTCGTTGTGCTCCGACAACTCCCTCCATCTCAACCCGCGCCTTGCTATTCTGAAATTACAACGTGCACGAAAACTCCCAGCTCATGTGAAATCCCGACACGCGAAATGCCCGTGGTACCCCTGAACCGAAAGAACCGCCTCAAATCGGTGGGGGGTACTTTCGTAACTTGCCCCACATTTCGGACAAGCGCGTCTCTAAGCCATGGTTCCCCACTGCCATCCCATCCACCCACCCATTCGTACACCGAGGCCGCGAAAACCCGCGACGAATCCCCACACCCTGCTCCGTCCGCCGCCCAGCCGGAGATTCTTCCCCGACGACGTCGTCCACAGCAACACCTCGCCGTCCCTCATCCACCGTACCGGATGAGGATCCGCCGTTGATCTCATCGTCCCGCCGGGTCAGCCACCCCGTCCTCCACCTCCAAGGAGCTGTCTCGACAATTCCCTCGTCTTTTGCGCCACCTCCATTCCGACACCGTCGTCTTCACCTGCACCACCGAAAGAGCATCATCATCACCGTTTCTTCGGATAAAGTTGCGGCCTAATCGGCGCCACCAAAGTGGTTGTACACTAGTCGCCGCATTTTCTTCTTGATTCGATCTCACGGTGCTGCCGGCGCTCGGTCCCGAGCCGACACGGCGCGGCTCCATCCACGGCGGCGGCGCCGGCCACTTCCTCCACGGCGTCGCTCCCTCGGCGGCGACGTCCACATTAGTAGCAGCAGCTGCTGCTTTAGCTTTCGCTCGTGCTGCTGCTGCTTTAGCTTTCGCTCGTGCTGCTACTCTGCTCTTGCTCTTGGTCCCCTGCCTGGTCTGCTCTTGCTATTGCTCTTGCTCGCGCTGCTGCTCTCGCTCTTTCTCTTGCTTGCGATGCTGCTCCAATTTGGCTACACTTCAGTCGACTGAATCGACTTTTGGGTCAGTCGATTTCCAAGGGGTGGGCTCGCCGGGGTGAAGGAAGAACCAGCCGCAGCGGGGAGGGGGGCTCGCTGGAGAGGTACCCCACTATCTATCTTAGGGTTCAGGATGGGGGCGGTGGTCGCCGCGTTGGCGGGGCGTTGGCAGGGCGGTGGCGTGGGGATCGCCGGAGAAAAAGCTCGGCATGGGGGGTGCTAGAGGGATGGTCGGGGCGGCGGCGGACCGGCGGTGGGGAGTGTTTTCGGGGCGGGCACGCGGTGCACCGCCGGCCGCAGGCAGCGGGGGGCTGCTGTTTGGCTGGTGGTGGCTGGCGGCTCAGGGGGGGTGGAGGTTGAAGATGAACCGCATGCCCTTGATTTCGTATCCAACGGCTGCAAAATCGACTGACCAGAGATGAAAAAGTCAGTCGACCGGTGTGTAGCCTCACCTTGCTAGTGCGTTCAGTTTCGACGGCAAAATTCAGTTTCGACAGCAAAATTCAGTTTGGACAGTTAGGTTCAGTTTCGACAGTTAAGTTCAGTTTCGACAGTTAAGTTCAGAGATGAGCGGCTGATGTATTTTACACCTAGCACTTTGTGGTTATGTATTTTACGTCATGTATTGGAGATGCTATTAGAATTCCACTCAGGTTAACGTTGTTCGTTGTCTCTCTTGTCCAGCTTTAGCCTTGGTGTCGTACAACTCACCGGAGCTGCTCCAACGACGAAAACCTCCATCACAGCGGAGCAGTACCTCGGGCTCCATCTCCAGACGCCTAAGATCTTCTTACCCTCCTCCGACAGCAAAGTCAGCCGGAGCATCCTCACCGGCCAACCCAATCACGCTGAGATCGACATGGCTTCGCCAAAGAGGTTGTACACTTGTTGCATCTCTTTTTTACTCTACATGTTATATATATTGTACACTGAGCACTCGTAGTGACGGGAAATACGATTATTTTATCCTGCTATATGACAAGCAGTGAGGTACCAGGCAACTTAGCTATCTGTGATGGACTCTCTTGAACGCCTTCATTATTTATCTCTGCGCGTTTGAGCTGTGCATTTGTCGATGGGCCTCGGAGTTGAGCTAGTATGGCAGTGGCCTGGGTCCAAAGTAATAGAAGTAGCACAAAATCATTTTTTTAGTGTAGGATTTTCCTTGCTCAAGCCTGCCTACTAGAATCGCCAGTGCTTGAAAGGAAAAGTGAATGAAAAACATAGGAATTGGAAAGTTTCCTATCGTACTACTTTTCATGAATTTGGTGCAAAGGAATGGAGCAAAGGAAAACTGTAGGATTTGTTCCTTTAGTGTCTCCTTGAAAGAAAAACCGTAGGAATTCTAATTTCCACTTCTCCTCCTTTTCATATTCTTATTCATCAAGCACAAGACTAAGAGATAGTAGCATAATAGCATTATAACCGTACATTTTCTTGTGGTTTGACTTAATCTCACCATGCTTTTTGCATCTGTGATCTTCCAATTGTTGTGAATCAAACACCTAGATTGGCAGAAATCCTGTGTTTTTAAATTCTCTGTTTTGCACGTGCATTGCTATCCTATTCCTGTCTATTTCCTATCCCTGCATTATTAGAATCCTCAAATTCAAACAAGCCCTTACTCAATTACTTCTGTTACAGATATGTGTCAAAGAAAACCTTGTGTGGTTTGTCCTGCTCCTGCGGCGATGTGTTCCACCCCAGCTCAGCTGCACCAACGACGGAAGGGTTCACCACAGCAGGGATCCGCTCTCCAGACTGTCTTTCGCCGCCTCAGATCTTCTTCCCCGCCGCCGGCAGCCACGACAACTACATTACCATCATCAACTGAGCAGATGACCTTGAGGACTACACGGGTCCGCAAGAGAGGTCACACTCTTCCGTGTCTGCTTACATTATGCGTCGCTTAATATGATGACATGCTACATTATCATCGTATTCACCTATTAGACTCCGAGTCAGGTCCAAACTAATGCTGAAACTTGAGTTTTTAAATGGTTGTGGGGTACATATTGGGGCAGCAATCAGTTCTATCTGTCTACTATCTGGTTAATCTCCGATGTCTACTATGAGTTTCATGTTGGGTGCAAACAAACATTAAAGGAGCCATTATCTGTATTTTTTAACTAAAGCTATTATCTACCTGCTATCATTGGTTTTGGGTCTATCCACAGTTTGCTACCATCACTCTGGATTTGTGCATGCACTCCTTACATAATCTCACTATGTTTTATTCCTATGCATGCTAGTTATTGTACACAATGGAACTGATCATGTAGAGCAAAAGAGACGAGCCTTGCGTGGCAATAAAATTTCATGCAGATCTCGTTCCATGGTGGGTGCAAAGGCAGCCCCCCTCCACCCATTTCGGATCGTAATCAAGAGGAAGATAACTGTTCTGAGGGGCATTCGGAAGGAGAAGACCACTCCTATTTACCCCATGAGGTCTTCGCTCTAACTTGGCATGCTGATGTTGGTAATATCATGCATATGGTGCCTTGCATTGCTTACTGTATACATTAAAGATGTCATCTGCTTAGTTTAGACATGCTTTGTGTCAATGCCATCTGTTTTGTTTCTTTATCGTATATGTGAATCATGCAATGCCATCTTGTATAGCCAGGCATCATATATGTGAATTTTGCAATGCCACCCTGGTTAGCCAGTCATCTTATATGTGAATTATATCATGCCATCATTTTTTTATTATGTGTTAAATTTGTCAACAATTTTAGTACATTCAATTACTCTTCCTGTGCATCAGCCATTCGGCACGGTCATGGAAAAAATCTAGAGTGGAAACTAGGTCTTCTGAGCAGACAATGCTATCTGACGAAGCGCATGTCTTGCTGGTTACCGATAGCTCCTCAGTGGAGGATTCAGAGACAGATGACCAGTCATATTTCCCCCCTGAGGTGCATGCCCTAACTTGGCAGGGTTATGTTACTCATATTGTGCGTATGGTATCTTGCATTGCTATGTCATTTGCTTAGTTTAGACATGCTTTGTGTGAATGCCACGTGTTTAGTGTCTAATTACCATATATGTGAATTATGCAATGCCATCTTGTTGCAAGACATTATATATGTGAATTATGCAATGTTATCTTGTTGCAAGGCATTATGTATGTGAATTATGCAATGCCATGCTGTTTAGGCAAGCGTCATATATGTGAATTATATCATGTCGTCCTTTTTTTGTATTTCTCATTGCTTTTGTCGACAATGTTTGTATATTCAACTGCTCTTCCTGTGCATCAGCCATTTGAATTGGTGATGGAGAAATGGAGTGAAAACAAGGTCTTGAGCAGACAATGCTACTCTTTGAAGCAGATATCTTGCTGGTTATAGATAGCTCTTGAGTAGGATTCAGAGGCGGATGACCAGTCTTATTATCCCCCGAGGTGTATGCTCAAACTTGGCAGGTTATATTACTCATATAATGCATATGTTGTATTGCAATGCTTATTTTTACATCATATACACAATATTGAATGCCATCTCCTTAGTTGACACATCATATATGCAATTGCCCTCTGCTCACTTCCTTAGTATATAAATCATATATTTGAATTATGTCATGCCATGATGTTTACATAGACAGCATGTATCTGAATTATGGCATGCCAACCCATTTTCGAAAGACATAATATAGTTATATCATCTCATCCTGTTTACATAGTCATCATATTTTAAATTATGTCATTCTATCCGTGAATTATATCATGCCATCATGTTTCCATCGATGGCATGTTTGTGATTTATGGCATGCCAACCACTTTAATAGACACACCGTATAGTTATATCAAGTCGTCCTGTTTACATAGTCATCATATTTTGAAGTATGTCATTCTATCCTGTTTAGTTAGCCATCATACATGTGAAATTGTGTCATGCTATCCTGTTTAATTAGCCATCATATATGTGAAATTATGTCCTGCTATTACATTTGCTTAGACAACATAAATGTGAATTATTTCATGCCCTGTTTTCTTCCCTACTATCCATTGCACTGTCTATCTTACAATGTTTGTACATTCAATTACTTTTCTTGTTTATCAGCCATTTCAATTGGAGGTAGTGATGGCAGTATCTGTGGGAGTAAAAACACGGTCTTCAGAAAAGATCGTGCTACATGTCGATGCAGATAGAACCACAGTTGTACTTGCCCAAGAATCAGTCCCACCACACATAACCCACACTCATGCAGATTGTACCCCCTACCAAGTTGGACAGAGAACCAGCTACACCCCTTCTAACCCCAACCCCAGCAGATAGACACCCAGTTCCCGTTGACACACCACCATCTCCACCACAGAGCACCCAAACACGAGCAGTTAGTAAGGCAACTGCAGTGCCCAAATCACGAGGACCACCACTCCGAACCCGAAGTCAACGCTTAAAGCAGAAGAAGAATTGTTCTCAGTTCAGGTTCCGTAGCTATGGTTCATAATACTTTGCTCTTGCATCACTGTATTTACTGATACCAACCAATTTCAAATTTGCAGGATGCAATTGATTTCAGTTTTAAACCTGTTTCTTCAACGTGTTTGGTTGTTTGCTGTTGTAACTTGCTCTATGTTGATTTCAGTTTCAATTGAATAAACAGTTATGTTCTCATGCCATGCACATTACAAGTGTTGTTATTGCTGTGTAGTTTCCCACACTTATATTCTGTCTATGCTGCTTTGTCTTAAATAGATATGATTCGAACTATATCTATCTTGATTTGGCAACATAAACTAGAATGATATAGACCATACAGTGACCATACTACATAGATATATGTTTGTTTCATGTTGTTATCCTGTCCACCTTACTACTGAACTGGTTTACCAAAATGAGTTTCATATACTACATTGTAAACTGAGATGTGTTTGTTTGTTTCCCTTTTAGAACACGGATAAAATATTGGAGAAGAGTACCCTGTTATGCAATGGTAAAGGAAGTAATGCAGATAAGGTTCAAGATAGTGAGACATCCCTATTGGTCTCCAAGAAAGCTGATAAAAACTATATTGAGGACATTGAGTCAACCCCAAAGTCATGTCTTGATGTAGTGTTCGAGTTACTGGCTACCACTGCTGGCACCAGCTCTCCGAACTCGTTGCCTGAATCAGTTCGGCTTCTTGAGTCTCAACTTCAAGTTGAAAGACATCGATCGATGTTATGCGACGTGAAGTCAAGAACCGAGGAAGTCCTGCAGAATTCAGATGCATACTTTCGGTGCAACAAAGAAGTTTGGAGGACTTAAGCGCCAAACAAGAGAAAGTTAATAAGCTTGCTAAGCATCTTGCCAGCATTATGGGTACCAGGATATTGTTTATTGAGCTCTTATGAAGTGGTTTCAGTTCGGACTTGTTTTGCTCGGCGTTTATATCTTCTTTGTGTTCCCTATTTTGCAATTGGTGGCGAACTTTGATGCCCAGTGGATGTAATATGTGTAATAGCCGTGATAGCCTAGTGTAATTTGCTTGCTTATTTATTTCCTTGTTGTCTTGTTTATTTGTTTTCTTGTAGTCTGTGCAGTTCTTTTTCTGCGGTTTGCTAGTGGCTGCAACAATCTATTTTTTAAACTAGGCCACAATAACCATGGGCTAATATTTACTGTAGTGACACTGCACCTACGGGCCGTAGAAACAGTGTGCCTTCTACGGGCCGTATAAACAGTGGGGATTCCACGGGCCATATAAACAATGGGCCTTCTACGGGACGTATCATCAATGGGCCTTATACGGGCAGTATGATCGATTGGCCAAACATGGGCCAATAACAGGCCGCATTATGGCCGTAAACAGGCTAGAGTTGGAATTGTCCATTCATGGGCCGACCATAACAGGCCATCGTTAATAGGCCGTATTTCATGACGCTATGAAAACGGCCCAACGTGTTAACGGAGCACAAACGGGCTGACTGTAACCACGGGCTGAATTTGGCCCATAAGCAGAAAATGACAGTAACGGGCCGTAAGTAAAAGAATGCTGGAAATGAGCCCAAGAATAAATGGGCTCTGAGAAGGCCGAAAAATAACATGGGCTGGAAACGGCCCAACGGAATAACGGGCCGTTAATGGGTATAAAGTGATACACTGTTCATTACGGGCCGATTTCACCACGGGCCGTTAATGGGTGTAAAGTAATACATCGTTCATTACGGGCCGATTTCACCACGGGCCGTTAATGGGTGTAAAGTAATACTTTATTCATTACGGGCTAGTTTCACCACGGGCCGTTAATAGGCCAAGAGTTACATAGGGCCTCATATGGGCGAAAGACGTCATGGGCCATACATGGGCCGGCGAAAACAGTGGAATCATATTGGGTGGCCCGGATGACGCCATCGGGCCTAATTCGGATAGGGCGAACGGGCCTTGGGTTAGCGGGCTGTAAATGGGCTATATGCGAACAGGCCGTTAACAGGCTTTACATGGGCCGCCCCGCCACCTTTTGACCAAGTCAAATGGGCCGGCCTTTTCACAGGAATGGGCCTCCGTTGGGCCGTGCCATGTGTCAACGTATCATAGGCGCCTTCTGTCCAATGAGTGGATGACATCTGTCCCAACGGTGAGCCGACACATGTTTCCTCCAGCCAATGATGATTTTACACGTGGAAAATCCCCATTGGTCGGGGATGTTAACGGGTTATCGGATCCAAAACCCGACCCCATAGCTTAACGGCGTTCCGTTATGGTGGATGCCACGTGTCGGTCACCCTTGACGAAAGCACTTCAGTGACGCGCGATTTATTGTCATGGAAGTGGACACTTCTGTGATGATAATTTTGGTAATGTCATGGAACACTTCTACGACAGCACAGGTATGACTATCTTGATTCTGTCATAAATTTGTCATGGATGTACATGCATGACAAAAAATGCGACCTACTGTGACAAACACGTATCATCACGGAAGTGTATTTTTTTTGTAGTGCATATCGTCATCGAACGTCAAGCGTGCGGACCCTACGGGTTCGAGAACTATGTAGACATGACCGAGACACCTCTCCGGTCAATAACCAATAGCGGAACCTGGATGCTCATATTGGTTCCCACATATTCTACTAAGATCTTTATCGGTCAAACCGCAATGTCAACATACGTTATTCCCTTTGTCATCGGTATGTTACTTGCCCGAGATTCGATCGTCGGTATCTTTACCTAGTTCAATCTCGTTGCCGGCAAGTCTCTTTACTCGTTCCGTAATGCATCATACCACAAGTAACTCATTAGTCGCATTGCTTGCAAGGCTTCATATGATGTGCATTACCGAGAGGGCCTAGAGATACCTCTTCGATACTCAGAGTGACAAATCCTAATCTCGATCGAAGCCAACCCAAAAAACACCTTCGGAGATACCTGTAGAGCATCTTTATAATCACCCAGTTACGTTGTGACGTTTGATAGCACACAATGTATTCCTCAGGTGTCCGGGAGTTGCATAATCTCATAGACTGAGGAATATGTATTTGACATGAAGAAAGCAGTAGCAATAAAACTGAACTATCATTATGCTAAGCCAACGGATGGGTCTTGTCCATCACATCATTCCACTAATGATGTGATCCCGTTCATCAAATGACAACTCATGTCCACGGCTAGGAAACTTAACCATCTTTGATCAACGAGCTAGTCTAGTAGAGGCATACTAGGGACATGGTGTTTTGTCTATGTATTCACACATGTGTCAAGTTTTGGAGTCCGTTTGGGGCTCCGGAGAGGGGGATCTTCGATCTTCGTCTTCACCAACACATCTCCATCACCAATTCCATGATGCTCCCCACCGGGAGTGAGTAATTCCTTCACAGGCTTGCTGGTCGGTGAGGAGTTGGATGAGATTCATCATATAATCTAGTTAGTTTTGTTAGGGCCTGATCCCTAGTATCCACTATGTTCTGAGATTGATGTTGCTATGACTTTGTCATGCTTAATGCTTGTCACTTTGGGCCCGAGTGCCATGATTTCATATCTGAACCGTTTATGTTATCACCATTATATCCATATTCTAGATCCGATCTTGCAAGTTATAGTCACCTACTACATGTTATGATCCGGCAACCCCGGAGTGACAATAGTCGGTACCACTCCCGGCGATGACCGTAGTTTGAGGAGTTCATGTATTCACCATGTGTTAATGCTTTGTTCTGGTTCTCTATTAAAAGGAGGCTTTAATATCCCTTAGTTTCCAATAGGACCCCGCTGCCACGGGAGGGTAGGACAAAAGATCTCATGCAAGTTCTTTCCATAAGCACGTATGACTATTTACGGAATACATGCCTACATTATATTTATGAACTGGAGCTAACACCGTACCGCCCTAGGTTATGACTGTCTCATGATGAATATCATCCAACGAGTCACCGATCCAATGCCTACGAATTTACCTTATATTGTTCTTCCTAAGTTACTACTGTTGGCACTGCTATCGTTACTGCTACAAAATCATTGCTATCACTCTTACTGTCACTATTGATGTTGCTACTACAATCAAAACTATCATATTACTGTGCTACTGATCACTTTGCTGCAGATAATTAATCTCCAAGTGTGGTTGAATTGACAACTCAGCTGCTAATACTTGCAAGTATTCTTTGGCTCCCCTTGTGTCGAATCTATAAATTTGGGTTGAATACTCAACCCTCGAAAATTTTTGCGATCCCATATACTTGTGGTTTATCACTGTGCTGCATCATCCTCTCGTCTTCGGGGGATTATCAACACAGATACAAGCAATCAGGCACGCAACTGCAAGCCGCCCCCTCCTGCCCCCGACGACTGAAATTTAGTGTTGTTTTGTCGGGGAGGGGGGTTAGTTGCATGCCCGACACTAGGCATGCAACTACAAGCGTGGCACCCGGTTGCAACTGCATACCTTCAATACGACTACAACTTGGGGATCGAAGTGGTCTTTTTGTCGGGTGGGTGACATTTCAATTTGTCACTAGGCACGCAACTACAAGCGTCGTCCCCGACTGCAACTACAAGCGTCCGTCACTAGGCATGCAACTGCAAGTGTCGCACCTAGTTTCAACTGCATACCTTCAACACAGATGCAACTTGAAGGTCAAAGTGGTCTTTTGTCGGGATGGTGGTAGTTGCATTTTGCCACTAGGCACGCAACTGCAAGCATCGCCTCGACTGCAACATGCCAACTCGGCTGCAATTTAGTGTGGAGACACTTGCTTGTCCGTCAGTGGACATGCAACTGCAAGTGTCACAATAGCTGCAATTGCATGCCTTCTAGGTGACTGTAACTTGAGAGAGGAAGTTATCTTCTGTGGAGGGGCTAACATTTTATTAATTAAAAGATGTATTAAATTAACAATGTGTAATGAATAAGTTTCTTTAATGCAAGATGCATGTTTTTAAATTGCATGAATACCTTTTCTAAATATCATCACAAATTTAAACACTGCTGTTGCATTTCATTTTTTAGGAATAGGAGAAACAAAAAAATATAAATATGACTCGAACATCAAAAAAGAAAAGAAAAAGGAGAACACAACACAAACAAGCACAAGCTGCACAAACAGCTAGCATTACCCCAGCCAGTGTACTGCAACCCGAAAGTCCTTAATGATTGCTTGAACAGCTAAAATATTGCACGGACAATGAACCAGCAGCAACAACCAACAGAAATAATGCCCAACGTCATTGGCCCAAAACGCAGAAAGCAAACGAAGGCAAAAACAAGGCCAACCCAAAATGGGACAACATAGAACAACCCGATTGGGGAATAAAGCGGCTGGGCTACAAGCATATGACGTCAGCCGACTGAGAATTCGCGAAGTCTCAGTCGACTGAGACGTAGACAAACCCTACATCTAACTCGGTGTGAACGATGTTGGCATTCAAACCTTCATACTATTACATAACTTGACATCTGCGAACCAATTTGTGGTTGAATAGTTAGGAATTCAGTGGTATGCCCAATTCACGAGGTTCCAAGTCCTGGTGCTCGCATTTATCCTAGATTTATTTCACGATTTCCAGCGATACGCGTTCAGTGGAGGAGATGACCCCGTCAACTACAAGGCGCCTACGGTGAAAGTGCGTTATATCGACTAGAGGGGGGGGTGAATAGGCGATTTTTATGAATTCTTCACTGAGGAATTTGCCGGTGAGGAAATTCCTTAGTGAAGAACTACTTGCAGTGGAATAGTTACTCAGAAGTAAGCATAAAAGAATACATGCATGGTCATCATGATGAAATGAAGACAAGCACAGAGTACAGAAAGCGCAAACACAGGATAGCACAAGATGAAGACAAACAGACTGAATAAATTGAACTGAGGAAATTGAGAAAGTCTTCATCAAAGTCTTCAAACACAGATATGAATGAACACTCAACACAGTAATGAGGAAATGAAAGAGTTGAGGAAATATAACCAATTAGGTTGGTGAAGACAATGATTTGGTAGACTAGTTCCAACTGTTGTCTCAGTTGTACGTCTGGTTGGAGCGGCTGAGTATTTAAACTCGAGGACACACAGTCCGGACACCCGATCGGCGAGCACGCAGCTCGGGACACCAAGTCCTCACCATGTTCTCCTTGAACTAAGGTCACAGACCTCGTCCAATCACTCGTGGTAAGTCTTTAGGCGACTTCCAAACCTTCACAGACTTGGTCACTCCGCGATCCACAATTCCTCTTGGATGCTCTAGACCATGGCGCCTAACCGTCTGGAAGAAGCACAGTCTTCAAAGGTAACAAGCGTCGGATCCTCGCAGGATCAATTTCTTGATGATGCTCAATCACTTTGGGTTTGTAGGGGTTTGGATTTGGGTTTTCCTCACTCGATGATTTTCGCTCAAAGTCCTCGGAGGATGGGTTGCTCTCAAATGACAAGTGTTAAGTTTCTCTCGGAGCAGCCAACCAGCTAGTGGTTGTAGAGGCGACTATTTATAGCCTAGGGAGCAGCCCGACATGATAAGACATAAATGCCCTTCAATGATATGACCGTTAGGTGGATAAGATATTTTGGGACAGGTGGCCAAAGACAAAGAACGGTCGGAAATTTGAGGTTCAAATTCCTCGGGGCTATCATGTTCCTCCTTGTGTAGGCAATCCGCCTTTGGCGAATTCCTAACTCCTCGGTAAGAACAAATTCCTTCTCGACGGAAGAACTTCGTCTCATCCTTTGAAGAAATTGACTGAACTGTATGAGATTTCCAATGGCTTCACTCGAAGGGATTGGTAGGTGTAGGATTTTGAGTTGAGCATCACATGGAAATTTTTCCTTAGTATTTCCTCGACCCCCTTTAACAGTATGGTGTTTCCTATGACTCAAGAAAGAGAAAACGAAACTACGAAAACAAAAGTCTTCACGCTTCATGTTCCTCAAATGAATACCAAGTCTTCAAGGTCACACCAATTTCTTCATTTTCAAAGTCTTCAGAAAGTCTTCAGAATACCAAAGTCTTCAGTTGAAGAACTTCATTTTTAGGGGTCGACTTTCACTGTAAATATCAAACTCCTCATAGACTTATAGACCTGTTTACACTTATAAACGCATTAAACCCTTAACCTATAAGTCTTCAATACACCAAAATCACTAAGGGGCACTAGATGCACTTACAATCTCCCCCTTTTTGGTGATTCATGACAATATAGGTTAAGTTTTCAACGGGGATAAACATATGAAGTGTAAGTACTGATATTGAGGAATTTGATTGCAAGACTCCCCCTGAAGATGTGCATAGTGAGGAATTTGCTTTTGAGGCAATGCACACTTGAAGAGTTGAATCATGGAGATCTCCCCCTATATCTTGTAATTCATACACGCATTTGATATATAATATGAAGAATTTGAAATGCATTATGAAATATGGTGACCGATGTAATTCAACATGCGTGTATTAACATATAACGAGGAATAAGCATGCAGAGGAACACATCAAAAGTATCAGAGCACAATCGGGTTTAAGATTACAACTCGATCCAATAAAGTTTCAGAAGAGCGAGAGTTGTAACTTAGCAAAAAAACACCCATATAATAGACCCGCTTGAAGATTAACTCAAATTTCTCCCCCTTTGTCATCGAATGACCAAAAGGATCGAAACTAAGGACGAATGCCCCTGAAGAATATCAAGTTGATGAAGGAGCGCCAGCGTTGTCGGGGTCGTTTGTCGTAGTAGGGCCTGCCGCAGTGTCGTCTAAGTCTGCATTTTCATCAGTGTCGCACGATGAAGAATAAGAACTGGCCACCAAGGAAGGAACCTTGACCTTCTTGTATTTCTTCAGAGGAGGTGCAGACCAGTCAAGTTCTTCCTTGAGACCCATTTTCTTCAAATCTTCTTCGGTGTAGACATGAGACAGAACAGCCCAGGTACGGTTGAAGGTTCCATGGAGGTAGTATTGGTTTTTCTTCACTGCATTGTGTGTTGAGGTCATGTTGTGAAGAATTGAACCAAACTAACGCTTGACACATTTATGATTGCGATCAACTTTCTGATGAAGACTGAGGAGTAACTCACGATCATTCATCACCCTGGCTGTTGTGGCTTGAGGATTTTGCTTGGCAGAGTTGTTGGCGGCAGAGTCATGTGTGGCAGAGTCATCATTGGTGGAGTAGGATGCAGCCTTGTGAAATTGGCCATCCAATGGACGAATGCCTTCATCTATCACAGCAGTTGCCTTGCCTTTGTCATCAGCTTAGGAAAATGTCCGTTTGAGGACTTCAATCGGAGGCAAGTAGCTGCAGTGGTTCAGAGTGTCAGCCTTGTAATTGAGGGAAGACTTTGTCGTGATAAATCTCATAATCCATGGTGCATAAGGCTTCAGCTCAAATGGTGACATAGAAATATTTGCCAGAGTCCTCATGAAAAAATCATGGAAGTTGACGGGAACGCCATGAATGATATTGAAAATCATATTCTTCATGATGCGAATGACTTCTTCATCATTTGAGTCGTGGCCTTTGATAGGACTCATTGTCTTCGTCAGAATGCGATAGACAGTCCGAGGCACATACAGTAATTCCTTGACGAGGAATTTGGTTCGAGGGGCCTGCCCTGGCTTCAAAGGCTTCATCAGCACTTGCATGTAATGATTTGTAAGCTCAGGTTCACTGTAGACGCAACGAGCACCATCAAGGGGAGGACTGAGTGGGAGGGCACAAAGCAATTCAGTTGTTGGTGCCTTGTAGTGAGTATTTTCTGTCATCCAGTCCAGCACCCATGAGTCCACATCTTCAGAATCTCCTGTGATGTGCAGCGTCGCATAGAACTGAAGAATGAGTTCTTCATTCCAATCACATATGTCAGTGTAGAAGTTTAACAATCCAGCATCGTGAAGAACACTGAGGACTGGCTCGAAGCCTGGCAGAGATTCCGTGTCCACATGAGGAATATGTGCGTGATCGAAGACTTTGTCTTTGTTGAACAACACAGAGGAATAGAAATTGGCTTGACTAGCAGTCCAGAAACGCCTCTTCCTTATGCGAGCAGAGTCATATGGGTTGTAGTCAGTGAAGAATACATGCTCACTAAAGAAATCTTCAGCCTTGAACTTTTGCTTGCATGAGAATGGATCCTTTGGCTTTGGCAGTGGAGTGTCAGTGAGTTGCATCATGACCTCAGGAATCGCAATCTCAGGTTCTTCAGTCTGAGGAATTTCTGGTTCCTTATCAATGGCAGTCTGCGTTGTCATGTGATCAGCAGCAACAGGTTCTTCAGCACTAGTGGCTGGAATTTCTTCATGCACAGTCGATGTGCGGTGAGTTTCTTCAGAGCGCATTTGAACGATTGGTGCTGGGGACTGAGGTATTTGTTGTAGTGGGGTGAAGAGTGGAGAATTGGGGTGCTGACTTTCCCAAAAGTAATCATTCATCACTGGAGTAGTACACCCAATATCCACGTCTTCATCTTCAATTTCTTCAACGCCAGCCCCTTCAGCTGTGAAATGAGGCATTGGCGAGGAAACAACTGGTGGTGAAGAGATCGCATCCACTTCAATTTCTTCATCAATATGCTCGGGATCACATATTCTTCACCAAAAGGAACAAGGTCCTTTCATGGCATGGTTGAGTTTGGAATAGCATCAATGGGATTTTCAAACGAGCTGGTCATAGGCTTCATTTTCTTCGGAGCTGAAGAATCTGAAGTAGCTGATGCTTTCCTTTTCTTCACAGCAGCTCGCTCTGCAGCCTTGGTCTTCTTCACATCTGATGCAGATGGAAGGATAGGAGTTGGTGTAGGCGTAGGAGGAGCTGATGAATCTGATTGAATTTCCTCAGGCGCAACTGATGCAGTTGCCCTGACTTCTTCATTTTCTTCAGGCACACCACTAGTGGATGCCCTGGCAATTTCTTCAGCGACTGGTATGGAGTCATCAGCCCTGGAACTAACATTGTTTTCAGCAGCCTGAAAGTCATCAGCGGTGCTGGCATGTTCTTCAGTAGGCGGAGAAGAGGCTCCAGCCTGAGGAACTTCTTGTTGTGATGGAGCTGCAACATTGGTGAACTTCTCAGTCAGTTTAACAAAAATGACTTTGGCTCCTTGCCAATCATCATAATAAGCATCGAAGTCATCGCTGAGGGCTTTGATTTTAGACTGGATTTTGTAAACTCGTCAGTCATCAAAGAGATAACGTTTTTCCTCAGGAACTTCTCTTTCCTGTACTGAGCTTTCTTGATCTGCCTGGCCTTCTCAAATTTCCATTTTTCTTCAGAGAGGAAATGGGTCAGCATGTGACTTTGGCCAGGAGTCAAATTGAAATCAGGCATAGGAGTGTTTGGATCCTTGTTCCAGAGATCAATGTAATCGAGGATCAACTTCGGATCCAATAGCAGTGGCACAGTTGTGCCTTTGGCTCTAACGGCCCTTTCTTGTCTGTCTCTGATGATTTCTGCAAGTTCATCATCATCAGCTTCATCGTCAGATGGCACTTGGAAGGCAACCTGTTTCTTCTTTGGACTTGGCCGACGACCTCGTCCAGTCGTTGCCTTTGTCTTCAGCAGAGTGGGGCCTAATGAAGAATTTGGTGCAGCTGAGGAACTCGTTGAGACACCAGAGGCAATAGAGATGCCTGCAGTCCTTTGGCACGTGGCCAGATGCACAGGTGCTGAGGACTTTGCCGGAGCAGCTGAGGACTTTGGAGGAGCAGGAGCAGCCTGAGGAATTGGCCGTGAGGGCTTTGAAGATTCTGGCCGTGAGGGCATTGCTGAGGAACTTGGCCATGAGGGCACTGTCGGTGTCAAAACCGGCGGATCTCGGGTAGGGGGTCCCGAACTGTGTGTCTAGGCGGATGGTAACAGGAGACAAGGGACACGATGTTTTACCCAGGTTCGGGGATGTGTGTTACAAGAGTGGATCTACCACGAGATCAAAGAGGCTAAACCCTAGAAGCTAGCCTATGGTATGATTGTTGTTCGTCCTATGGACTACAGTCGTCCGGTTTATATAGGCACCGGAGAGGGCTAGGGTTACACAAAGTCGGTTACAAAGGTAGGAGATCTACATATCCATATCACCAAGCTTGCCTTCCACGCCAAGGAAAGTCCCATCCGGACACGGGACGAAGTCTTCAATCTTCTATCTTCATAGTCTTGGAGTCCGGCCGATGATGATACTTGGCTATCCGGACACCCCTAGTCCGGAACTCCCTCAAGTAGCCCCGAACGGGCTTGGCGACGACGAGTCCGGGCGTATATTGTCTTCGGCGTTGCAAAGGCGGGTTCTCCTTCAAACTTCATGTTCCCGTCGAATAGTGTCGGCTTCCTTATAAATGTTGCGCTCCTTGGCTTCTCGCCAAATAATGGCCTTCCTCCACGTGTCGCATTTAATGCGAAAGGTTGGGGTATTTTACATTTTACCCCCTACCCGTGCGAGCGAGCCGCCTATAAGAGGCGAGGATCTAGATCCAGCTCACACCATCCTCCATCCGCAAGTTCTCATCGAGCGCCTCGACAAAAATCCATTTCATCATGGATAGCCGACGCTGCTCCTCCTCTCGCTCCCAGCCCTAAGCCAGGAGATTGGCGGAGATGCTCGCCCACACAGCGAGCTAGTGGCACTCCAAACCGAGGGATATCTTCCCCAGCTTTCATGGTTCGGTCGAGCTGGACTAGCCACCTACAAGGGTGGAAAGCAGGCGGAGGCGCCCCAACCCTTCAAAGGGAGCGGGTATGCTTTGTCCCCTATCTAATAAGGGACTCAGATTTCCCATACATCCGTTTCTCCGGGGGCTCCTAGAGTTCTACGGACTCCAGCTTCACCACCTCACGCCCGCCTCCATTTTGCACATCGCGGGCTTCGTAGCTCTTTGTGAGCTGTTCTTGGGCATCGAGCCCCATTTTGCGCTGTGGAAGAGATTGTTTTCTCGCACCCCGTTCTCATGAGGGGTCGATATATCAAGTGGGCGGAGCGAAATATGGCGCATCGCGGGACCGGATATCTATCCGGCACCCGAAGAAGGCGCCCAAGACCGGCCTTGAATGGTTCTACATGGAGGACGCCCCTCTACCGGATCCAGTTCGGATCGGCCTCCCGGAGTTCAACAATGCTCCCTTGAAGAAACGCCTGAGTTGGCGCCCGCGGAGCCCACAACGGGAAGATGATAGGAGCGTCCATTATCTGATGGGCCGGATTAGGTTACTGGCCCACTCCGGATTGACCATGATTGGAGTCATAGCCACGTGCATTATGCGAGGGGTGCAGCCACTCCAATATAGGGGCCACCCTATGTGGGATTTCAACGGAGAAGATGACGCCACCCGTCATGGCCGCAAAGGGCCAGGCTCAACAGCCGATCTGGCAAAGATCCTATCCGGCTTGTACAAGGGAGAGGAGGAGGACTTCCTCCGCATGAATCCGTTGAATGGATTTTCTATGAATAACCCTCAGAGCTGGGTAAGCGAACGTTCATCTACCCGATCCATACTTTTAAGGTCAAGTATCTTACTCTGTGATTTCGACGCAGGAGCTGCGCCGGGACGTGGAGGAATCTGAAGCCTAACTCCACAGCCCGAGGATCCGAACGATCCTTGATCCGACCTCGAAGAGGATCCGGACATAAAGGCGGAGCTGATTGACGGGTGTTCCACCAACGTAGCATAGACAATGCCCTAGTCGCCATTACGGCTGACTACCCGGTTTGTTTCGGCCTCCCGGTGACTACGACCGAGGTCTTGACACCATCATTTGATCCAGCTCAATTCGACCATCCAATACTGATGGTGCATCGCAGGAGGTGCCTTTAAAGCGGGAAGCCGAACCCGCGGCGGCCGACCAACAAGGGTCAGTCCGGCCCAGCAGGCGGAAGAGGAGTGCAACGCGAACCGAAACGTCGCCGGAACGGTACGGAGTACCGCTATTTTTAAGGGAAGGATCCCCAAGAGGTATATTAATGCTCATAACTTTTCCAGAAAGAGCGCTCGCCTGACAGTGTCCGGAGAGGTTGCCAATCAAGCCTCCGCCAGCCATGCTCCAACGCATGGTCCGGGAGGGGAGGCGAATACAAGGCATGAGCCGGACGCTCCTCCGACGGAGGATGCCGACAGGCTGTCCGCCACCCGGTCTGAGGTGGAGAGTGTTGGAAATATTCCCTAGAGGCAATAATAAATTAGTTGTTATTATTATATTTCCTTGTTCATGATAATCGTTTATTATCCATGCTATAATTGTATTGATAGGAAACTCAGATACATGTGTGGATACATAGACAACACCATGTCCCTAGTAAGCCTCTAGTTGACTAGCTCGTTGATCAATAGATGGTTACAGTTTCCTGACCATGGACATTGGATGTCGTTGATAACGGGATCACATCATTAGCGAGAATGATGTGATGGACAAATCCCAATCCTAAGCCTAGCACAAAGATCGTAGTTTAGTATGCTAATGCTTTTCTAATGTATAATTTCCTTAGACCATGAGATTGTGCAACTCCGGATACCGTAGGAATGCTTTGGGTGTACCAAGCGTCCAACGAATCGGGTGGCTATAAAGGTGCACTACAGGTATCTCCGAAAGTGTCATTGGGTTGGCACGAATCGAGATGGGATTTGTCACTCCGTGTAAGCGGAGAGGTATCTCTGGGCCCACTCGGTAGGACATCATCATAATGTGCACAATGTGACCAAGAGGTTGATCACGGGTGATGTGTTACGGAGCGAGTAAAGAGACTTGCGGTAACAAGATTGAACAAGGTATCGGGATACCGACGATCGAATCTCGGGCAAGTACAATGCCGCTAGACAAAGGGAATTGTATACGGGATCGATTGAGTCCTTGACATCGTGGTTCATCCGATGAGATCATCATGGAACATGTGGGAGCCAACATGGGTATCCAGATCCCGCTGTTGGTTATTGACCGGAGAACGTCTCGGTCATGTCTGCATGTCTCCCGAACCCGTAGGGTCTACACCAAAGTTTCAGATCGCGGGCGAAAACAACGCGATCGCGGCGCTATCGCGTGATGGAAGCCTTCCCGCGAGGCGATCCCTTAAAAAACGCGATCTGCCGCTAACCGCGCGATCGCGCGCGAAACGACGCTATTTGACTTTGCTGTCGCTGCAAATTCGCGGTTATGGGCCGAAAGACTGAAACACAAGGCCCAAACAGACCAGAAACAGCCCAACTTTCATGATGGTATATAGCACCTCCTCCAGAAAACCTAGCTCGTGTCCCCCCATTCCCTTCTGTCCCTCCCATCAAAAAGTTAGCGGCGGCTGCGCCGTTCTTCCCACCAGCGCCGACTGATGCTTCGTTGGAAGCCAGATTCGATTGCGGGGGAGGTGGAAAGGCGACCGGCGATGAGGGGCCTCTGCACGACACCGCCTCTGCGACCACGATGACATCTTAGTCTCACTCTCACACGGTTCCAGCAGCCAGGGCAACCACATCGCTAGGAGGTACATGAGTCCTCCGATTCCATAGTTCATTGGTAGAATATTCAGACTTGTTTGTTGATTCAGATTGTAGGCTCTGGAAGGGATTCAGATTTGTTTATTGATTGGAAGAAGAAGAAGATGATCCCTGTTACTCCTCAAGAAGATCTGCTCTCTGCTTCCTCTGCTTCAGAAAGTGACGACGACAACGAGGACACCGACATGAGTTCTGGTTTTGGCATGTGAGCTTGTGGGTTTCTCTATGAAGTTCCTTTTGGCGCTCATGATTCTATCCTTTCCTATGTGCTTTTGACAAATGAATTCTGAAAACTTTGTGATGCATGTAATGGACTATGGACATGCTGCTGTTGTTACTGAACGTAAGCACCGAACTACTGATGTTATGCTTGATGCAAGTCTTTAATTTGTATTTCTATTTATCTGTTGAACTGCTGCAGATCTCTACTATACTTGTTATGTTCGAATTTATATTGAGAATCCTTTGTTTTCTACTGAAAATACCCTGTTTTCTGAGAAAAACATGCACATGTATTAGTATGGATATGTGATATACATGTGGAAATACTGTAGCCGCGAAATGGGTTAGCGGCCGCTATAGCCGGCGATAGCGGCTGTAGCGTTGGCACAGAGCCAGCCGCTAAATGCCTTAGCCCGCGATCTGAAACTTTGGTCTACACACTTAAGGTTCGGTGACGCTAGGGTTGTATGAATATGAGTATGCAGCAAACCGAATGTTGTTCAGAGTCCCGGATGAGATCCCGGACGTCACGAGGAGTTCCGGAATGGTCCGGAGGTAAAGATTTATATATGGGAAGTCTTATTTTGGTCGCCGGAAAAGTTTAGCACTTTATCGGTATTGTACCGGAGTGCGAAGGGGTCCGGGGTCCACCGGGGTCCACCTGCCCCAGGGGCCACATGGGCTGTAGGGGTGCGCCTTGGCCTATATGGTCCAAGGGCACCAGCCCCAAGAGGCCCATGCGCCAAGGAGACTTGGGGAGGAGAGTCCTAAAGGGGAAGGCACCTCAGGGTGCCTTGGGAGGATGGACTCCTCCCCCTCTTGGCCGCACCCTTCCTGGGAGGAAGGGCAAGGCTGCTCCTCCCCCTCTCTTGCACCTATATAAAGGGAGGGAGGAGGGGCAGCCGTGCTCTGAAGCCCTTGGCGCCCCCTCTCTGCTACGTCCTCCTCCTCCCGTAGTTGCTTAGCGAAGCCCTGCCGGAGTTCTGCTGCATCCACCACCACGCCGTCGTGCTGCTGGATCATCATCAACCTCTCCTTCCCCCTTGATGGATCAAGAAGGAGGAGATGTCATCCGCTCCGTACGTGTGTTGAACGCGGAGGTGCTGTCCGTTCGGCACTAGGTCATCGGTGATCTGAATCACGGCGAGTACGACTCCATCATCCCCGTTCCATTGAACGCTTCCGCACGCGATCTACAAGTGGTATGTAGATGCAATCACTCTCCCATGACTCGTTGCTTAGATGAACTCATAGATGGATCTTGGTGAAACCGTAGGAAAAAATTTAATTTTCTGCAACGTTCCCCGACAGAGAGCACCATGAATCACAGGCGTCGCCGGACAGTTCTTCATGACGCGTGTTTTCCCCGGAGGCGTTAAATGCCTTTGATGCGGGAAACGCGCACCTCCGTGCAGCTCAAGATGGGTTAACCAGAGCCACGGAGCAGTATGTGAAAGACATACGGGTGAGTAATTTTAATAGTTATAAATGCCAGTAGCCCCCGAGACTTAAAATAGTTGAAATAACTGATTTAAGGATCAATTATTATGCAGGATCTTACGGAGAAGAATACCATCTGTCCCAGAGCTCCAAGAGTGCAGGGCCCAACTTGAGGTCGCCTTTGGGCGCCATGTGGGGAGCCACAGAGACCCCACTGGTAAGGCGACTTTGAAAAGATAATTATTTAACAAAGTGCGGCGTGAATCGACAATAATATTGCAGAGGCGCGGACTAGATCCGGACAAGCAACAGCTACTGCGTCAGCTAAAGGCCGCAAGAGGGTGCTTATGAAGGTGCAGCGGAGAGAAACAAGCTCCAAGATGCCCACACCCAGCGAGGAGAAGAGCTGAAAGGTGTTCGGGCCCAGCTGTCAGCTCAAGTGAAGGAGAATCAGCGGCCGTCATGCATTTATAGTAAGTGCTTGAACAAATTCCTTTGAAAAGAAGAATTGGCGAGGAAGTCGATTGACGAAATATGTCTTTAGGTGTGCTCACAGTCGCCTGTGGAGGAAATGCACAGGTCAACGGGTGACCAACTTCCCGAGCTGGTGCAATTGCTCGAGCGTGTTGGCAGGTGATGAGTGGCGTCGTTCATGCTTTATGGCCATCCGTCTCCCTACCCGAGGGCCTTGGTGAGCTTGCTTTGAGAAGCTTCAGGAGAGCGGCGGCGCCTCCGTTTGTGGAAGATATCGGCCTGCCGTCGAGCGCCAGGAGGCTGGGCCATGGTGAAGACACGTTACCGAAGGCTGACCCAAACCACATGGCCGAGGTCGGACTGCGGGGCTGATGGGAAGGAGATCCTGTGAGCTTGATGTATAGCCAAGTAGAACTGGCATGAAATATTCCCAACAGGATGTAAATTAGACAGCTGTTAGATGGGATTAAGGAGGAGTACAATCAGTCGGTTTGACGATGTAATTTGAAATGACATGTAAAATGCCTTCTAGCCGGATTATAGATCGTTTGTCTTTGCGGACCGTTTCGCTTCAACCTCGGGACCCAACAGTCCGGATGTGTCCGAATACCCTTACGGTTATAAAAGAACCGGGGCATGCATGGAGACAAGGCGTCGGGGTCATAATTGCTTTATCAGACAAGTGCCCAACTAGTTATGTTATATTACATGGTTAGTAAGAAACATCTTCCAGGTAGAATAGTTCCGTTAAGGGTTCCTTTCCCTGGGAGGCATGCCCTAAAGTGCAATGCCGGACTGCGAAAATAGCAGAAAAAGCATCTGGGGGCATATAAATAAGTAAGTAATAAATCATCTTTCAAGTTACCGACCGAATATTCTCTTAAGAACGCTAGCTTTCGGCTTCACCCAGTCTGAGGTACACATCCGGCTGACCCGGCAGTAGCAATCGCAGAGGTGCTCGCTTTACCTCCGAGCCGAACAATCGGGAATGAAGGGGTAAGCACAGGAGCCAGGCAACCCAGCTTGGCCAAAACTTAAGTCATATCGATGCATACAATGATGAATAAAAGGTACATGCGGAAGTATGACACATGTATTGGGCATGAAGCCCGTATGAATAAGCTTCTGTTGAAGAAGCCCCCAGGTATAATGAGTGCCAGGAGCACATCAAGTGTGTGCGAACAAAGCGCAAATCAGCCTATAAAAGGTATTGAAAAAAAAGTGGGAAGAAGGAGGGGGAGAAGAGACAGTAAAAAATATAAAAAGGTGGACGGGGGAGTGAGACGAACTTGGAGTCCTGCTTTAGGCATAGAATCTTCGGAGACGGGCTACGTTCCATGGGTTCGGCTCGAGTCGGTTGTCAGATGCGTTACATAGACGGTATGCTCCGCCGGTCAGGACGTGGTCGATGATGAAGGGACCTTCCCACTTGGGCTTAAGTTTGTCCTTTTTCTTGTCCGGCAGGCGTAGAACAACTTCGCCAACATTGTATGTTTTGGCCCGTACTTCTCTGCTTTGATATCTTCGAGCCTGCTGCTGATAAAATGTGGAACGAGCCTTTGCCACGTCCCGCTCCTCCTCTAAGGCGTCCAAACTATCCTGCCGATTCAACTCGGCTTCTCTTTCTTCGTACATGCGCACACGAGGTGAGTCGTGAATTATATCGCAGGGCAGAACTGCCTCTGCGCCGTATACCATGAAAAATGGTGTGAATCCAGTAGTTTGGTTTGGCGTGGTTCGCAACCCCCAGAGTACGGAGTCGAGCTCCTCTACCCAGTGCGTGTTAGATTCCTTGAGGGACCGCACTAGTCTGGGTTTGATGCCGCTCATGATTAGACCATTTGCTCGCTCGACTTGACCATTAGTTTGGGGGTGATAGACTGAAGCGTAATCGAGCTTGATGCCCATGTTTTCGCACCAGAGTTTAACCTCGTCGGCCGTGAAGGTCGTGCCGTTATCAGTGATGATGCTGTGGGGGACGCCAAAACGGTGTACTACCCCGGATATGAAGTCTATCACTGGTCCGGATTCTGCCGTTTTAACCGGCTTGGCCTCAATCCATTTGGTGAATTTGTCCACCATGACCAATAAGTATTTGTGCTTGTGGGTTCCCCCTTTAAGGGGTCCAACCATGTCAAGCCCCCAGACCGGGAACAGCCAGGTAATGGGTATAGTTTTGAGGGCGGTGGGTGGCATGTGGCTCTGATTAGCAAAGAGCTTGCAACCGACGCATCGTTGGACTAAGTCCTGAGCATCTGCCCGGGCTGTCGGCCAATAAAATCCTATACGGAAGGCCTTGCCTACAAGGGCCCGGGCTGCAGCGTGGTGCCCGCCGAGTCCGGCGTGAATTTCAGCCAGGAGATTTCGCCCTTCCTCTTCGGAGATACACCTTTGAAGGACTCCGGTTGTGCTTTTCTTATAAAGTTCTCCCTCATGGACCTTGTAGGCTTTAGATCGCCGAACTATGCAGCGGGCCTCATTTTGGTCTTCGGGAAGTTCCTGCCGCATTAAGTAGGCTAGGAATGGTTCTATCCACGGGGCAATTACTGCCATTATTTCGTGAGCTGAAGGTGTTATTTCATTAGCTGAGCCGCCGATTGTGTCAGAATGGTCTGAGTTAGGTGATGCAGCTGGCTCCGGATTGTTATTTCCGGACTCCTCTTCCTATAATACGGATGGCTTAAAGAGCCGTTCCAGGAAGATGTTTGGAGGGACGGCGTCTCGTTTCGCGCTGATGCGTGCTAACACATCTGCTGCCTGGTTATTATACCGGGCTACATGGTGGAATTCGAGTCCTTCGAACCGAGCTGACATTTTTAGGACGGCGTTGCGGTAAGCTGCCATTTTTGGATCTTTGGCGTCAAAGTCTCCATTTACTTGGGATATTGCGAGGTTTGAATCCCCGCGCACCTCTAGGCGTCGAATGCCCATGGAGACTGCCATCCGGAGGCCATGTAGAAGGGCCTCGTATTCGGCTGCGTTGTTGGAGTCCATGTACATTATTTGAAGTACGTATTGGATTGTGTCTCCAGTTGGGGACGTCAGGACGACGCCAGCCCCCAAGCTAGCCAACATTTTGGATCCGTCGAAATGCATGATCCAGTTGGAGTACGCGTCGTACTCTTTAGGGAGTTCGGCTTCGGTCCATTCGGCGACGAAGTCAGCCAGAACCTACGACTTTATAGCTCGCCATGGTTTGTAGGTTATGTCAAATGGTAAGAGCTCGATGGCCCATTTTGCAATCCTGCCCGTTGCGTCGCGATTGTTTATGATATCGTTGAGATGTACTTCGGAGGCCACCGTTATTGAACACTCTTGAAAGTAGTGTCGCAGCTTCCGGGATGCCATGAACACCGCATACGCTATCTTTTGATAATGTGGGTACCGGGATTTGCATGGAGTTAGCACAGTGGATCGTAGTACCTGGTTTTGAAGAGGGAATCTGTGTTCATACATTTCTCGTTCAACGACGAGTACCGCACTGACAACTTGATGTGTTGCTGTGATATATAATAACATAGGTTCGCCCAGGTTGGGCGCGGCCAGAACCGGATTTGTTGCCAGTATGGCCTTTATTTCTTTGAGTCCGGCTGTGGCAGCATCCGTCCATTCGAAATGTTGGTCTTGCGCCGGAGGAGGCGGTAGAGGGGCCGAGCCTTTTCTCCCAAACAGGAGATGAAGCGACTTAAGGCCGCTACGCATCCGGTTAGTTTTTGTATCTGCTTGAGGTCTTTTGGAATATCCAATTGTGACAGAGCTCGATTTTGGTCGGATTTGCTTCAATTCCTCTACGGATACGATGAAGCCTAAGAGCTTTCCGCTGGTGCGCCAAGATGCATTTTCCGGATTGAGCTTAATGTCATATGCTCGGAGGTTGTCGAATGTCACCTCAAGTCTTCTACTAGAGTTCCGGCGTGTTTGGTCTTGACGACCACATCGTCTCACGATGCCTCTACTGTTTTGCCTATCTGGGTAGCCGACATGTTTGAATCATGCGCTGATATGTTGCGCCGGCGTTTTTGAGTCCGAAGGGCATTGTGTTGAAGCAGAATGGCCCATATGGAGTAATTAATGCCGTTATGCCTGATCTTTCTCCGCCATCTTGATTTGATGGTATCCGGAGTATCGTCGAGGAAGCACAATGAATCGTGTTCGCGGTAGCATCGATGATTTGGTCGATGCGAGGGAGGGGAAAGGGTCCTTTGGACAGGCCTTGTTAAGGTCTTTAAAATCGACGCAGAGGCGCCAGGATTTGTCCTTTTTTGGTACCATAACAAGATTGGCTAGCCAGTCCAGATGTTTTATATCTCTGATGAATCCGGCTTCTAAGAGTTTGGCTAGCTCCTCTCCCATTGCCTGTCTTTTGGGTTCGGAAAATCGCCGAAGAGCTTGTTTGACTGGCTTGAATCCTTTTAGGATATTTAGGCTGTGCTCTGCCAGCCTGCGTGGGATTCCTGGCATGTCTGAAGGGTGCCAGGCAAAAATGTCCCAATTTTCCCGAAGGAATTCTCGTAGTGCGGCTTCGACATCAGGACTTAATTGTGCCCCAATGGAGGCCGTCTTTGTGGGGTCCGTTGGATGGACCTGAAATTTGACCATTTAAATCGCTAGTTTAAAAGAGGTGGACTTGGACCTCTTATCGAGTATCACATCGTCCCTATCCACCGTGGGGCGCAGCGTAGTTAGTTCCTCTGCCGCTAGGGCTTGGACAATGCCTCTAGGGCCGGTCTGGCTGCCTTATTTTCAGCGCTGAGTGCTGTATCCGATCATGGCGAGAGTGATTATCCCATTGGGTCGGGCATTTTGAGCTTCATGTACCCGTAGTGGGGTATAGCTTGGAAGATTGTGAATGCCTCTCGCCCTAACAAAGCGTGATATCCGCTGCGAATGGGGCCACTTGGGGCGTGACCTCCTCGGACCTGTAATTGTCCGTGAGGCGAACACTACATCTAGTGTGATTTTTCTGTGCAGCGTACTTCTCGACTAGGGATTATCCCTCCGAAGGTTGTGCTGCTTCGCTCAATGCGGCTCGATCAATTTCCATTTTTGAAGGTTTCCTCATAGATGAGGTTTAATCCGCTGCCGCCATCCATGAGTACCTTAGTAAGACGGAAACCGTCCACTATCGGATTGAGGACCAATGCGGCTGGTGCTCTAGCTGTTCGGAATTTAGGTTCGTCGCTGGCGTTGAAGGTGATAGCCGTGTCGCTCCATGGATTTGTTGTTGCTACTTGGTAGACTTCGGCGAGGCTACGGATTGTTCATTTCCGCATGTTATTTGATGCGAAAGTCTCGAAGACTGTTAATACCATACTGGTACTGCTGGGTTGGTTGCTCGGGGCTAAAAAGCCTACGCCACTTTTGGCCACCTGCCGTAGTATCAAGCACGCTCGAAGGCTGTGTGTTGGAGTGGCGCCCTCCGTACTGTGGATTTTGCAGGGTCCGTTGAGCCATCCCTCCGAAGACGTTCCGCACCTTAGGAGGTTTTTGCTTTTGGTTTTAACCCGGTGCTTGAGCATGAAGCACCCTTTTATTTCAGATCTTGGGTTTGTATTCAGGGCGGATTGTCCCAAAACCTAGTTTGGTTTTCGTGCACTCTCCATCGCAAAGATTTTTGTACGATGGTCGCTAGGTCGGCGAGGCGTGAAACTTCGCGACGACTGATGGCGTTTATGATTCCCTTGTCCGTGCAATTGTTGCAGAAGATTGAGATCACGCTTTCTTCACGACAATCCTTTATCCTATTCATAACCAGGAGGAATCTGGCCCAGTAATGATGTACTGTTTCATTGAGCTCTTGCCGTATTTGAGATAGATCGCTTATGTTTGGGTGGGCGGGTGGAATTAAGTTCGGAACCCTGCCCGGTCTGAGGCTCAAAGGCCAAGAAGCTTCCGGATTCAGAAGCTTGGTTTGCTGAGGGCTTTCCAACAAATCTGGTCCGATGCCTGACTTTAGGTTCAGTATTTGATTAGCATCCGTCCCTCCGCGGGAATCCGGCATGGAGGGATCCGGAATCCGGACATAGTTGGATTTTAACATAGAAGAAGAGTCGCCGCATTGTTCCTCTACCACGACAACGTGGTGGGTAACCTGGGGAGAGTTAATTTCTCTCAGATCAGTTTTAAGCCCCATCTGATCATAGTCGGTAGCGACTCCCAGGGTGGCGATGCGATCCAAGAGCTCGTTTACGGAGGAGAGCTCAATCGGATCTAGCTGCTCAGCGGATTCCGAGCTGACGTGAAGATCGCTTTTAATGACTTGAGAGGTCATTGTCAGGGCGGTGGTCGAACAGGCGGTCATGAGAAAACCGCCTAGCCGGATAGTCTGGCCGGCGGCCAAAGCTCCCTTGACGACGGCGCCATCTTTAAAGACGAGAAAAGGCATCCTTCCTGATGGTGACGCCCCATTGAACTCTCAATGAAAGCACCAATGTTGGTGTCAAAACCGGCGGATCTCGGGTAGGGGGTCCCGAACTGTGCGTCTAGGCGGATGGTAACAGGAGACAAGGGACACGATGTTTTACCCAGGTTCGGGCCCTCTTGATGGAGGTAAAACCCTACGTCCTTCTTGATTAATATTGATGATGTGTGTTACAAGAGTGGATCTATCTACCACGAGATCAAAGAGGCTAAACCCTAGAAGCTAGCCTATGCTATGATTGTTGTTCGTCCTATGGACTACAGCCGTCTGGTTTATATAGGCACCAGAGAGGGCTAGGGTTACACAAAGTCGGTTACAAAGGTAGGAGATCTACATATCCGTATCGCCAAGCTTGCCTTCCACGCCAAGGAAAGTCCCATCCGGATACGGGACGAAGTCTTCAATCTTCTATCTTCATAGTCTTGGAGTCCGTCCGATGATGATAGTTCGGCTATCCGGACACCCCCTCGTCCGGAACTCCCTCAGGCACTGTTGGTGAAGCACTTGGCTTGTGCGCGGGCTTCTTCACCATTGATTTCCTAGGCTTGACAGAAGCCTCAGTGGCAGCAGCAGTAGGAGAGTCTTCATTGAATTTCCTCACTGCTTCTTTGGCTTGTCTAGCCAACTTAGCTTGGCGCTTGGCCCATTCTTCAGGAAAATCCTCACCACACTTGATGCTGGTGGGGTCAGCTTCTTGGCCAGGTGTCAATGGAGCTCTTGGGCATGGAGGATTAATTGCGAATTTCCTCATATACTTTGGAGTAACATTCCTGTACTCCCTCCATTCTCTTGCCCATCTCCTTTCAATCCTCTGTATGCGCACCTTGCGCTGATTTTTGTTCTCTTTTCCGAACTTGGCCTCATCAGGTGTGCAGTAGTCTTTGTAAATGTCCTCAGGGATTTCAAAAGCAGTCATGACCTCAGGCTTCTTTCCTCCTTTCCGCGGCTTCTTACCGTCTGCCATATTCTTCAAATGAGGAATTTGAACAATCGAATTCTCTGAAGAAGTATGCAACTTTTCTTCGAGGAACGCAGCAAATGAGTTAAGTTGATGAGAACCTAGTGATTCGGCAGCGGACATGAGTACCTGTGAACAGAGTATAGTTGCGAGGAATTTGGAGAGGTCATATGCGTTCTCACAAGGTTTTTCAAAAAGAACAAGTTTGAGGAATTTGACCAGATGAGCCTTGAAGAATTTCACTAAGTGTTCTTTGTCTTAGGTTCCAGAGTTGTATAGATCGAAGATCGACACAATTGAGGAATCTTGAAGAAAAATGATGCTTTGAGAAACGAATCAAGAACAGATGACATGTGAGGTGTTTGGTGTGTGAAGATTTGAAGAAAAACACCTTTGAGGATTTTGTAGAAATCATTTGAATCAATCAGGGCAGCAAAAGTAACTTTTAATTACCCTGGATGAAGAACACGGCGAACTATCAGGTGTAGATTTGAAGCTCGTCAGTTCAGATCTTCCACGCCCTAACTCGGCAGAGGAAGACGGCTACGGCGGTGGCAGAGTGAAGATTTCCGCGGTCGGCGCGAGTACAACGGCGACGAGGTCGAGGCAGTGAAGCTCTTCCTCACCGGCGATGATGGAGTAGCGGCGGCGCTAGGGTTTGAGAAGATCAAGCGGGAGAGAGAGCGGTCGAGCGGAGTAAAGGAAGTGAGGAAGGGGTGAGGGGGTATTTATATTCACAGTGAAAAATTGTTCGCCCGAAGATTTAGGACGAACGTGCCCCTGACCCTTCTCATTCGCATGACATGTGTCACCCACGTACTGAAAAGTGGAGATCGTGTTAGATCGTGGGTGAATAGATAAGTCTATCATGGAATGCAGAATGGTTTGAGCGGAAAAGCCGAAAATTTGGATAAGATAAGTTAAAATTTCCGTTCGCAAATTGTTCAACTGACAAGGACACAGTGAAGACTTTGAACGAGTTTCAAATAGAACGCACATGAAGAATTTATGAATAGATTGGGTTGCGTATAGCATAGAGGGGGAAGGGTCCGATCACATTCACTTAGCAAAAAAACCAACTTGAAGAAATAGCCATAAGTGAATGCTGTAGAGGACATAAAACCATATATAAATATAGCCAATGAAGAAAAACAACGGAACCAGTGAAGAATTTGAAAAACTGAAGAATTTCAAAACTGAGGAAAAACTCAAATTGAAGATTTTCAACTTTGGTGGTGGCATGACCCACCGTATAAGAATGATGATTTCAGACACCGCGTACAATTGTCGTAGGGTTCTGAGAATCAAATTCTTCATTAATTTCTTCATACTTAGAGTGTTATTCTTCATTGATTGAATAAAAACGTTTCTTCATGTGTTGCACATCTAAGTCATCAATTTTGCGTAAGTGTTAGGATGTGTGTCCATTTCAAAGAACATTCAAAGACTCTAAGATCTTTAGCTCACACCGCAACTTGCTAAATCTCTTCTCATCCAAGGGCTTTGTGAAGATATCGGCTAGCTGTTCTTCAGTCTTCAAGTGCTCGATGGAGATGTCGCCCTTCAACACATGATCACGAAGAAAATGATGACGAATCTGAATATGCTTTATCTTCAAGTGCTGAACTGGGTTGTGAGCAATCTTGATGGCACTCTCGTTGTCACAGTAGAGAGGCACATTATTCACGTTGATGCCATAATCCTTGAGAGTTTGCTTCATCCACAGCAATTGAGCACAACAAGAACCAGCAGCAATGTACTCAGCTTCCGCAGAAGACAGTGATACGCAGTTCTGTTTCTTCGAGGACCAACAGACGAAAGATCGTCCGAGGAAATGACAAGTACCGGATGTTGACTTGCGGTCCACATGTTCACCAGCATAGTCAGAGTCAGAATATCCAATGAGATCAAAAGCAGAGCCCTTGGGTACCATAATCCTAGTGTTGGTGTGTGAGCTAGATATCGAAGAATATGCTTCACAGCCTTATGCTGTGATTCCTTCGGTGTAGCTTGAAATCGAGCACATATGCAAACACTAAGCATTATATCTGGCCTAGATGCACATAAGTACAATAAAGAACCAATCATGGAGCGGTATACCTTGTTGAAAGTGTGTTATATCGACTAGAGGGGGTGAATAGGCAATTTTTATGAATTCTTCACTTAGTAATTTTCCGGTGAGGAAATTCCTTGGCGAAGAACTACTTCCAGCAGAATAAGTACTCAGAAGTAAGCATAACAGAATACAGGCATGGTCATCATGATTACATGAAGACAATCACAGAGTACAGAAAGCGTAATCACAGGATAACACAAGATGAAGACAAACAGACTGAAGAAATTGAACTGAGGAAATTGAGAAAGTCTTCAGTCAAAGTCTTCAAACACATATATGAACAAACACTCAACACAGTAATGAGGAAATGAATAAGTTGAGGAAATAGTACCAGTAAGGTTGGTGAAGACAATGATTAGGTAGACCAGTTCCAATTGTTGTCTCAGTTGTACGTCTGGTTGGAGCGGCTGAGTATTTAAACTCGAGGACACACAGTCCCGGGCACCCAGTCGCTGAGCACGCAGCTCAGGACACCAAGTCCTCACCGTCTTCTCCTTGAACTAAGGTCACAGAGACCTCGTCCAATCACTCATGGTAAGTCTTCAGGCGACTTCCAAACCTTCACAGACTCGGTCACTCGGCGATCCACAATTCCTCTTGGATGCTCTAGACCATGACGCCTAACCGTCTGGAAGAAGCACAGTCTTCAAAGGTAACAAGCGTTGGATCCACACAGGATCAATCTCTTCAGTGATGCTCAATCACTTTGGGTTTGTAGGTGTTTGGTTTTGGGTTTTCCTCACTCGATGAGTTTTGCTCAAAGTCCTCGGAGGATGGGATGCTCTCAAATGACAAGTGTAAGTTTCTCTCGGAGTAGCCAACCAGCTAGTGGTTGTAGGGGGCGGCTATTTATAGCCTAGGGAGCAGACCGACATGATAAGACATAAATGCCCTTCAATGATATGACCGTTAGGTGGATAAGATATTTTGGAACAGCTGGCGTGCAGCACAGCAACGGTCGGAAATTTGACTCTCAAATTCCTCAGGGCTATCATGTTCCTCACTGTGTACGCAATCCGCACTGGCGAATCCCTAAGTCCTTAGTTAGAACAAATTCCTCAGCGACCAGAAGAACTTCGTCTCTATCACTGAAGAAATTGACTGAATTGTATGAGATTTCCAATGGCTTCACTCGAATGGATTGGTAGGTGTAGGATTTTGAGTTGAGCATCACATGGAAATTTTTCCTTATTATTTCCTCGACCCCCTTTAACAATACGGTGTTTCCTATGACTCAAGAAAGAGAAAAAAACTACGAAAACAAAATTTTTCACGCTTCATGTTCCTCAAATGAATACCAAGTCTTCAAGGTCACACCAATTTCTTGACTTTCAAAGTCTTCAGAAAGTCTTCAGAATATCAAAGTCTTTAGTTGAAGAACTTCATTTTTAGGGGTCGACTTTCACTGTAAATATCAAACCCCTCATAGACTTATAGAACTGTGTACACTCATAAACACATTAGACCCTTAACCTATAAGTCTTCAATACACCAAAATCACTAAGGGGCACTAGATGCACTTACAATCTCCCCCTTTTTGGTGATTGATGACAATATAGGTTAAGTTTTCAATGGGGATAAACATATGAAGTGTAAATAATGATATTGAGGAATTTGATTGCAAGATATAGAAGAACTCCCCCTGAAGATGTGCATAGTGAGGAATTTGCTTTTGAGGCAATGCACATTTGAAGAGTTGAATCATGGAGATCTCCCCCTATATCTTGTAATTCATACACGCATTTGACATATAATATGAAGAATTCGAAATGCATGATTAAATATGGTGACTGATGTAATTCAGCATGCATGTATTAACATATAACGAGGAATAAGCATGCAGAGGAACACATCAAAAGTATCAGAGCACCATCGGGTTTAAGATTACAACTCGATCCAATAAAGTTTCAGAAGAACGAGAGTTGTAACTTAGCAGAAAAAACGCCCATATGATAGACCCGCTTGAAGACTAACTCAAATTTCTCCCCCTTTGTCATCGAATGACCAAAAGGATCAAAACTGAGGACTAACGCCCCTGAAGAATATCAAGTTGATGAAGGAGCACCAGCGTTGTCGGGCTCAGTTGTCGTAGTAGGGCCTGCAGCAGTGTCGTCCAAGTCTTCATTTTCATCAGTGTCGCGCGATGAAGAATAGGAGCTGGCCACCAAGGAAGGAACCTTGACCTTCTTGTATTTCTTCGGTGGAGGTGCAGACCAGTCAAATTCTTCCTTCAGACCCATTTTCTTCAGATCTTCTACGCTGTAGACATGAGATAGAACAGCCCAGGTACGGTTGAAGGTTTCATGGAGGTAGTATTGGTTTTTCTTCACTGCATTGTGTGTTGAGGTCATGTTGTTAAGAATTGAACCACACTGACGCTTGACCCATTTATGATTGCGATCAACTTTCTAATGAAGACTGAGGAGTAACTCACGATCAGTCATCACCCTGGGTGCTTTAGCTTGAGGATTTTGCTTGGCAGAGTTGTTGGCGGCAGAGTCATGTGTGGCAGAGTCATCATTGGTGGAGTAGGATGCAGCCTTGCGAAATTGACCATCCAATGGACGAATGCCTTCATCTATCACATTAGTTGCCTTGCCTTTGTCATCAGCTAAGGAAAATGTCCGTTTGAGGACTTCAATCGGAGGCAAGTAGCTGAAGTGGTTCAGAGTATCAGCCTTGTAATTGAGTGAAGACCTTGTCCTGATGAACCTCATGATCCATGGTGCATAAGGCTTCAACTCAAACGGTGACATAGCAATATTCGCTAGAGTCCTCATGAAAAAATCATGGAAGTTGATGGCAACGCCATGAATGATATTGAAAAGCATATTATTCATGATGCCAATGACTTCTTCATCATTTGAGTCGTGGCCTTTGATAGGACTCATTGTCTTCGTCAGAATGCGATAGACAGTCCGAGGCACATACAATAATTCCTTGACGAGGAATTTGGTTCGAGGGGCCTGCCCTGGCTTCAAAGGCTTCATCAGCACTTGCATGTAATGATTTGTAAGCTCAGGTTCATTGTAGACACAACGAGCACCTTCAAGGGGAGGGCTGAGTGGGAGGGCACGAAGCAATTCAGTTGCTGGTGCCTTGTAGTGAGTATTTTCTGACATCCAGTCCAGCACCCATGAGTTCACATCTTCAGAATTTCCTGTGATGTGCAGCGTCGCATAGAATTGAAGAATGAGTTCTTCATTCCAATCACAGATGTCAGTGCAGAAATTCAGCAATCCAGCATCGTGAAGAACACAGAGGACTGGCTCGAAGCCCGGCAGAGATTCCATGTCCACGTGAGGAATGTGTGCATGATCGAAGACTTTGTCTTTGTTGAATTGCACTGAGGAATAGAAATTGGCTTGACTAGCAGTCCAGAAACGCCTCTTCCTTATGCAAGCAGAATCATAATGGTTGTAATCAGTGAAGAACACATGCTCGCCAAGAAGTCTTCAGCCTTGAACTTTTGCTTGCGCGAGAATGGATCCTTTGGTTTTGGCAGAGGAGTGTCAGTGAGTTGCATCACTACCTCAGGAATCGCAATCTCAGGTTCTTCAGGCTGAGGAATTTCTGGTTCCTCTTCATTTGCAGTCTGCGTGTTCAAAGGATCAGCAGCAGCAGTTTCTTCAGCACTAGTGGCTGGAATTTCTTCACGCACAGACGAGGTGGGATGAATTTCTTCGGAGCCCATTTGAACTGTTGGTACAGGGGACTGAGGTATCTGTTGTATTGGGGTGAAGAGTGGAGAATTGGGGTGCATAATTTCCCAAAAGTCATCATTCATCACTGGCGTAGTGCATCCAATGTCCACGTCTTCATCTTCAATTTCCTCAACGCCAGCCTCTTCAGCTGTGAACTGAGGCATTGGCGAGGAAACAACGGGTGTAGAAGGGATCGCATCCACTTCAATTTCTTCATCAATCTGCTCTGACGAAGCAGCAGAATGATTTTCTTCATCAGATCCGCTAGGGATCACATATTCTTCACCAAAAGGAACAAGGAACTTTGATGGCATGGTGGAAATCGGAACAGCATCAATCGGATTTTCAAATGAGCTGGTCATAGGCTTCATCTTCTTTGGAGCTGAAGATTCTGAAGCAGCTGATGCTTTCCTTTTCTTCACTGCAGCTCGCTCTGCAGCCTTGGTCTTCTTCACATCGATGCAGATGGAAGGATAGGAGTTGGTGTAGCGCGGAGGAGCCGAGGAATCTGTTTGAATTTCCTCGGCGAATCGATGCAGTTGCCTCGACTTCTTCGATTTCTTCAGCGCACCACTAGTGGATGCCCCGCAGTTTCTTCGGTGGCTGGAATGAGTCATGAGCCTGGAACTAGCATTTTCTTCAGCAGCCTGAATATCATCAGCGGTGCTGGCATGTTCTTCAGTTGGCTGAGCAGAGGCTCCAGCCTGAGGAACTTCTTGTTGCGTTGGAGCTGAAACATTGGTGAACTTCTCAGTCAGTTTAACAAACCTGACTTTGGCTCCTTGCCAATCAGCATAATAAGCATCAAAGTCATCGCCGAGGGCTTTGATTTCAGACTGGATCTTTGTAAACTCATCAGTCGTTAAAGAGATAACGTTTTTCCTCAGGAACTTCTCTTTCCTGTATTGAGCCTTCTTGATCTGTCTGGCCTTCTCAAATTTCCATTTCTCTTCAGTGATGAAATGGGTCAGCATGTGACTTTGGCCAGGAGTCAAATGAAAATCAGGCATAGGTGTGTCTGGATCCTTGTGCCAGAGATCAATGTAATCGGGGATCGCCCTTGGATCCAAAAGTAGTGGCACAGGTGTGCCTTTGGCTCTAGCGGCCCTTTCTTGTCTATCTCTGATGATTTCTGCAAGTTCATCATTATCATCTTCATCGTCAGATGGATCTTGGAAGGCAACCTGTTTCTTCTTCGGACTTGGCCAAGGACCTCGTCCACCCGTTGCCTTTGTCTTCAGCAGTGTGGGCCCTGATGAAGAATTTGGTGCAGCTGAGGAACTCGCTGAGACACTAGAGGCAATAGAGATGCCTCCAGTCCTTTGGCACGTGGCCAGATGCACAGGTGCTGAGGACTTTGCCGGAGCAGCTGAGGACTTCGGAGGAGGAGCTGAAGATTTGGGAGGAGCAGGAGCAGCATGAGGAATTGGTCGTAAGGGCTTTGAAGATTCTGGCTGTGAGGGCATTGCTAAGGAACTTGGCCGTGAGGGCACAATTGTTGAAGCACTTGGCTTGTGCGCGGGCTTCTTTGCCATTGATTTCCTGGGCTTGACAGAGGCCTCAGTGGCAGCAGCAGCAGAGTCTTCATTGAATTTCCTCACTGCTTCTTTGGCTTGTCTAGCCAATTTGGCTTGGCGCTTGGCCCATTCTTCAGGAAAATCCTCACCACGCTTGATGCTGGTGGGGTCAGCTTCTTGGCCAGGTGCCAATGGAGCTCTTGGGCATGGAGGATTAAGTGTGAATTTCTTCATATACATTGGAGTTACATACATGTACTCCCTCCATTCTCTTTCCCATCTCCTTTCAATCCTCTGTATGCGCACCTTGCGCTGATTTTTGTTCTCCTTTCCGAACTTGGCCTCATCAGGTGTGCAATAGTCAGCATAGATGTCCTCAGGTATTTCAAAAGCAGTCATGACCTCAGGCCTCTTTCCTCCTTTCTGTGGCTTCTTACCGTCTGCCATATTCTTCAGTTGAGGAATTTGAACAATCGAATTCTCTGAAGAAGTATGCAACTTTTCTTCGAGGAACGCTGCAAATGAGTTAAGTTGATGAGAACCTAGTGATTCAGCAGCGGACATGAGTACATGTGAATAGAGTATAGTTGCGAGGAATTTGGAGAGGTCATATGTTCTCGTAAGGTTTTCAAAAGAACAGGTTTGAGGAATTTGACCAGATGAGCCTTGAAGAATTTCACTAAGCGTTCTTTGTCTTAGGTTCCAGAGTTGTATAGATCGAGGATCCACACAATTGAGGAATTTGAAGAAAAATGATGCTTAGAGAAACGAATCAATAACAGATGACTAGTGAGGTGTTTTGTGTGTGAGGATTTGAAGAATAAAACACCTTTGAATATTTTGTAGAGAAAATTTGAATCAAAGAGGGCAGTAAAAGTAACTTTGAATTACCCTGGATGAAGAACACGATGAATTGAGAAGTGTAGATTTGAAGCTCGTCAGTTCAGATCTTCCACGCCCTAACTCGGCGGAGGAAGACAGCTACGGCAGCGGCGGAGTGAAGATTTCCACGGCCGGCGCGAGTACGACGGCGACGAGGTCGAGGCAGTGAAGCTCTTCCTCACCGGCGACGATGGAGTAGCAGCGACGCTAGGGTTTGAGAAGCTCGAGCGGGAGAGAGAACGGTCGAGCGGAGTAAAGGAAGTGAGGAAGGGGAGAGGGGGTATTTATAGTCGCAGTGAAATACTGTTCGCCCGAAGATTTAGGACGAACGTGCCCCTGACCCTTCTCATTCGCTTGACATGTGTCACCCACGTACTGAAAAGTGGAGATCGTGTTAGATCGTGGGTGAATAGATAAGTCTATCGTGGGATGCGGAACGGTTTGAGCGGCAAAGCTGAAAATTTGGATAAGATAAGTTAAAAGTTCCGTTCGCAATTTCTTTAGGTGACAAGGACACAGTGAAGATTTTGAACGAGTTTCAAATAGAACGCACATGAAGAATTTGTGAATAGATTGGGTTGAGTATAGCATAGAGGGGGAAGGGTCCGATCACATTCACTTAGCAGAAAATGCAACTTGAAGAAATAGCCATAAGTGAATGTTGTAGAGGACAAAAACCCATATATATATAGCCAATGAAAAAAACGACAGAAACAGTGAAGATTTTGCAAAGTTGAAGAATTTGAAAAACTGAAGAATTTCAAAAACTGAAAAAAAACTCAAATTGAAGATTTTCAACTTTGGTGGTGGCGTGACCCACCGTATAAGAATGATGATTTCAGACACCGCGTACAATTGTCGTAGGGTTTTGAGAATCAAATTCTTCATTAATTTCTTCACACTTAGAGTGTTGTTCTTCATTGATTGAAGAAAAATGTTTCTTCATGTGTTGCACATCTAAGTCATCAATTTGCATAAGTGTCAGGATGTGTGTCCTTTTCAAAGAACATCCGAAGATTCTAAGATATTTAGCTCACACCGCAACTTGCTAAATCTCTTCTCACCCAAGGGCTTTGTGAAGATATCGGCTAGTTGTTCTTCAGTCTTCACATGATCAATAAAGATGTCGCCCTTCAACACATGATCGCGAAGAAAATGATGACGAATCTGAATGTGCTTCGTCTTCGAGTGTTGAACTGGGTTGTGAGCAATCTTGATTGCACTCTCATTGTCACAGTAGAGAGGCACATTCTTCACGTTGATGCCGTAGTCCTTGAGAGTTTGCTTCATCCACAGCAATTGAGCACAGCAAGAACCAGCAGCAATGTACTCAGCTTCCGAAGTAGACAGTGATACGCAGTTCTGTTTCTTCGAGGACCAACAGACCAATGATCGTCCGAGGAAATGACAAGTACCGGATGTTGACTTGCGGTCCACACGATCACCAGCATAGTCAGAGTCAGAATATCCAATGAGATCAAAAGCAGAGCCCTTGGGGTACCATAATCCTAGTGTTGGTATGTGAGCTAGATATCGAATAATATGCTTCACAGCCTTATGGTGTGATTCCTTCAGTGTAGCTTGAAATTGGGCACACATGCAAACACTAAGCATTATATCTGGATTAGATGCACATAAGTACAATAAAGAACCAATCATGGAGCGGTATACCTTGTGATCGAAGTCAATACCATTTTCATCAGTGCATAGATGGCCATTTGTGGGCATAGGAATTTTGACGCCTTTGCAATCTTGCATGCCGAATTTCCTCGTAACATCTTTGAGGTATTTCTCCGAGATATGAATATGCCATTGTGTTGTTGATTTAATTTGAAGACCTAAGAAGAATTTCAACTCTCCCATCATAGACATTTGATATTCTTCACTCATCATATAGGCAACTTCATCACTATAACGTTGGTTAGTACAGCCAAAGATAATATCATCAACGATATTTGGCACACAAACAGTTCACCATCATAAGATTTAGTAAAGAGAGTAGGGTCGAGTGAACCGGTGTGAAGCCATTCTTCATGAGGAATTCTTCAAAGTTTCATACCACGCTGAGGGGCCTGCTTGAGGCCATAGAGGGCCTTGTTGAGTCTCAAGACTTTGTCGATTCTTTGGATCTTCAAAACACAGGGGTTGAGCAACATATACTTCTTCCTCAAGCTTACCATTGAGGAATGCACTTTTCACATCCATTTGATATAAAGTGATATCATGATGGTTAGCATAAGCAAGTAATATGCGAATAGCCTCAAGTATAGCAACAGGTGCTGAAGTTTCATCGAAATCAATTCCTTCAACCTGTGTGTAGCCTTGAGCTAAAAGTCGTGCCTTATTCCTCACCACAAGGCCGTTTTCATCTTGCTTGTTGCGGTAGATCCACTTTGTGCCAATGATATTATGCTTGCGAGGATCTGGACGTTTGACCAGTTCCCAGACATTTTTTGAGCTTGAACTGATGTAATTCTTCTTGCATGGCCTGAATCCACTCAGGCTCCAGAAATGCTTCATCTACCTTAGTGGGCTTTGTGATAGAGACAAAAGCATAGACCCACAAAAGTTAGATAAATGTGAAGCTTTTGAGCGTGTGAGAGGACCTGGTGCTTCAATGTCATCGATGATCTTGTCAACTTGCACTTCTTTTGCAACGCAAGGATGAGCTAGTTGTCATCGAGGAATTTGATCAGCATTTTCTTCAAGTGCATCAGCTCGACGTTCTTCACGTTCTGGAATGAATTCTTCTGCAGATTCTTCAGTAGGAATGACATCCTCAGTGGCCTTGAACTTGATAGAATCCTCAGGTGCTGGTTCATCTATCACAGAAGGTAGGTGCTCTCTTTGCGAGCCATTAGTTTCATCGAACCGCACATCTACAATTTCAACAATCTTGTGAAGAACATTGTTGAAGACTCTATAGGTGTGCGAGTCCTTTCTGTAACCAAGCATAAAACCTTCTTGTGCTTTCGGTGCAAATTTAGCATTGTGATGAGGATATCTAATCCAACATTTAGCACCGAAGACTTTGAAATAACTCACATTTGGTTTCTTGTCAGTGAGGAGTTCATAGGCAGTCTTCTTGAAGAATCTGTGAAGATATACTCTGTTGATGATGTGGCACGCGGTATCGATTGCATCAATCCAAAAACGACGAGGCGTTTTGTATTCATCAAGCATAGTGCGACCCATCTCAACAAGAGTTCTGTTCTTGCGCTCCACGACGCCATTTTGCTGAGGAGTATAGGGAGCAGATAACTCATGAGTAATACTAAGTTCATCGAGATAGTCATCAAGACCAGAATTCTTGAACTCAATTCCATTGTCACTCCTGATGTGCTTGATCTTCACACCAAAGTTGGTTGAAGCCCTCGAGGAAAATCGTTTGAAGAATTCATGCACTTCATGTTTGTAAGTAACAATGTGTACCCATGTGTAACGAGAGTAATCATCAACAATAACAAAGCCATATAGAGATGCATCATTAGTGACAATGAGTAATGATTAGGACCAAAGAGGTCCATGTGAAGCAATTCAATGGTCGAGTAGTGGTCATGATAGTCTTATTTGGATGCTTGGCCTTGGTCGCTTTTTCCAGCTTCACGTGCTCCACACAAGTGATCCTTGAGGAATTTGACATTCTCAATGCCAATGACATGCTTCTTCTTCGCAAGCGCAGTAAATTCCTCATGCCTGCGTGACCAAGTCGTCGATGCCATAACCAGCCTTCTGAAGCTTTTGCAAGTAGGCACACGGCAAGTTGCGTCCTGTAGAGAAATCAACAATATACAAGTCTCCTCTCCTAAATCCTTCGAAGACTTTGGAATTGTCAGCTTCCATAACCACAACACAACGATACTTGCCAAAGACAACAACCATATCAAGATATCAAAGCATTGAGACTGACATGAGGTTGTATCCTAAGGACTCAACAAGCATGACTTTGTCCATGTGTATGTCCTTAGAGATGGCAACCTTACCTAGAGCCAATACCTGACTTTTGCCTTTGTCAGCGAAGATGATATGCTTCAGATGTGACGGTGATAAGGGAGCATCCATCAATAGATTCTTGTCACCAGTCATGTGATTTGTACATCCACTATCGAGGACCCATTCAGTGGCTTTGGGAAGATCATCCTACAGATGAATTAGTGCAGCATACGAACTCATATACTTCATCAGTGAAGAATATGATATAAAATTCGTCAGATGAAATTCATCAAGCAGTAAAACAGATATAGCAGTATGAGGACGTGTGAAATGAAAGTTCATTTCATCATGATTAGCCTGCGTCCTTTCAGGCATTTTTGTCAGGCCCCCAGCAAATTCTTCAGACGTTAAAGCACGTTTGGAGACCTGACCCTGCAGAAGAGATTAGTTCTTTTTCTTCACCACCCACATCTGAAGGGGTGGCAAAGAGTTCATCACTCTACAAGCTCCATATGAGAATGGTGGCATAGAAGTCAATCCATTTCGTTTCACATGAGAGGGGTTAGGGTAAGCATATGAATAAGAAGAGAAATTCTTTGAGGACTTATGAACATAATGGTTTGAAGAATAATGCACATATTCATAGTCCTTAGCTCTACCCTGCGAAACAGAGTTAGCACGATGATAATCATATGAGGACTTTGATCCGTTTGAGGAATTTGATCCACGTGAGGAATTTGGTCCGTATGAGGACTTGGATCCATATGAAGAATTTGGTCCATATGAAGAGTTTGATCTGGGGTTCCTATTCTTCACAGGTGGTGTCATGAGGACATTCACCTAAAGACTTTCAAGGCACTTTTTGGGAACCCGGATTTTCTTCATAGGGGAACCGTTCCTGCAGTTAGTGCCAACATATCTAGCAAATAGTTCACCATTCTGATTTTTGAACAGTTTATAGTTGGAGTCAAATGACTCATCAGAAGAATGAGGAGATTCACATGTAAAGCCAGATAAGTTATATGGATCAACTGGAGGTCCCTTTGCAGCAACCCATGAGGTTTTGGTGTACTGCTCAGGCTTCCAGTATGTTCCATCAGCATTGAGTTTCCTCTCAAAGGCAATACCCTCTTTCCTAGGGTTCCTGTTGAGGATCTGCTTTTTAAGCACATCACAAAGAGGCTGATGCCCTTTGAGGCTTTTGTACATGCCTGTCATGTACAATTCCTTCAGCCCTGCATCGTCAGTGATACTAGCAATGTCCTCAGATGAGGAATTAGTGATAGCAGAGGCAGGAGAAGAATTTGTAACAATTGAAGCATTTGAACATTCAGGTGAAGAATTAGCAGATTCTCGTTCAATGCACTTTAAGCATGGAGGAACAAATTCTTCCGGAGAAGCGCTGATTTGTTGAGCAAGCAATGAATCGTTCTCCTTCTGAAGATCTTCATAACTCACTCTTAGCTTCTCAAGATCTTGATTTCTTTGAAGAAATTCATAAGAAAGCTTCTCATGATCAGATAAGAGAGTTTTATGATGACCTTGAAGGTTGTCAAACCTAGACTGAAGTCTCTGAAGATTTTCAGTCAGGGCTTTAGTGGGATCCATTTCTTCACCCAACATATCATCACTTTTGTCTAGCATGTTTTGAACCTTTTCAAAAGCCCTTTGTTGTTTTACAGCAATTTTAGCAAGTTTAGAGTAGCTGGGCTTGAAGTCTTCATCAGATTCATTCTCACTAGATTCAGAGGAGGTATATTTGAGTACCTTGGCACCCTTTGCCATGAAGCAATAGGTGGGAGCATAGTCATCATTATCTTCATCAGCCTTGTTGGTGAGGTCAGTTTCTTCAGAGTTGAAGATAGACTTGCTGACGAATGCAGTAGCGAGAGCCAGACTCGACACACCAGACTCGGACTCCTCAGATGCCTCCTCTTCCTCATGTTCCTCAGATTTAGCTTCAGAGTCCATTTCCTTGGCAATGAATGTCCGAGCCTTCTTCGAGCTGCTCTTCTTGTGAGATGAAGACTTCGAGGATTTTGATGTTGAAGATTTGGACGATTTCTTCTTCTTCTTAGCGTCATCAGAACTGTAATCCTTGTATTTCTTCTTCTTTAATTCCTTTTTCCACTGAGGACAATCTTGAATATAGTGACCAGGTTTCTTGCATTTGTGGCATAGCCTTCTCTTATAGTCACTGGATGAGGAATCATTACTCCTTGAGGATTTTCCAAAGCGACCACGTCTTGAGAACTTTTGGAACTTCTTCACGAGCAGTGCTAGCTCCTGGCTCAATTCTTCAGGATCACCAAGGTTGCTACCAGAATCTTCACATTCAGATTCAGACACTGCCTTGGCCTTCAGGGCACGTGATTTCCCATAGCTCGAACCATAGAGATCTCTCTTTTCAGCAAGCTGGAACTCATGAGTATTTAGCCTCTCGAGGATATCAGCGGAATCAAGTGACTTGTAGTCAGCCTGTTCTTGTATCATCAGTGCCAGAGTATCAAATGAGGAACCAAGTGATCTCAACGATTTCTTCACCACCTCATGGTCGGTGATGCTAGTGGCACCAAGCGCTTGAAGCTCATTTGAGATGTCAGTGAGGCGATCGAAGGTTTGTTGAACATTTTCATTGTCGAGTGTTTTGAAGCGGTTGAAGAGATTGCGAAGAACATCAACTCGAGAGTCACGCTGAGTTGAGACTCCTTCATTTACTTTGGACAGCCTATCCCAGATAAGCTTAGCAGTTTCCAAAGCACTCACTCTTCCATACTGTCCTTTGCTCAGATGGCCACATAAGATATTCTTCGCTTGAGAATCGAGTTGCTTGAATCTCTTCACATCGGTAGCGTTCAATGAGGGTGAGACAGTGGGAACACCATTTTCCACAACATACCAGAGATCGTTATCAATTGCCTCAAGATGCATTCGCATCTTATTCTTCCAGCAAGGGTAGTCTGTCCCATCGAAGGTAGGACAGCCAGCAGAGACCTTGATCATACCTGCGGTCGACATAACTAAAACTCCAGGCGGTTAAACCAAAATCACACGTAACAAGGAGTACCTTGCTCGATACCAATTGAAAGTGTGTTATATCGACTAGAGGGGGTGAATAGGCGATTTTTATGAATTCTTCACTAAGGAATTTGCCAGTGAGGAAATTCCTTAGCGAAGAACTACTTGCAGCGGAATAAGTACTCAGAAGTAAGCATAACAGAATACAGGCATGGTCATCATGATGAAATGAAGAAAATCACAGAGTACAGAAAGCGTAATCACAAGATAACACAAGATGAAGACAAACAGACTGAAGAAATTGAACTGAGGAAATTGAGAAGGTCTTCAGTCAAAGTCTTCAAACACAGGTATGAACAAACACTCAACACAGTAATGAGGAAATAAATGTGTTGAGGAAATAGAACCAGTATGGTTGGTGAAGACAATGATTTGGTAGACCAGTTCCAACTGTTGTCTCAGTTGTACGTCTGGTTGGAGCGGCTGAGCATTTAAACTCGAGGACACACAGTCCCGGACACCCAGTCGCTGAGCATGCAGCTCAGGACACCAAGTCCTCACCGTATTCTCCTTGAACTAAGGTCACACAGACCTCGTCCAATCACTCGTGGTAAGTCTTCACGCGACTTCCCAACCTTCACAGACTCGGTCACTCGGCGATCCACAATTCCTCTTAGATGCTCTAGACCATGACGCCTAACCGTCTGGAAGAAGCACAGTCTTCAAAGGTAACAAGCGTCGGATCCACGCAGGATCAATCTCTTCAGTGAGCTAGATATCGAAGAATATGCTTCACAGCCTTATGGTGTGATTCCTTCAGTGTATCTTGAAATTGGGCACACATGCAAACACTAAGCATTATATCTGGCCTAGATGCACATAAGTACAATAAGGAACCAATCATGGAGCGGTATACCTTGTGATCGAAGTCAATACCATTTTCATCAGTGCATAGATGGCCATTTGTGGGCATAGGAAGTTTGACGCCTTTGCAATCTTGCATGCCGAATTTCCTCAGAACATCTTTGAGGTATTTCTCCTGAGATATGAATATGCCATTGTGCTGTTGTTTTAATTTGAAGACCTAAGAAGAATTTCAACTCTCCCATCATAGACATTTGATATTCTTCACTCATCATATAGGCAACTTCATCACTATAACGTTGGTTAGTACAGCAAAAGATAATATCATCAACGTATATTTGGCACACAAATAGTTCACCATCATAAGATTTAGTGAAGAGAGTAGGGTCGAGTGAACCGGGTGTGAAGCCATTCTTCATGAGGAATTCCTTCAAAGTATCATACCACGCCCGAGGGGCCTTCTTGAGGCCGTAGAGGGCCTTGTTGAGTCTGAAGACTTTATCAGGATTCTTTGGATCTTCAAAACCTGGGGGTTGAGCAACATATACTTCTTCCTCAAGCTTACCATTGAGGAATGCACTTTTCACATCCATTTGATATAAAGTGATATCATGATGGTTAGCATAAGCAAGTAATATGCGAATAGCCTCAAGTATAGCTACAGGTGCAGAAGTTTCATCGAAATCAATTCCTTCAACATGTGTGTAGCCTTGAGCTACAAGTCGTGCCTTATTCCTCACCACAAGGCCGTTTTCATCTTGCTTGTTGCGGTAGATCCACTTTGTGCCAATGATATTATGCTTGCGAGGATCTGGACGTTTGACCAGTTCCCAGACATTTTTGAGCTCAAACTGATGTAATTCTTCTTGCATGGCCTGAATCCACTCAGGCTCCAGAAATGCTTCATCTACCTTAGTGGGCTTTGTGATAGAGACAAAAGCATAGACCCACAAAAGTTAGATAAATGTGAAGCTTTTGAGCGTGTGAGAGGACCTGGTGCTTCAATGTCATCGATGATCTTGTCAACTTGCACTTCTTTTGCAACGCAAGGATGAGCTAGTTGTCGTCGAGGAATTTGATCAGCATTTTCTGTAGGTGCATCAGCTCGACGTTCTTCACGTTCTGGAATGAATTCTTCAGCAGATTCTTCAGTAGGAATGACATCCTCAGTGGCCTTGAACTTGATAGAATCGTCAGGTGCTGGTTCATCTATCATAGAAGGTAGGTGCTCTCTTTGTGAGCCATTAGTTTCATCGAACCGCACATCTACAGTTTCAACAATCTTGTGAAGAACATTGTTGAAGACTCTATAGGTGTGCGAGTCCTTTCCGTAACCAAGCATAAAACTTTCATGTGCTTTCGGTGCAAATTTAGCATTGTGATGAGGATATCTAATCCAACATTTAGCACCGAAGACCTTGAAATAACTCACATTTGGTTTCTTGTCAGTGAGGAGTTCATAGGCAGTCTTCTTGAAGAATCTGTGAAGATATACTCTGTTGATGATGTGGCACGCGGTATCGATTGCATCAATCCAAATACGACGAGGCGTTTTGTATTCATCAAGCATAGTGCGACCCATCTCAACAAGAGTTCTGTTCTTGCGCTCCACAACGCCATTTTGCTGAGGAGTATAGGGAGCAGATAACTCATGAGTAATACTAAGTTCATCGAGATAGTCATCAAGACCAGAATTCTTGAACTCAGTTCCATTGTCACTCCTGATGTGCTTGATCTTCACACCAAAGTTGGTTGAAGCCCTCGAGGAAAATCGTTTGAAGAATTCCTACACTTCAGGTTTGTAAGTAACAATGTGTACCCATGTGTAACGAGAGTAATCATCAACAATAACAAAGCCATATAGAGATGCATCATTAGTGACAGCTGAGTAATGATTAGGACCAAAGAGGTCCATGTGAAGCAATTCGAATGGTCGAGTAGTGGTCATGATAGTCTTCGCTGGATGCTTGGCCTTGGTCGTTTTTCCAGCTTCACAGGCTCTACACAAGTGATCCTTGAGGAATTTGACATTCTCAATGCCAATGACATGCTTCTTCTTCGCAAGCGTGTGCAAATTCCTCATGCCTGCGTGACCAAGTCGTCGATGCCATAACCAGCCTTCTGAAGCTTTTGCAAGTAGGCACACGGCAAGTTGCGTCTTGTAGAGAAATCAACAATATACAAGTCTCCTCTCCTAAATCCTTTGAAGACTTTGGAATTGTCAGCTTCCATAACCACAACACAACGATACTTGCCAAAGACAACAACCATATCAAGATATCAAAGCATTGAGACTGACATGATTTGTATCCTAAGGACTCAACAAGCATGACTTTGTCCATGTGTATGTCCTTAGAGATGGCAACTTTACCTAGAGCCAATACCTGACTTTTGCCTTTGTCAGCGAAGATGATATGCTTCAGATGTGATGGTGATAATGGAGCATCCATCAATAGATTCTTGTCACCAGTCATGTGATTTGTACATCCACTATCGAGGATCCACTCAGTGGCTTTGGGTTGATCATCCTGCAGATGAATTAGTGCATCTTACGAACTCATATACTTCATTAGTGAAGAATATGATATAAAATTCATCAGATGAAATTCATCAAGCAGTAAAACAGATATAGCAGTATGAGGACGTGTGAAATGAAAGTTCATTTCATCCTGATTAGCCTGCGTCCTTTCGAGCATTTTGTCGTGCCCCAAAGAAATTCTTCAGACGTTAAAGCACGTCTGGAGACCTGACCCTGCAGAAGAGATTAGTTCTTTTTCTTCACCACCCACATCTGAAGGGGTGGCAAAGAGTTAATCACTCTACGAGCTCCATATGAGAATGGTGGCATAGAAGTCAATCCATTTCGTTTCACATGAGAGGGGTTAGGGGAAGCATATGAATAAGAAGAGAAATTCTTTGAGGACTTATGAACATAATGGTTTGAAGAATAATGCACATATTCATAGCCCTTAGCTCTACCCTGCGAAACAGAGTTAGCACGATGATAATCATATGAGGACTTTGATCCTTTTGAGGAATTTGATCCACGTGAGGAATTTGGTCCGTATGAGGACTTGGATCCATATGAAGAATTTGGTCCATATGAAGAGTTTGATCTGGGGTTCCTATTCTTCACAGGTGGTGTCATGAGGACATTCACCAAGACTTTCAAGGCACTTTTGGGAACCCAGATTTTCTTCATAGGGGAACCGTTCTGCGATTAGTGCCAACATATCTAGCAAATAGTTCACCATTCTGATTTTTGAACAGTTTATAGTTGGAGTCAAATGACTCATCAGAAGAATGAGGAGATTCACATGTAAAGCCAGATAAGTTATATGGATCAACTGGAGGTCCCTTTGCAGCAACCCATGAGGTTTTGGGGTACTGCTCAGGCTTCCAATATGTTCCATCAGCATTGAGTTTCCTCTCAAAGGCAATACCCTCTTTCCTAGGGTTCCTGTTGAGAATCTGCTTTTTAAGCACATCACAAAGAGGCTGCTGCCCTTTGAGGCTTTTGTACATGCCTGTCATGTACAATTCCTTCAGCCCTGCATCGTCAGTGATACTAGCAATGTCCTCAGATGAGGAATTAGTGATAGCAGAGGCAGGAGAAGAATTTGTAACAATTGAAGCATTTGAACATTCAGGTGAAGAATTAGCAGATTCTCGTTCAATGCACTTTAAGCATGGAGGAACAAATTCTTCCGGAGAAGCGCTGATTTGTGAGCAAGCAATGAATCGTTCTCCTTCTGAAGATCTTCATAACTCACTCTTAGCTTCTCAAGATCTTGCTTTCTTTGAAGAAATTCATAAGAAAGCTTCTCATGATCAGATAAGAGAGTGTTATGATGACCTTGAAGGCTGTCAAACCTAGACTGAAGTCTCTGAAGATTTTCAGTCAGGGCTTTAGTGCGAGCCATTTCTTCACCCAACATATCATCACCTTTGTCTAGCATGTTTTGAACCTTTTCCAAAGCCCTTTGTTGTTTTACAGCAATTTTAGCAAGTTTAGAGTAGCTGGGCTTGAGGTCTTCATCAGATTCATTCTCACTAGATTCAGAGGAGGTATATTTGAGTACCTTGGCACCCTTTGCCATGAAGCAATAGGTGGGAGCAGAGTCATCATTATCTTCATCAGCCTTGTTGGTGAGGTCAGTTTCTTCAGAGTTGAAGATAGACTTGTCGAGCGAATGCGAGAGCGAGAGCCAGACTCGCCACACCAGACTCGGACTCCTCAGACGCCTCCTCTTCCTCATGTTCCTCAGATTCAGCTTCAGAGTCCATTTCCTTGCCAATGAATGCCCGAGCCTTCTTGGTGCTGCTCTTCTTGTGAGATGAAGACTTCGAGGATTTTGATGTTGAAGATTTGGACGATTTCTTCTTCTTCTTAGCGTCATCAGAACTGTAATCCTTGTATTTCTTCTTCTTTAATTCCTTTTCCCACTGAGGACAATCTTGAATATAGTGACCAGGTTTCTTGCATTTGTGGCATAGCCTTCTCTTATAGTCAGTGGATGAGGAATCACTACTCCTTGAGGATTTTCCAAAGAGACCACGTCTTGAGAACTTTTGGAACTTCTTCACGAGCAGTGCTAGCTCCTGGCTCAATTCTTCAGGATCACCAAGGTTGCTACCAGAATCTTCACATTCAGATTCAGACACGGCCTTGGCCTTCAGGGCACGTGATTTCCCATAGCTCGAACCATAGAGATCTCTCTTTTCAGCAAGCTGGAACTCATGAGTATTTAGCCTCTCGAGGATATCAGCGGGATCAAGTGACTTGTAGTCAGCACGTTCTTGTATCATCAGTGCCAGAGTATCAAATGAGGAACCAAGCGATCTCAACGATTTCTTCACCACCTCATGGTCGGTGATGTCAGTGGCACCAAGCGCTTGAAGCTCATTTGAGATGTCAGTGAGGCGATCGAAGGTTTGTTGAACATTTTCATTGTCGAGTCTTTTGAAGCGGTTGAAGAGATTGTGAAGAACATCAACTCGAGAGTCACGCTGAGTTGAGACTCCTTCATTTACTTTGGACAGCCTATCCCAGATAAGCTTAGCAGTTTCCAAAGCACTCACTCTTCCATACTGTCCTTTGCTCAGATGGCCACATATGATATTCTTCGCTTGAGAATCGAGTTGCTTAAATCTCTTCACATCGGTAGCGTTCAGTGAGGGTGAGACAGTGGGAACACCATTTTCCACAACATACCAGAGATCGTTATCAATTGCCTCAAGATGCATTCGCATCTTATTCTTCCAGTAAGGGTAGTCTGTCCCATCGAAGGTAGGACAGCCAGCAGAGACCTTGATCATACCTGCGGTCGACATAACTAAAACTCCAGGCGGTTAAACCAAAATCACACAGAACAAGGGAGTACCTTGCTCTGATACCAATTGAAAGTGCGTTATATCGACTAGAGGGGGGTGAATAGGCGATTTTTATGAATTCTTCACTGAGGAATTTGCCAGTGAGGAAATTCCTTAGGGAAGAACTACTTGCAGCGGAATAAGTACTCAGAAGTAAGCATAACAGAATACAGGCATGGTCATCATGATGAAATGAAGACAATCACAGAGTACAGAAAGCGTAATCACAGGATAACACAAGATGAAGACAAACAGACTGAAGAAATTGAACTGAGGAAATTGAGAAAGTCTTTAGTCAAAGTCTTCAAACACAGGTATGAACAAACACTCAACACAGTAATGAGGAAATGAATGTGTTGAGGAAATAGAACAAGTAAGGTTGGTGAAGACAATGATTTGGTAGACCAGTTCCAACTGTTGTCTCAGTTGTACGTCTGGTTGGAGCGGCTGAGTATTTAAACTCGAGGACACACAGTCCCGGACACCCAGTCGCTGAGCATGCAGCTCAGGACACCAAGTCCTCACCGTATTCTCCTTGAACTAAGGTCACACAGACCTCGTCCAATCACTCGTGGTAAGTCTTCAGGCAACTTCCATACCTTCACAGACTCGGTCACTCGGCGATCCACAATTCCTCTTAGATTCTCTAGACCATGACGCCTAACCGTCTGGAAGAAGCACAGTCTTCAAAGGTAAAAAGCGTCGGATCCATGCAGGATCAATCTCTTCAGTGATGCTCAATCACTTTGGGTTGTAGGTGTTTGGTTTTGGGTTTTCCTCACTCGATGATTTTCGCTCAAACTCCTCGGAGGACGGGATGCTCTCAAATGACAAGTGTCAATTTCTCTCGGAGCAGCCAACCAGCTAGTGGTTGTAGGGGGCGGCTATTTATAGCCTAGGGAGCAGCCTGATATGATAAGATATAAATGCCCTTCAATGATATGACCGTTAGGTGGATAAGATATTTTGGAACAACTGGCGCGCAGCACAACAACGGTCGGAAATTTGACGCTCAAATTCCTCAGGGCTATTATGTTCCTCACTGTGTAGGCAATCCGCACTGGTGAATTCCTAACTCCTCAGTCAGAACAAATTCCTCAGCAACCAAAAGAACTTCATCTCTGTCACTGAAGAAATTGACCGAACTGTATGAGATTTCCAATGGCTTCACTCGAAGGGATTGGTAGGTGTAGGATTTTGAGTTGAGCATCACATGGATATTTTTCCTTAGTATTTCCTCGACCCCTTTAACAGTACGGTGTTTCCTATGACTCAAGAAAGAGAAAACGAAACTACGAAAACAAAAGTCTTCACGCTTCATGTTCCTCAAATGAATACCAAGTCTTCAGGGTTACACCAATTTATTCACTTTCGAAGTCTTCAGAAAGTCTTCAGAATATCAAAGTCTTCAGTTGAAAAACTTCATTTTTCGGGGCCGACTTTCACTGTAAATATCAAACTCCTCATAGACTTATAGACCTGTGTACACTCATAAACGCATTAGACCCTTAACCTATAAGTCTTCAATACACCAAAATCACTAAGGGGCACTAGATGCACTTACACTTGTGATCGAAGTCAATACCATTATCATCAGTGCATAGATGGCCATTAGTGGGCATAGGAATTTTGACGCCTTTGCAATCTTGCATGCCGAATTTCCTCAGAACATCCTTGAGGTATTTCTCCTGAGATATGAATATGCCATTGCGCTGTTGACGAATTTGAAGACCTAAGAAGCATTTCAACTCTCCCATTATAGACATTTGATATTCTTCACTCATCATATAGGCAAATTCATCACTATAACATTGGTCAGTACAGCCAAAGATAATATCATCAACGTATATTTGGCACACAAATAGTTCACCATTATAAGATTTAGTAAAGAGAGTAGGGTCGAGTGAACCGGGTGTGAAGCCATTCTTCATGAGGAATTTCTTCAAAGTATCATACCACGCCCGAGGGGCCTGCTTGAGGCCATAGAGGGCCTTATTGAGTCTGAAGACTTTGTCAAGATTCTTTGGATCTTCAAAACCTGGGGGCTGAGCAACATATAATTCTTCATCAAGCTTACCATTGAGGAATGCACTTTTCACATCCATTTGATATAAAGTGATATCATGATGGTTAGCATAAGCAAGTAATATGTGAATAGCCTCAAGTCTAGCAACAGGTGCAAAAGTTTCATCAAAATCAATTCCTTCAACCTCTGTGTAGCCTTGAGCTACAAGTCGTGCCTTATTCCTCACCACAAGGCCATTTTCATCTTGCTTGTTGCGATAGATCCACTTTGTGCCAATGATATTATGCTTGCGAGGATCTGGACGTTTGACCAGTTCCCAGACATTGTTGAGCTCGAACTGATGTAATTCTTCTTGCATGGCCTGAATCCACTCGGGCTCTAGAAATGCTTCATCTACCTTAGTGGGCTCTGTGATAGAGACAAAAGCATAGTGCCCACAAAAGTTAGATAAATGTGAAGCTTTTGAGCGTGTGAGAGGACCTGGTGCTTCAATGTCATCGATGATCTTGTCAACTTGCACTTCTTTTGCAACGCGAGGATGAGCTGGTTGTCGTCGAGGAATTAGATCAGCATTTTCTTCAGCACCATTTATTCAGCATTATCTTCAGGTGCATCAGTTAGACGTTCTTCACGTTCTGGAATTAATTCTTCAGCAGATTCTTCAAGAGGAATGACATCCTCGGTCGCCTTGAACTTGATAGAATCCTCGGTGCTGGTTTATCTATCACGAAGGTAGGTGCTCTCTTTGCGAGCCATTAGTTTCATCGAATCAAGACATCTACAGTTTCAACAATCTTGTGAAGAACATTGTTGAAGACTCAGAGGTGTCTGAGTCCTTCCGTAACCAAGCATAAAACCTTCATGTGCTTTGGTGCAAGTTTAGCATTGTGATGAGGATCTCTAATCCAACATTTAGCACCGAAGACTTTGAAATAACTCACATTCGGTTTCTTATCAGTGAGGAGTTCATAGGCAGTCTTCTTGAAGAATTTGTGAAGATATACCATGTTGATGATGTGGCACGTAGTGTAAATTGCCTCAATCCAGAAGTGACAAGGCATCTAAAAGTGCGTTATATCGACTAGAGGGGGGTGAATAGGCGATTTTTATGAATTCTTCACTGAGGAATTTGCCGGTGAGGAAATTCCTTAGCGAAGAACTACTTGCAGCGGAATAAGTACTCAGAAGTAAGCATAAGAGAATGCGGGCATGGTCATCATGATGAAATGAAGACAAACAAAGAGTACAGAAAGCGTAAACACAGGATAGCACAAGATGAAGACAAACAGACTGAAGAAATTGAACTGAGGAAATTGAGAAAGTCTTCAGTCAAAGTCTTCAAACACAGATATGAATGAACACTCAACACAGTAATGAGGAAATGAAAGAGTTGAGGAAATATAACCAATTAGGTTGGTGAAGACAATGATTTGGTAGAATAGTTCCAACTGTTGTCTCAGTTGTACGTCTGGTTGGAGCGGCTGAGTATTTAAACTCGAGGACACACAGTCCCGGACACCCAGTCGCTGAGCACGCAGCTCAGGACACCAAGTCCTCACCATGTTCTCCTTGAACTAAGGTCACACAGACCTCGTCCAATCACTCGTGGTAAGTCTTTAGGCGACTTCCAAACCTTCACAGACTTGGTCACTCCGCGATCCACAATTCCTCTTGGATGCTCTAGACCATGACGCCTAACCGTCTGGAAGAAGCACAGTCTTCAAAGGTAACAAGCGTCGGATCCTCGCAGGATCAATTTCTTCAGTGATGCTCAATCACTTTGGGTTTGTAGGGGTTTGGATTTGGGTTTTTCCTCACTCGATGATTTTCGCTCAAAGTCCTCAGAGGATGGGTTGCTCTCAAATGACAAGTGTTAAGTTTCTCTCGGAGCAGCCAACCAGCTAGTGGTTGTAGGGGGCGGCTATTTATAGCCTAGGGAGCAGCCCGACATGATAAGACATAAATGCCCTTCAATGATATGACCGTTAGGTGGATAAGATATTTTGGGACAGGTGGCAAGAAGCAAAGAACGGTCGGAAATTTGAGGTTCAAATTCCTCGGGGCTATCATCTTCCTCATGTGTAGGCAATCCGATCGGCGAATTCCTAACTCCTCGGTCAGAACAAATTCCTCGACAAGAAATGTAAGAACTTCGTCTCACATCAAGAAATTGACTGAACTGTATGAGATTTCCAAAGGCTTCACTCGAAGGGATTGGTAGGTGTAGGATTTTGAGTTGAGCATCGCATGGAAATTTTTCCTTAGTATTTCCCCGACCCCCTTTAACAGTACGGTGTTTCCTATGACTCAAGAAACAGAAAAACGAAACTACAAAAACAAAAGTCTTCACGCTTCATGTTCCTCAAATGAATACCAAGTCTTCAAGGTCACACCAATTTCTTCACTTTCAAAGTCTTCAGAAAGTCTTCAGAATATCAAAGTCTTCAGTCGAAGAACTTCATTTTTAGGGGTCGACTTTCACTGTAAATATCAAACTCCTCATAGACTTATAGACCTATGTACACTCATAAACACATTAGTCCCTTAACCTATAAGTCTTGAATACACCAAAATCACTAAGGGGCACTAGATGCACTTACAATCTCCCCCTTTTTGGTGATTGATGACAATATAGGTTAAGTTTTCAACGGGGATAAACATATGAAGTGTAAATACTGATGTGTAGGAATTTGATTGCAAGATATAGAAGAACTCCCCCTGAAGATGTGCATAGTGAGGAATTTGCTTTTGAGGCAGTGCACATTTGAACAGTTGAATCATGGAGATCTCCCCCTATATCTTGTAATTCATACACGCATTTGACATATAATATGAAGAATTTGAAATGCATGATGAAATATGGTGCTTGATGAAATTCAGCATGCGTGTGATAACATTAATGAGGAACAAGCATGCAAAATAATGCATCAAGAGTATCAGAGCACAGTGCATCAAAAGTATCAAAACACCATCGGGTTTAAGATTACAACTCGATCCAATAAAAGTTTCAGAAGAACGAGAGTTGTAACTTAACAAAAAAAATGCCCATGTAATAGACGCGCTTGAAGACTAACTCAAATTTCTCCCCCTTTGTCATCGAATGACCAAAAGGATCGAAACTGAGGACTAACGCCCCTGAGGAATTTCAAGTTGATGAAGGAGCGCCAGCGTTGTTGGGGTCGGTTGTTGTAGTGGGGCCTGCCGCAGTGTCGTCCAAGTCTTCATTTTCATCAGTGTCTCGTGATGAAGAATAGGAGCTGGCCACCAAGGAAGGAACTTTGACCTTCTTGTATTTCTTCGGAGGAGGTGCAGACCAGTCAAATTCTTGCTTGAGACCCATTGTCGTCAGTTCTTCCGTGTTGTAGACATTTCAAAGAATAGCCCAGGTGCGTTTGAAGGTTTCATGGAGGTAGTAGTGGTTTTTCTTCACTGCATTGTGTGTAGAGGTCATGTTGTGAAGAATTGAACCAAACTGACACTTGACTCATTTATGATTGCGATCAACCTTCTGATGAAGACTGAGGAGTAACTCACGATCAGTCATCACCCTGGGTGCTGTGGCTTGAGGACTTTGCTTGGCTGAGGTATTTGCGGCAGAGTCATGTGTGGCAGAGTCATCATTGTTGGAGTAGGATGCAGCTTTGCGAAACTGTCCATCCAATGGACGAGTGCCTTCATCGATCAAAGCAGTTGCCTTGCCCTTGTCATCATCTGAGGTAAATGTCCGTTTGAGGACTTCAATCGGGGGCAAGTAGCTGCAGTGGTTCAGAGTATCAGCCTTGTACTTGAGTGAAGACCTTGTCCTGATGAACCTCATAATCCATGGTGCATAAGGCTTCAGCTCAAAAGGTGACATAGCAATATTCGCCAGAGTCCTCATGAAGAAATCATGGAAGTTGACGGGAACGCCATGAATGATATTGAAAAGCATATTCTTCATGATGCCAACGACTTCTTCATCATTTGAGTTGTGGCCTTTGATAGGACTCATTGTCTTCGCTGAATCCGATAGACAGTCCGAGGCACATACAATAATTCCTTGACGAGGAATTTGGTTCTTGGGGCCTGCCCGGCTTCAAAGGCTTCATCGGCACTTGCATATAGTGATTTGAAAGCTCAGTTCATTGTAGATACAACGAGCACCATCAAGGGAGGACTGAGTGGTAGAGCACGAAGCAATTCAGATTCTTTGGTGCCTTGTAGTGAGTATTTTCAGACATCGATCTAACACCCATGAGTTCACGTCTTCAGCGTCTCGGTGATGTGCAGCGTTGCATAGAATTGAAGAATGAGTTCTTCATTCCAATCACGAGATGTCAAGCAGAAATTCGAAGTCTGCATCGTGAAGAACACCGAGGACTGGCTCAAGCTGGCAGAGACTCCATGTCCACATGAGGAATATGTGCATGATCAAAGACTTTGTCTTTGTTGAAGAGCACTGAGGAATAGAAATTGGCTTGGTGGCAGTCCGAAACGCCTCTTCCTTATGCGAGCAGAATCATATGGATTATGTCGTGAAGAATACGTGCTCGCCAAGAAATCTTCAGCCTTGAACTTTTGCTTTGTTGAGAAGGGATTATTTGGCTTTGGCGGTGGAGTGTCGATGAGTTGCATCACGACCTATGGAATCGCAATCTCAGGTTCTTCAGTGAGGAATTTCTTGTTCCTACAGTGCGAGTACCGAGGATCAGCAGAAGAGTTCATCGGCGCTAGTGGCTGGAATTTCTTCATGGATAGATGAAGTGGGATGAGTTTCTTGAGCCCATTAGAACTGTTGGAGCAGGGACCGAGGAATCTGTTGAATTGGGGTGAAGAGTGGAGAATTTGGATCTTGACTTTCCCAAAAGTCATCGTTCATCACTGGCGTTGTGCTTCCAATATCCACATCTTCTTCAATTTCCTCAACACCGCCTCTTCACCTGTGAACCGAGGCATAGGCGAGGAAATGATTGGGGTTGAAGGATTGCTTCCACTTCAATTTCTTCATCAATCTGCTCTGACGAAGCAGCAGAATGATCTTCTTCATCAGATCCGCTTGGGATCTCATAATCTTCACCAAAAGGAACAAGGTCCTTTGATGGAATTGAGGAAATTGGAACAGCATCAATAGGATTTTCAAAGGAGCTGGTCATTGCCTTCATTTTCTTCGCAGCCGAAGAATTTGACGCAGCTGATGCTTTCCGTTTCTTCACTGCAGCTCCTTCTGCAGCCTTGGTCTTCTTCACATCAGAGGCAGATGGAAGAATTGGAGTTGGTGTTGGCGCAGGAGGAGCTGAGGAATCTGGTTGATTTTCCTCGGTATGGCGATGCAGATTTGCCTGACTTGTTCGATTTCTTCAGCGCACCACTAGTGGATGCCCCGCAATTTCTTCGGTGGCTGGAATGGGATCATCAGCCTGGAACTAGCATTGTCTTCAGCAGCCTGAACTTCATCGGCGGTTGGCATGTTCTTCGATCTGCTGAGTGAGGCTCGATCTGAGGAATTTCATGTTGCGTTGGGGCAGCAACATTAGTGAACTTCTTTGTCAGGTTGACGAATCTGACTTTGGCTCCTTGCCAATCAGCATAATAGGAGTTAAATTTGTCGCTGAGGGCTTTGATGTCAGCCTGCATCTTGATAAGTTCTTGATTGTCATCTTGACAACGTTTTCTTCAGCAGTTTCTCCTTTCAGATCTGCGATTTCTTGATCTCTCGTCAGATCAAATTTCCATTTCTCCTCTTGGATGAAATGAGTCAGCATGTGACTTTGGCGGTGTCAACTTGAAGTCGAGGCATAGGAGTGTTTGGGTCCTTGTGCGAGATCAATGTAGTCTAGGATCGCTCTTGGATCCAACAGCGAGGGCACAGTGTGCCTTTGGCTCTAGCGCCCTTTCTTGACGGTCTCGATGATTTCCGCAAGTTCATCATCATCAGCCTCATCATCTTCAGGTGGCTCTTGGAAGGCGACCTGTTTCTTCTTGGGACTTGGCCGAGGACCTCGTCCAGCTGTGGCCTTAGTCTTCAGCAGAGTCGGGACAGATGAAGAATTTGGTGCAGCTGAGGAACTTGCTGAAACACCAGAGGCAATGGAGATGCCTGCAGTCCTTTGGCACGTGGCCAGATGCACAGGTGCTGAGGACTTTGTCGGAACTGCTGAGGACTTTGTAGGAGCAGCTGAGGACTTGGGAGAAGCAGGAGCAGCATGAGGAATTGGCCATGAGGGCACAGCTGAGGAACTTGGCCGTGAGGGCACTGTTGGTGAAGCACTTGGCTTGTGTGCGGGCTTCTTTGCCATAGATTTTCTTGGCTTGACAGAGGCCTCAGCGGCAGCAGCAGTAGCAGAGTCCTCATTAAATTTCCTCACAGCCTCATTGGCTTGTCTTGCCAATTTGCTTGGCGCTTGGCCCATTCTTCAGGAAAGTCCTCACCACGCTTGATGCTGGTGGAGTCAGCTTCTTGACCAGGTGCCAATGGAGCTCTTGGGCATGGAGGATTGAGAGCGAATTTCTTCATGTACTTTGGAGTTACATATATGTACTCCCTCCATTCCCTTGCCCATCTCCTTTCAATCCTTTGAATGCGCACCTTGCGCTGATTTTTGTTTTCTTTTCCGAACTCGGCTTCATCAGGTGTGCAATAATCAGCATATATTTCCTCAGGATCTCAAACGCAGTCATGACCTCAGGCCTCTTTCCTCCTTTCTGTGGCTTCTTTCCTTCTGCCATATTCTTCAGGTGAGGAATTTGAACAAACGAATTCTCTGAAGAAGTATGCAACTTTTCTTCGAGGAACGCTGCAAATGAGTTAAGTTGATGAGAACCTAGTGATTCAGCAGCAGACATGAGTACCTGTGAACAAAGTATAGTTGCGAGGAATTTGGAGAGGTCATATCGTTCTCGAAGGTTTTCAAAAGAACTAGTTTGAGGAATTTGACCAGATGAGCCTTGAAGAATTTCACTAAGCGATCTTTGTCTTAGGTTCGAGTTGTATAGATCGAGGATCCACACAATTGAGGAATCTTGAAGAAAAACATTGCTTAGAGAAACGAATCAAGAGCATATATTGTTTGAGGTGTTCATATGTGTGAAGATTTGAAGAATAAACACCTTTGAAGATTTTCAGGAAGGTTTGAGAATCAAAGCGAGTAATAAAAGTAACTTTTAGTTACCCTAAGTGAAGAACACGACGAACTGAGAAGAACAGATGGGAAGTTCGTCAGGTTAGATCTTCCACGCCCAAACTTGGCGGAGGAAGACAGCTACAGCGGCGGCGGAGTGAAGATTTTCCGCGGTCGGCGCGAGTACGTCGGCGACGAGGTCGAGGCAGTGAAGCTTTTCCTCACCGGTGACGATGGAGTAGCGGCGGCGCTAGGGTTTGAGAAGCTCGGCGAGAGAGAGCGGTCGGCGGAGTAAAGGAAGTGAGGAAGGGAGAGGGGTATATATAGCCACGGTGAAAAACTGTTCGCCTCAAGATTTGGGACTAACGTGCCTGAACCTTCTCATTCGCTGACATGTGTCACCCACGCATCGAGAAGTGGAGATTGTGTTAGATCGTGGGTGAATAGATAAATCTATCGTGGAATGCGGAGCGGTTTGAGCGGCAAAAGCGAAAGTTTGGATAAGATCAGTTTTAAAGTTCCGTTCGCAATTTCTTGGTGACTAGGACACAAGTGAAGATTTTGAGCGAGTTTCAAATAGAACACACATGAAGAATTTGTGAATAGATTGGGTTGAGTATAGCATAGAGGGGGAAGGGTCCGATCACATTCACTTAGCAGAAAAAGCGACTTGAAGAAATAGCCATAAGTGAATGCTGTAGAGGACATAAAACCATATATATACATAGCTTAATTAAGAAAAACGACGGAAACAGGGAAGATTTTGAAAAGTTGAAGAATTTGAAAAACTGAAGAATTTCAAAAACTGAGGAAAAACTCAAATTGAAGATTTTCAACTTTGGTGGTGGCGTGACCCACCGTATAAGAATGATGATTTCAGACACCGCGTACAATTGTCATAGGGCTCTGAGAATCAAGTTCTTCATTAATTTCTTCACACTTAGAGTGTTATTCTTCATTGATTGAAGAAAAAATGTTTCTTCATGTGTTGCACATCTAAGTCATCAATTTTGCATAAGTGTCAGGATGTGTGTCCTTTTCAAAGAACATTCGAAGATTCTAAGATATTTAGCTCACACCGCAACTTGCTAAATCTCTTCTCATCCAAGGGCTTTGTGAAGATATCGGCTAGTTGTTCTTCAGTCTTCACATGCTCGATGGAGATGTCGCCCTTCTACACATGATCACGAAGAAAATGATGACGAATGTGAATGTGCTTTGTCTTCGAGTGCTGAACTGGGTTGTGAGCAATCTTGATGGCACTCTCATTGTCACAGTAGAGAGGCACATTCTTCACGTTGATGCCGTAGTCCTTGAGAGTTTTCTTCATCCACAGCAATTGAGCACAACAAGAGCCAGCAGCAATGTATTCAGCTTCCGCAGTAGACAGTGATACGCAGTTCTGTTTCTTCGAGGACCAACATACCAAAGATCGTCCGAGGAAATGACAAGTACCAGATGTTGACTTGCGGTCCACACGATCACCAGCATAGTCAGAGTAAGAATATCCAATGAGATCAAAAGTAGAGCCCTTGGGGTTCCATAATCCTAGTGTTGGTGTGTGAGCTCGATATCGAAGAATATACTTCACAGCCTTATGGTGTGATTCCTTCGGTGTAGCTTGAAATCGAGCACACATGCAAACACTAAGCATTATATCTGGCCTAGATGCACATAAGTACAATAGAGAACCAATCATGGAGCAGTATACCTTGTGATTGAAGTCAATACCATTTTCATCAGTGCATAGATGGCCATTTGTGGGCATAGGAATTTTGACACCTTTGCAATCTTGCATGCCGAATTTCTTCAGGACATCTTTGAGGAATTTCTCCTGAGATATGAATATGCCATTGTGTTGTTGACGAATTTGAAGACCTAAGAAGAATTTCAACTCTCCCATCATAGACATTTGATATTCTTCACTCATCATATAGGCAAATTCATCACTATAACGTTGGTCAGTACAGCCAAAGATAATATCATCAACATATATTTGGCACACAAACAGTTCATCATCATATGATTTAGTAAAGAGAGTAGGGTCGAGTGAACCGGGTCTGAAGCCATTCTTCACGAAGAATTCCTTCAATGTATCATACCACGCCCGTGGGGCCTGTTTGAGACCATAGAGGGCCTTGTTGAGTCTGAAGACTTTGTCGGGATTCTTTGGATCTTCAAAACCTGGGGGTTGAGCAACATATACTTCTTCCTCAAGCTTACCATTGAGGAATGCACTTTTTACATCCATTCGATATAAAGTGGTATTATGATGGTTAGCATAAGAAAGTAATATGCAAATAGCCTCAAGTCTAGCAACAGGTGCAAAAGTTTCATCAAAATCAATTCCTTCAACCTGTGCGCAGCCTTGAGCTACAAGTCGTGCCTTATTCCTCACCACAAGGCCATTTTCATCTTGCTTGTTGCGCTAGATCCACTTTGTGCCAATGATATTATGCTTGCGAGGATCTGGACGTTTGACCAGTTCCCAGACATTGTTGAGCTCCAACTGATGTAATTCTTCTTGCATGGCCTGATTCCACTAAGGCTCCAGAAATGCTTCATCTACCTTAGTGGGCTCTGTGATAGAGACAAAAGCATAGTGCCCACAAAAGTTAGATAAATGTGAAGCTTTTGAGCGTGTGAGAGGACCTGGCACTTCAATGTCATCGATGATCTTGTCAACTTGCACTTCTTTTACAACGCGAGGATGAACTGGTTGTCGTCGAGGAATTTGATCATTTTCCTCAGCACCATTGTCTTCAGCATTATCTTCAGGTGCATCAGCTCGACGTTCTTCGCGTACATGAATGAATTCTTCAGCAGATTCTTCAGTAGGAATGACATCCTCAGTTGCCTTGAACTTGATAGATTCCTCAGGAGTTGGTTCATCTAACACAGAAGGTAGGTGCTCTCTTTGCGAGCCATTAGTTTCATCGAACCGCACATCTACAGTATCAACAATCTTGTGAAGAGCGATGTTGAAGACTCTATAGGTGTGCGAGTCCTTTCCGTAACCAAGCATAAAACCTTCATGTGATTTCGGTGCAAATTTAGAATTGTGATGAGGATCTCTAATCCAGCATTTAGCACCGAAGACTTTGAAATAACTCACATTGGGTTTCTTGTCAGTGAGGAGTTCATAGGCAGTCTTCTTGAAGAATTTGTGAAGATATACTCTGTTGATGATGTGGCACGCAGTATCAATTGCATCAATCCAAAAACGACTAGGTGTTTTGTATTTATCAAGCATAGTGCAAGCCATCTCAACAAGAGTTCTGTTCTTGCGCTCCACGACGCCATTTTGCTGAGGAGTATAGGGAGCAGTTAACTCATGAGTAATACCAAGTTCATCAAGATAGGCATCAAGACCGAAATTCTTGAACTCAGTTCCATTGTCACTCCTGATGTGTCTGATCTTCACACCAAAGTTAGTTGAAGCCCTCGAGGAAAATCGTTTGAAGACTTCCTGCACTTCATTTTTGTAAGTAACAATGTGTACCCATGTGTAACGAGAGTAATCATCAACAATAACAAAGCCATATAAAGATGCATCATTAGTGACTGCTGAGTAATGATTAGGACCAAAGAGGTCCATGTGAAGCAATTGAAGGACGAGTAGTGGTCATGATAGTCTTATTTGGATGCTTGGCCTTGGTCATTTTTCCAGCTTCACGGGCTCCACACAAGTGATCCTTGAGGAATTTGACATTCTCAATGCCAATGACATGCTTCTTCTTTGCAAGCGTGTGCAAATTCCTCATGCCTGCGTGACCAAGTCGCCGATGCCATAGCCAGCCTTCGAAACTTTTGCAAGTAGACACACGGCTGGTTGTGGTCCTCAGAGAAATCAACAATATACAAGTCTCCTCTCCTAAAGCCTTGAAGACTTTGGAATTGTCAACTTCCATAATCACAACACAACGATACATGCCAAAGATAACAACCATATCAAGATCACAAAGCATTGAGATCGACATGAGGTTGTATCCTAAGGACTCAACAAGCATGACTTTGTCCATGTGTATGTCCTTAGAGATCGCAACCTTACCAAGACCCAATACCGACTTTTGCCTTTGTCAACAAAAGATGATATGCTTCAGATGTGGCGGTGATAAGGAGTATCCATCAATAGATTCTTGTCACCGGTCATGTGATTTGTACATCCACTATCGAGGACCCACTCATTGGCTTTGGGTTGATCATCCTGCAGATGAATTAGTGCAACTTACGATCTCATATACTTCATCAGTGAAGAATATGATATCAAGTTCATCGATGAATTTCATCGAGACGATTATAATGAGATAAGCGATGAGGACGTGTGAAATGAAAGTTCATTTCTTCATGATTTGCTGCGTCCTTTCGGGCATTTTGTCGAGCCCCAAAGAAATTCTTCAGACGTTTAAAGCACGCCCGAGACCTGACCCTGCAGAAGAGGTTAGTTCTTTTTCTTCACCACCCACATCTGAAGGGGTGGCAAAGAGTTCATCACTCTGCGAGCACCATATGAGAATGGTGGCATAGAGGCCAATCCATTTCGTTTCACATAAGAGGGGTTAGGGTAAGCATATGAATAAGCAGAGAAATTCTTCGAGGACTTATGAACATATTGATTTGAGGAATAATGCACATATTCATAGCCCTTAGCTCTACCCTGCGAAATAGAGTTGTTAGCACGATGATAATCATATGAGGACTTTGATCCTTTTGAGGAATTTGATCCACGTGAGGAATTTGGTCCGTATGAGGACTTGGATCCATATGAAGAATTTGGTCCATATGAAGAGTTTGATCTGGAGTTCCTATTCTTCACAGGTGGTGTCATGAGGACATTCACCTGAAGACTTTCAAGGCACTTCTTGGGAACCCAGATTTTCTTCATAGGGGAACCGTCCTGCAGATTAGTGCCAACATATCTAGCAAATACTTCACCATTCTGATTTTTGAACAGTTTATAGTTGGAGTCAAATGACTCATCAGAAGAATGAGGAGATTCGCATGTAAAACCAGATAAGTTAGATGGATCAACTGGAGGTCCCTTTGCAGCAACCCATGAGGTTTTGGGGTACTGCTCAGGCTTCCAATATGTTCCATCAGCATTGAGTTTCCTCTCAAAGGCAATACCCTCTTTCCTAGGGTTCCTGTTGAGGATCTGCTTTTTAAGCACATCACAAAGAGTCTGATGCCCTTTGAGGCTTTTGTACATTCCTGTCATGTACAATTCCTTCAGCCCTGCATCGTCAGTGATACTAGCAATGTCCTCAGATGAGGAATTAGTGATAGCAGAGGCAGGTGAAGAATTTGTAACAGTTGAAGCATTTGAACATTCAGGTGAAGAATTAGCAGATTCACGTTCAATGCACTTTAAGCATGGAGGAACAAATTCTTCCTGAGAAGCGCTGATTTGTTGAGCAAGTAATGAATCGCACTCCTTCTGAAGATCTTCATAACTCACTCTTAGCTTCTCAAGATCTTGCTGTCTTTGAAGAAATTCATAAGAAAGTTTCTCATGATCAGACAAGAGAGTGTTATGATGACCTTGAAGGCTGTCAAACCTAGACTGAAGTCTCTGAAGATTTTCAGTCAGGGCTTTAGTGCGATCCATTTCTTCACCTAACATATCATCACTTTTATCTAGCATGTTGTGAACCTTTTCAAAAGCCCTTTGTTGTTTTACAGCAATCTTAGCAAGTTTTGAGTAGCTGGGCCTTAGATCTTCATCAGATTCATTTTCACTAGATTTAGAGGAGGTATATTTGAGTACCTTGGCACCCTTTGCCATGAAGCAATAGGTGGGAGCGTAGTCATCACTATCTTCATCAACTTTGTTGGTGAGGTCATTTTCTTCAGAGTTGAAGATGGACTTGCTGACAAAAGCAGTAGCGAGAGCCAGACTCTCCACACCAGACTCAGATTCTTCTGATGCCTCCTCTTCCTCATGTTCCTCAGATTCAGCTTCAGAGTCCATTTCCTTGCCAATGAATGCCCGAGCCTTCTTGGAGCTGCTCTTCTTGTGAGAAGAAGGCTTTGAGTATTTTGATGATGAAGATTTCGATGATTTCTTCTTCTTAGCGTCATCAAAACTGTAATCCTTGTATTTCTTCTTCTTTAATTCCTTTTCCCACTGAGGACAGTCTTGAATGTAGTGACCAGGTTTCTTGCATTTGTGGCAAAGTCTTCTCTTATAGTCACTGGATGAGGAATCACTGCTCCTTGAGGATTTTCCAAAGCGACCACGTCTTGAGAACTTCTGGAATTTCTTCACGAGCACTGCTAGCTCCTGGCTCAATTCTTCAGGATCTCCAAGTCTACTACCAGAGTCTTCACAATCAGATTCAGACACAGCCTTGGCCTTCAGGGCACGTGATTTTCCATAGCTAGACCCATAGAGATCTCTCTTTTGAAGAAGTTGGAACTCATGAGTATTTAGCCTCTCGAGGATATCAGCTGGATCAAGTGACTTGTAGTCAGCATGCTCTTGTATCATCAGTGCCAGAGTATCAAATGAGGAATCAAGCGATCTTAACAATTTCTTCACCACCTCATGGTCGGTGATGTCAGTGGCGCCAAGCGCTTGAAGCTCATTTGAGATGTCTGTGAGGCGATCGAAGGTTTGTTGAACATTTTCGTTGTCGAGTCTTTTGAAGCGGTTGAAGAGATTGCGAAGAACATCAACTCGAGATTCACGCTGAGTTGAGACTCCTTCATTTACTTTGGACAGCCTTTCCCAGATGAGCTTAGAAGTTTCCAAAGCACTCACTCTTCCATATTGTCCTTTGCTCAGATGGCCACATATGATATTCTTCGCTTGAGAATCGAGTTGCTTGAATCTCTTCACATCGGCAGCATTCAGAGAAGGTGTGGTGACGGAACACCATTTTCACAACATACCGTAGATCGTTGTCAATTGCCTCAAGATGCATTCGCATCTTGTTCTTCGATAGAGGGTAGTCCGTCCCATCAAAGGTAGGACACCCAGCTGAGACCTTGATCATACCTGCGGTCGACATAACTAAAACTCCAGGTGGTTAAACCAAAATCACACAGAACAAGGGAGTACCTTGCTCTGATACCAATTGAAAGTGCGTTATATCGACTAGAGGGGGGGTGAATAGGCGATTTTTATGAATTCTTCACTTAGGAATTTACCGGTGAGGAAATTCCTTAGCGAAGAACTACTTGCAGCAGAATAAGTACTCAGAAGTAAGCATAAGAGAATGTGGGCATGGTCATCATGATGAAATGAAGACAAACAAAGAGTACAGAAAGCGTAAACACAGGATAGCACAAGATGAAGACAAAAAGACTGAAGAAATTGAACTGAGGAAATTGAGAAAGTCTTCAGTCAAAGTCTTGAAACACAGATATGAATGAACACTCAACACAGTAATGAGGAAATGAAAGAGTTGAGGAAATAGAACCAATTAGGTTGGTGAAGACAATGATTTGGTAGACTAGTTCCAACTACTGTCTAAGTTGTATGTCTGGTTGGAGCGGCTAAGTATTTAAACTCGAGGACACACAGTCCCGGACACCCAGTCGCTGAGCACGCAGCTCAGGACACCAAGTACTCACCGTGTTCTCCTTGAACTAAGGTCACACAGACCTCGTCCAATCACTCGTGGTAAGTCTTCAGGCGACTTCCAAACCTTCACAGACTTGGTCACTCGGCGATCCACAATTCCTTTTGGATGCTCTAGACCATGACGCCTAACTGTCTGGAAGAAGCACAGTCTTCAAAGGTAACAAGCGTCTGATCCTCGCAGGATCAATTTCTTCAGTGATGCTCAATCACTTTGGGTTTGTATGGGTTTGGTTTTGGGTTTTTCCTCACTCGATGATTTTCGCTCAAAGTCCTCAGAGGATGGGTTGCTCTCAAATGACAAGTGTCAAGTTTCTCTCGGAGCAGCCAACCAGCTAGTGGTTATAGGGGGCGGCTATTTATAGCCTAGGGAGCAGCCCGACATGATAAGACATAAATGCCCTTCAATGATATGACCGTTAGGTGGATAAGATATTTTGGGACAGGTGGCAAGAAGACAAAGAACGGTCGGAAATTTGACTCTCAAATTCCTCGGGGCTATCATGTTCCTCATGTGTAGGCAATCCGCACTGGCGAATTCCTAACTCCTCAGTCAGAACAAATTCCTCAGCAAACAGAAGAACTTCGTCTCTGTCACTGATGAAATTGACTGAACTGTATGAGATTTCCGAAGGCTTCACTCGAAGGGATTGGTAGGTGTAGGATTTTGAGTTGAGCATCACATGGAAATTTTTCCTTAGTATTTCCTCGACCCCCTTTAACAATACGGTATTTCCTATGACTCAAGAAAGAGAAAAACGAAACTACGAAAACAAAAGTCTTCACGCTTCATGTTCCTCAAATGAATACCAAGTTTTCAAGGTCACACCAATTTCTTCACTTTCAAAGTCTTCAGAAAGTCTTCAGAATATCAGAGTCTTCAGTCGAAGAACTTCATTTTTAGGGGTCGACTTTCACTGTAAATATCAAACTCCTCATAGACTTATAGACCTATGTACACTCATAAACACATTAGTCCCTTAACCTATAAGTCTTCAATACACCAAAATCACTAAGGGGCAGTAGATGCACTTACAGCGTCTTGTACTCATCAAGCATAGTGCGAGCCATCTCAACAAGAGTTCTATTCTTGCGCTCCACGACGCCATTTTGATGAGGAGTATAAGGAGCAGATAACTCATGAGTAATACCAAGTTCATCAAGATAGTCATCAAGACCAGAATTCGTGAACTCAGTTCCATTGTCACTCCTGATGTGCTTGATCTTCACACCAAAGTTGGTTGAAGCCCTCGAGAAAAATCGTTTGAAGACTTCCTGCACTTCATGTTTGTAAGTAACAATGTGTACCCATGTGTAACGAGAGTAATCATCAACAATAACAAAGCCATATAGAGATGCATCATTAGTGACAGCTCAGTAATGATTAGGACCAAAGAGGTCCATGTGAAGCAATTCAAATGGTCCAGTAGAGGTCATGATAGTCTTTGCTGGATGCTTGGCCTTGGTCATTTTTCCAGCTTCACAGGCTCCACACAAGTGATCCTTGAGGAATTTGACATTCTCGATGCCAATGACATGCTTCTTCTTCGCAAGCGTGTGCAAATTCCTCATGCCTGTGTGACCAAGTCGTCGATGCCATAACCAGCCTTCTGAAGCTTTTGCAAGTAGGCACACGGCTGGTTGCGGTCCTGTAGAGAAATCAACAATATACAAGTCTCCTCTCCTAAAGCCTTCGAATACTTTGGAATTGTCAGCTTCCATAACCACAACACAACGATACCTGCCAAAGACAACAACCATATCAAGATCACAAAGCATTGAGACTGACATAAGGTTGTATCCTAAGGACTCAACAAGCATGACTTTGTCCATGTGTCGATCCTTTGTGATCGCAACCTTACCTAGACCCAATACCTGACTTTTGCCTTTGTCAGCGAAGATGATATGCTTCAGATGTGATGGTGATAATGGAGCATCCATCAATAGATTCTTGTCACCAGTCATGTGATTTGTACATCCACTATCGAGGATCCACTCAGTGGCTTTGGGTTGATCATCCTGCAGATGAATTAGTGCATCTTACGAACTCATATACTTCATCAGCGAAGAATATGATATCAAATTCATCAGTTGAATTTCATCAAGCAGTAAAAACAGACATAGAAGTATGAGGACGAGTGAAATGAAAGTGTTAGGGAACGTAGTAATTTCAAAAAAATTCCTACGAACACGCAAGACCATGGTGATGGCATAGCAACGAGAGGGGAGAGTGTCCGTCCACGTACCCTCGTAGACCGAAAGCGAAGCGTTATAACAACGCGGTTGATGTAGTCGACGTCTTCACGATCCGACCGATCCAAGCACCGAACGACGGCACCTCCGAGTTACACACGTTCAGCTCGATGGCGATCCCGGACTCCGATCCAGCAAAGTGTCGGGATGAGTTCCGTCAAGCCGACGGCGTGTTGGCGATGTTGATGCTCCACCGACGCAGGGCTTCGCCTAAGCTCATGACGATATGACTTCTCCGGCGCAGGCTTCGCCTAAGCTCTCTGACGATATGACCGAAGTGGAATATGGTGGAAGGGGCACCGCACACGGCTAAGGAACGATCCGTAGATCAACTTGTGTGTCATGGGGTGCCCCTGCCCCGTGATATAAAGGAGCCAAGGGAGGTGGCGGCCAAGGAGGAGGCGCACAAGGAGTCCTACTCCTCCGGGAGTAGGATTCCCTCCAATCCTAGTTGGATTAGGATTCCTGGGGGAAAGAGAGAGAGGGGGGCCGGCCCACCTTTCCTAGTCCTAATAGAACTAGGGGAAGGGGGGTGCGCGCAGCCACCTAGGGCTGGCCCTTTCTCCTTTCCACCAAGGCCCACTATGGCCCATGTAGTTCCCGGGGTTCCGTAACCTCCGGTACTCGATAAATTCGATTTCACTCGGAACACTTCCGATGTCCAAATGTAGGCTTCAATATATCAATCTTTATGTCTCGACCATTTTGAGACTCCTCGTCATGTCCGTGATCACATCCGGGACTCGAACAACCTTCAGTGCATCAATACTTATAAACTCATAATGAACATCATCGAAGCGTTAAGCGTGCGGACCCTACGGGTTCGAGAACTATGTAGACATGACCTAGAACCATTCTCGGTCAATAACCAATAGCGGAACCTGGATGCCCATATTGGTTCCTACATATTCTACGAAGATCTTTATCGGTCAAACCGCATAACGACATACGTTGTTCCCTTTGTCATCGGTATGTTACTTACCCGAGATTCGATCGTCGGTATCCAATACCTAGTTCAATCTAGTTACGGTAAGTCTGTTTACTCGTTCCGTAATACATCATCTTACAACTAACTCATTAGTTGTAATGCTTGCAAGGCTTAAGTGATGTGTATCACCGAGAAGGCCTAGAGATACCTCTCCGACAATCGGAGTGACAAAACCTAATCTCAAATCGCCAACCCAACAAGTACCTTTGGAGACACCTGTAGTACTCCTTTATAATCACCCGATTCGCCAGGACGTTTGGTAGTACCAAAGTGTTCCTCCGTAAGCGGAGTTGCATAATCTCATAGTTACAGGAACATGTATGGGTCATGAAGAAAGCAATAGCAACATACTAAACGATCAAGTGCTAGGCTAACGGAATGGGTCATGTCAATCAGATCATTCTCCTAATGATGTGATCCCGTTAATCAAATGACAACTCATGTCTATGGTTAGGAAACATAACCATATTTGATTAACGAGCTAGTCAAGTAGAGGCATACTAGTGACACTCTGTTTGTCTATGTATTCACACATGTATTATGTTTCCGGTTAATACAATTCTAGCATGAATAATAAACATTTATCATGATATAAGGAAACAAATAATAACTTTATTATTGCCTCTAGGGCATATTTCCTTCAGTCTCCCACTTGCACTAGAGTCAATAATCTAGTTCACATCATCATGTGATTCAACACTAATATTCACATCTGTATGGTATTAACACCCATAGTTCACATAGTCATGTGACCAACACCCAAAGGGTTTACCAGAGTCAATAATCTAGTTCACATCGCTATGTGATTAACACCCAAAGAGTACTAAGGGATGATCATGTTTTGCTCGTGAGAGAAGCTTAGTCAACGGGTCTGTCACTTTCAGAGCCGTATGTATTTTGCAAATATTCTATGTCTACAATGCTCTGCACGGAGCTACTCTAGCTAATTGCTCCCACTTTCAATATGCATCCAGATTGAGATTTATAGTCATCTGGATCGGTGTGAAAAGCTTGCATCGATGTAACTCTTTACGACGGGCTCTTTTATCACCTCCATAATCGAGAAATATTTCCTTATTCCACTAAGGATAATTTTGACCGCTGTCCATTGATCTACTCCTAGATCACTATTGCACTCCCTTGCCAAGCTTAGTGGTAGGGTATGTAATAGATCTGGTACACAGCATGACATACTTTATAGAACCTATGGCTGATGCATAGGGAATGACTTTCATTCTCTTTCTATCTTCTGCCGTGGTTGGGTTTTGAGTCTTACTCAATCTCACACCTTGTAACACAGGCAAGAACTCTTTCTTTGACTGTTCCATTTTGAACTACTTCAAAATCTTGTCAAGGTATGTATTCATTGAAAAACATATCAAGCGTCTTGATCTATCTCTATAGATCTTGATGCTCAATATGTAAGCAGCTTCACCGAGGTCTTTCTTTGAAAAACTCCTTTCAAACACTCCTTTATGCTTTGCGAATAATTCTACATTATTTCCGATCAACAATATGTCATTCACATATACTTATCGAGAAAGGCTGTAGTGCTCCCACTCACTTTCTTGTAAATACAAGCCTTTCCAAAAGTCAGTATAAAATCATATGCTTTGATCAACACATCAAAGCGTATATTCCAACTCGAGATGCTTGCACCAGTCCATTGATGGATCTCTGGAGCTTGCACATTTTGTTAGCACCTTTAGGATTGACAAAATCTTCTGGTTGCATCATATACAACTCTTCTTCATTAAGGAATGCAGTTTTGACATCCATTTGCCAGATTTCATAAAATGTGGCAATTGCTAACATGATTCGGACAGACTTTTAAGCATCGATACAAGTGAGAAAATCTCATTGTATTCAACATCTTGAACTTTGTCTAAAACCTTTTTCGACAAGTCTAGCTTTGTAGATAGTAACACTACTATCAGCATCTGTCTTCCTCTTGAAGATCCATTTATTTAACATGGCTTGCTGATCATCGAGCAAGTCAATCAAAGTCCATACTTTTGTTCTCATACATGGATCATATCTCAGATTTTATGGTCTCAAGCCGTTTCGCAGAATCTGGGCTCATCATCGCTTCCTCATAGTTCGTAGGTTCATCATGGTCTAGTAACATGACTTCCAGAACATGATTACCGTACCACTCTGGTGCGGATCTTACTCTGGAAGACCTACGAGGTTTGGTAGCAACTTGATCTGAAGTTTCATGATCATCATCATTAACTTCCTCACTAATTGGTGTAGGAATCACCAGAACTGATTTCTGTGATGAACTACTTTCCAATAAGGGAGAAGGTACAATTACCTCATCAAGTTCTACTTTCCTCCCACTCACTTCTTTCGAGAGAAACTTCTTCTCTAGAAAGGATCCATCTTAGCAATGAAAAACTTGCCTTCGGATCTGTGATAGAAGGTTTACCCAATAGTTACCTTTGGGTATTCTATGAAGACGCACTTCTCCGATTTGGGTTCGAGCTTATCGGTGAAAACTTTTTCACATAAGCATCACAACTCAAACTTTTAAGAAACGACACTTAGGTTTCTTGCTAAACCATAGTTCATACGGTGTCATCTCAACGGATTTAGATGGTGCCCTATTAAACGTGAATGCAGCTGTCTCTAATGCATAACCCCAAAACGATATTGGTAAATCGGTAAGAGACATCATTGATCGCACCATATCAAAATAAAGTACGGTTATGATGTTCGGACACACCTTTACATTATGGTGTTCCATGTGGCGTGAGCTGTGAAACTATTCCACATTGTTTTATATGAAGGCCAAACTCGTAACTCAAATATTCTCCTCCACGATCAGATCGTAGAAACTTTTATTTTCTTATTACGATGATTCTCCACTTCACTCTGAAATTATTTGAACTTTTCAAATGTTTAAGACTTGTGCTTCATTAAGTAGATATACTCATATCTGCTCAAATCATCTTGTGAAGGTCAGAAAATAACGATACTTGCCGTGATCTTTAACACTCATCGGACCGCATACATCAGTATGTATTATTTCCAATAAGTCATTTGCTCGCTCCATTGTTCCGGAGAACGAGTCTTTAGTCATCTTGCCCATAAGGCATGGTTCATAAGCATCAAGTGATTCATAATCAAGTGATTCCAAAATCCCATCAGCATGGAGTTTCTTCATGCGCTTTACACCAATATGACCTAAGCGGCAAAGTGCCACAAATAAGTTGCACTATCATTATTAACTTTGCATCTTTTGGTTTCAATATTATGAATATGTGTATCACTATGATCGAGATCCAATGAACCCTTTTCATTGGGTGTGTAACCATATAAGGCTTTATTCATGTAAGCAGAACAACAATTTATTCTCTTACTTAAATGAATAACCGTATTGCAATAAACATGATCAAATCATATTTATGCTCAACACCAAATAACACTTATTTAGGTTCCACACTAATCCCGAAAGTATAGGAGTGTGCGATGATGATCATATCAATCTTGGAACTACTTCCAACACTCATCGTCACTTCCCTTCAACTAGTCTCTGCTTTTATTACGTAACTCTGTTTGAGTTACTAATCTTAGCAACCGAGCAGTATCAAATACTGGGGCTACTATAAACACTAGTAAGGTACACATCAATAACATGTATATCAAATATAACCTTGTTCACTTTGCCATCCTTCTTATCCACCAAATATTCAGGGTAGTTCCGCTCAAAGTGACCAGTTCCATTGCAGCAAAAGTACTCGGTCTCGGGCTTAGGTCTAGACTTGGGCTTCTTCACTCGAGCAGCAACTTGCTTGCCGTTCCTTTTGAAGTTCCCTTCTTCCCTTTGCCATTTTCCTTGAGACTAATAGTCTTGTCAACCATCAACACTTGATGTTTTTCTTGATTTCTACCTTCGCCGATTTTAGCATCGCGAAGAGCTCGAGAATCTTTTCGTCATCCTCGCATACTATAGTTCATCACGAAGTTCTACTAACTTAGTGATGGTGACTAGAGAATTCTGTCAATCACTATCTTATCCGGAAGATTAACTCCCACTTGATTCAAGTGATTGAAGTACTCGGACAATCTGAGCACATGCTCACTAGTTGAGCGATTCTCCTCCATCTATTAGCTATAGAACTTGTTGGAGATTTCATATCTCTCAACTCGGTATTTGCTTAAAATATTAACTTCAATTCCTGGAACATCTCATATGGTCCATGACGTTCAAAACGTCTTTGAAGTCCCGATTCTAAGCCGTTAAGCATGGTGCACTAAACTATCAAGTAGTCATCATATTGAGCTAGCCAAAGCGTTCATAACGTCGTATTCGCTCATATTGAGCTAGCCAAACGTTCATAACGTCGCATACGCTCCTGCAATAGGTCTGTCACCTAGCGGTGCATTAAGGACATAATTCTTCGCAGCAATGAGGATAAACCTCAGATCACGGATCCAATCCGCATCATTGCTACTAACATCTTTCAATACAATTTTCTCTAGGAACACATATAAAAACATAGGGAAGCAACAACGCAAGCTATTGATCTACAACATAATTTGCAAAATACTACGGGACTAAGTTCATGATAAATTAAAGTTCAATTAATCATATTACTTAAGAACTCCCACTTAGACCGACATCTCTCTAGTCATCTTAAGTGATTACGTGATCCAAATCAACTAAACCATGTCCGATCATCACGTGAGATGGAGTAGTTTCAATGGTGAACATCACTATGTTGATCATATCTACTATATGATTCACGCTCGACCTTCGGTCTCCGTGTTCGAGGCCATATCTGTTATATGCTAGGCTCGTCAAGTTTAAACTGAGTATTCGCGTGCATAACTGTTTTGTACCCGTTGTAGATGGACGTAGAACTTATCACACCCGATCATCACGTGGTGTCCGGGTACTACGAACTTTGGCAGCGGTGCATACTCAGGAGAACACTTCTTGATAATTTTAGTGAGAGATCATCTTATAATGCTACCGTCAATCAAAGCAAGATAAGATGCATAAAGGATAAACATCACATGCAATCAATATAAGTGATATGATATGGTCATCATCATCTTGTGCTTGTGATCTCCATCGCCAAGCACCGTCATGATCACCATCGTCACCGCGCGACACCTTGATCTCCATCGTAGCATCGTTGTCGTCTCGCCAACTATTGCTTCTACGACTATCGCTACTCCTTAGTGATAAAGTAAAGCAATTACATGGCGTTGCATTTCATACAATAAAGCGACAACCATATGGCTCCTGCCGATTGCCGATAACTCGGTTACAAAACATGATCATCTCATACAATAAAATATAGCATCACGTCTTGACCATATCACATCACAACATGCCCTGCAAAAACAAGTTAGGCGTCCTCTACTTTGTTGTTGCAAGTTTTACGTGGCTGCTACGGGCTGAGCAAGAACCGTTCTTACCTACGCATCAAAACCACAGCGATAGTTTGTCAAATAGACTCCGTTTAACCTTCTCAAGGACCGGGCGTAGTCATACTCGGTTCAACTAAAGTGAGAGAGACAGACACCGCCGGTCACCTTTAAGCAACGAGTGCTCGGGCGGTGAAACCAGTCTCGCGTAAGCGTCTGGCGTAATGTCGGTCGGGCCGCTTCATCTCACAATACCGCTGAACCAAAGTATGACATCTGGTAGGCAGTATGACTTGTATCGCCCACAACTCACTTGTGTTCTACTCGTGCACATGACATCAACGCATAAAACCTGGCTCGATACCTTTGTTAGGGAGCGTAGTAATTTCAAAAACTTTCCTACGAACACGCAAGACCATGGTGATGGCATAGCAGCGAGAGGAGAATGTCCGTCCACGCCCTCGTGAGACCGAAAGCGAAGCGTTATAACAACGCGGTTGATGTAGTCGTGCGTCTTCACGATCCGACCGATCCAAGCACCGAGCGTCACGGCACCTCCGAGTTCTGCACACGTTCAGCTCGATGGCGATCCCGGACTCGATCCAGCAAAGTGTCGGGATGAGTTCCACAAGACGACGGCGTGTTGGCGATGTTGATGCTCCATCGGCGCAGGGCTTCGCCTAAGCTCGCGACGATATGACTTCTCCGGCGCAGGCTTCGCCTAAGCTCTCTGACGATATGACGAAGTGGAATATGGTGGAAGGGGCACCGACACGGCTAAGGAACGATCCGTAGATCAACTTGTGTGTCATGGGGTGCCCCTGCCCCGTGATATAAAGGAGCCAAGGGGAGGTGGCGGCCAAGGAGGAGGCGCACCAGGAGTCCTACTCCTCGGGAGTAGGATTCCCCTCAATCCTAGTTGGATTAGGATTCCCGAGAGGAAAGAGAGAGGGGCGGCCCACCTTTCCTAGTCCTAATAGGACTAGGGGAAGGGGCGCAGCCACCTAGGGCTGGCCCTTTCTCCTTTCCACCAAGGCCCACTATGGCCCATGTAGTTCCCGGGGTTCGGTAACCTCCGGTACTCCGATAAATTTCGATTTCACTCGGAACACTTCCGATGTCCAAATGTAGGCTTCAATATATCAATCTTTATGTCTCGACCATTTCGAGACTCCTCGTCATGTCCGTGATCACATCCGGGACTCGAACAACCTTGGTGCATCAATACTTATAAACTCATAATGAACTGTCATCGAAGCGTTAAGCGTGCGGACCCTACGGGTTCGAGAACTATGTAGACATGACCTAGAACCATTCTCGGTCAATAACCAATAGCGGAACCTGGATGCCCATATTGGTTCCTACATATTCTACGAAGATCTTTATCGGTCAAACCGCATAACGACATACGTTGTTCCCTTTGTCATCGGTATGTTACTTACCCGAGATTCGATCGTCGGTATCCAATACCTAGTTCAATCTCGTTACCGGTAAGTCTGTTTACTCGTTCCGTAATACATCATCTTACAACTAACTCATTAGTTGTAATGCTTGCAAGGCTTAAGTGATGTGTATCACCGAGAAGGCCTAGAGATACCTCTCCGACAATCGGAGTGACAAAACCTAATCTCGAAATCGCCAACCCAACAAGTACCTTTGGAGACACCTGTAGTACTCCTTTATAATCACCCGATTCGTTGTGACGTTTGGTAGTACCAAAGTGTTCCTCCGTAAGCAGGAGTTGCATAATCTCATAGTTACAGGAACATGTATGGGTCATGAAGAAAGCAATAGCAACATACTAAGCGATCAAGTGCTAGGCTAACGGAATGGGTCATGTCAATCAGATCATTCTCCTAATGATGTGATCCCGTTAATCAAATGACAACTCATGTCTATGGTTAGGAAACATAACCATCTTTGATTAACGCGCTAGTCAAGTAGAGGCATACTAGTGACACTCTGTTTGTCTATGTATTCACACATGTATTATGTTTCCGGTTAATACAATTCTAGCATGAATAATAAACATTTATCATGATATAAGGAAACAAATAATAACTTTGTTATTGCCTCTAGGGCATATTTCCTTCAGAAAGTTCATTTCTTCATGATTAGCCTGCGTCCTTTCAGGCATTTTTGTCAAGCCCCCAGCAAATTCTTCAGACGTTAAAGCACGTCTGGAGACCTGACCCTGCAGAAGAGATTAGTTCTTTTTCTTCACCACCCACATCTGAAGGGGTGGCAAAGAGTTCATCACTCTGCGAGCTCCATATGAGAATTGTGGCAAAGAAGCCAGACCATTTCGTTTCACATAAGAGGGGTTAGGGTAAGCATATGAATAAGCAGATAAATTCCTCGAGGACTTATGAACATAATGGTTTGAGGAATAATGCACATATTCATAGCCCTTAGCTCTACCCTGCGAAACAGAGTTGTTAGCACGATGATAATCATATGAGGACTTTGATCCTTTTGAGGAATTTGATCCACGTGAGGAATTTGGTCCGTATGAGGACTTGGATCCATATGAAGAATTTGGTCCATGTGAAGAGTTTGATCTGGGGTTCCTATTCTTCATAGGTGGTGTCATGAGGACATTCACCTAAAGACTTTCAAGGCACCTTTTGGGAACCCAGATTTTCTTCATAGGGGAACCGTTCCTGCAGTTAGTGCCAACATATCTAGCAAATACTTCACCATTCTGATTTTTGAACAGTTTATAGTTGGAGTCAAATGACTCATCGAAGAATGAGGAGATTCACATGTAAAGCCAGATAAGTTAGATGGATCAAGCTGGAGGTCCCTTTGCAGCAACCCATGAGGTTTTGGGGTCCGCTCGGGCTTCCAATATGTACCATCAGCATTGAGTTTCCTCTCAAAGGCAATACCCTCTTTCCTAGGGTTCCTGTTGAGGATCTGCCTTTTAAGCACATCACAAAGAGTCGGATGCCCTTTGAGGCTTTTGTACATGTCTGTCATGTACAATACCTTCAGCCCTGCATTGTCAGTGATACTAGCAATGTCCTCAGATGAGGAATTAGTGATAGCAGAGGCAGGTGAAGAATTTGTAACAATTGAATCATTTGAACATTCAGGTGAAGAATTAGCAGATTCACGTTCAATGCACTTTAAGCATGGAGGAACAAATTCTTCCTGGGAAGGGCTGATTTATTGAGCAAGTAATGAATTGCGCTCCTTCTGAAGATCTTCATAACTCACTCTTAGCTTCTCAAGATCTTGCTTCTTTTTAAGAAATTCATAAGAAAGCTTCTCATGATCAGATAAGAGAGTGTTATGATGACCTTCAAGGGCGTCAAACCTAGACTGAAGTCTCTGAAGATTTTCAATCAAGGTTTTAGAGCGACCCATTTCTTCACCCAACATATCATTACTTTTGTCTAGCAAGTTTTGAACCTTTTCCAAGGCCGTTTGTTGTTTAGTGGCAATGCAAACAAGCTTGGTATAGCTAGGTTCAAAATCATCATCAGATTCATCATCACTAGACTCGGATGAGGAACATTCGGTTACCTTGACACCATTTGCCATGAGGCATGGTGCAGAAGATGATGGTTCTGGTTCGAAAGTCATCGTTTTGAGAGATTCCTTGAAGTCCTCAAACCAAGGATCATGACGGGTTCGATGACCTTCATAGACGTCAGAGATTCGGTCCCAGATAAGCTTCGCATTGCAAAGATGCATAATGCGCCTGAATTCATCTCTGGATAGGCAGGAACCGATGATATCCTTCGCCATGGTGGCAAGTCGAGTGTACTTGCGAATGTCATCAGCGTCCGCTTTCTTGCATAGATCGGTAAGACCAATCTCAGTGACGGTCCACAGCTCGCTGTTCATGGCCATGAGGCGCTTCCTCATCATGGCCTTCCACTTGGGATAATCATGACCGTCAAAGATGGAGCATGTCACTTTCTTCATACCTGCGGCCGACATAACTAAAAATCCAGGCGGTTAAACCAAAATCACACAGAAGAAGGGAGTACCTTGCTCTGATACCAATTGAAAGTGCGTTATATCGACTAGAGGGGGGGTGAATAGGCGATTTTTATGAATTCTTCACTGAGGAATTTGCCGGTGAGGAAATTCCTTAGCGAAGACCTACTTGCAGCGGAATAAGTACTCAGAAATAAGCATAACAGAATACAAGCATGGTCATCATGATGAAATGAAGACAAGCACAGAGTACAAAAAGCGTAATCACAGGATAACACAAGATGAAGACAAACAGACTAAAGAAATTGAACTGAGGAAATTGAGAAAGTCTTGAGTCAAAGTCTTCAAACACAGATATGACAAGCGCACAACACAGTTATGAGGAAATGAAAGAGTTGAGGAAATAGAACCAGTCGGCTTGGTGAAGACAATGATATGGTAGACCAGTTCCAACTGCTTTCTCAGTTGTACATCTGGTTGGAGCGGCTGAGTACTTAAACTCGAGGACACACAGTCCCGGACACCTAGTCCTGAGCACGCAGCTCAGGACACCAAGTCCTCACCATATTCTCCTTGAACTAAGGTCACACAGACCTCGTCCAATCACTCATGGTAAGTCTTCAGGCGACTTCCAAACCTTCACAGACTCGGTCACTCGGCAATCCACAATTCCTCTTGGATGCTCTAGACCATGACGCCTAACCGTCTGGAAGAAGCACAGTCTTCAAAGGTAACAAGCGTCGGATCCACGCAGGATCAATCTCTTCAGTGATGCTCAATCCCTTTGGGTTTGTAGGTGTTTGGATTTGGATTTTCCTCACTCGATGATTTTCGCTCAAAGTCCTCAGAGGATGGGTTGTTCTCAAATGACAAGTGTCAAGTTCTCTCGGAGCAGCCAACCAGCTAGTGGTTGTAGGGGGCGGCTATTTATAGCCTAGGGAGCAGCCCGACATGATAAGACATAAATGCCCTTCAATGATATGACTGTTAGGTGGATAAGATATTTTGGGACAGCTGTCGTGTAGCACAGCAACGGTCGGAAATTTGAGGTTCAAATTCCTCAGGGCTATCATGTTCCTCACTGTGTAGGCAATCCGTACTGGCGAATTCCTAACTCCTCAGTCAGAATAAATTCCTCGTGACTGAAGAACTTCGTCTCACATGAAGAAAATGACTGAAGCTGTATGAGATTTCCAATGGCTTCACTCGAAGGGATTGGTAGGTGTAGGATTTTGAGTTGAGCATCACATGGAAATTTTTCCTTAGTATTTCCTTGACCCCCTTTAACAGTACGGTGTTTCCTATGACTCAAGAAAGAGAAAACGAAACTACGAAAATAAAAGTCTTCACGCTTCATGTTCCTCAAATGAATACCAAGTCTTCAAGGTCACACCAATTTCTTCATTTTCAAAGTCTTTAGAAAGTCTTCAGAATACCAAAGTCTTCAGTTGAAGAACTTCATTTTTAGGGGTCGACTTTCACTGTAAATATCAAACTCCTCATAGACTTATAGACATGTTTACACTCATAAACGCATTAGACCCTTAACCTATAAGTCTTCAATACACCAAAATCACTTAGGGGCACTAGATGCACTTACATACGGTGACTTTGTAAAATCTCAATATAATATGCCGACTCAGTCTCTCGAAGGTGCTCATAGGGGTAGTGTGTGCGTGTGCGTGCTGATATAAATGATTGTATGCGCGTCTGTATTGTGTTAGAAAAACTTGACACACCTTTTCTTGATTTTTTTAGGGGTAAAACTAGGTTTTATTCATCAGAGACCACAGATAGGGGGATACAAATTGGATCATGGGGTTGGCCAAGCCATACGCGGCGCCCCTGACAAAGATTAAGAAAGTTCCTGGCTAACCTATGTGCTTCGACATTAACTACACGATCTTGACTTGAGCCCAATTTCACTAATTATAGCACCAAAACAACCTTTAGATCCCTTGTTGATGTCTGAGATAACCTGCTTGGAGTCCGAGGAAATGACAAAATTTTGAACATGAAGATCTTCGGCAAGGGACAGGGCCTCTCTACAAGCAATGGGCCTCAAGAGTTGCCGGATCCTTGACACCAGCTATCACCAGTGATGAGCTGCCATCATAATTGCCATTGCTATCACGGCACACTGCTGCTGCAGATCCCCCTCGTCTTGCACGCACCCCGGCGTCCACATGGATCTTCATGAACCCAGCCAGCGGAGCCTTTTGGCGTCTCTGAATAATTGCAGGCATGTCTGATGATGGTTGGGTAGGTTCTTGCTGCTTATCCCTAATCACGTCGAGCTTTCTATAAACCTATTCGCAAACATGAAGGTCGATTGGGGCTTTGGAAGACCCCCTCATGGATCGCCTTGCAACGGGATGACCATATAGACCATAGAGTGACCGCGAGAACCATTTGGTCATGTGAGAGCATCTCCATAAGAGTAAACAACCACTGTTTGGTGCTTGGTTCTGAAGTACTCATCATTTTATGTGTCAAATCATGTTCGGTTAAAGCCCACACACATCTTGACATGGTGCACTCGATCAATGAATGTCTCCATGAGTCTGGTGCGCCGCAAAGGCCACATGAGACACCCTAACATAAGAATCTGCACAAGAATTCGTTCTCCCAACAGTAATCCGTTTTTTTTTCCAAGTCAAATAGGGAAATAACTGGGCCTCTTATCTGAAACCGGCGCTTGAAAAGAAGAGAGCAAGGAGCAACTCAGGCCCATACATGCCTCAGCAGAAAGGCCATCTTGTTTGAGGCCCAAGCAAAGCGGTTGGCTCGGAAGCACACTCCTTTGGAATTCCCTAACATACGCTCATTGAGTAAGATGTCACTATTTCGCAACTAGCCGATCGGCGAATCAATCCCAGTTGGCCGGCCATGTAAGATGTTCAGCATGTACAAAGATCATGGTTTTGAGAACGTTCCAACTTCAGTTTTTTCTGGTTTCAGAAACCTTCTAGAAGGAACCTGAGCGACTTTTTCTGTTTTCCTTTTTTGTTTTTGTTTTGGTTTTCATTATTCATTTTTTTGTTTATCTGTTTCTGATTTTCTCTTTTCTCTTTTCAGTTTCTTCTCTTTTTTTGTTTTCCTTTTTCAAGTTGACTTTCTTCTTAATATTCTTCTCAAAAATTTCCAAGATTGTTCACATTTTCAAAAAAATGTTCCTCTTTTCATAATTTGTTCACAAATTCAAAAATGTCCGAGTCTCAAATAATGTACATGAATTACAAAAATATTCCTGTTTTAAAATTTTGTTTACAATTTCAAAATGATCAGGAATTAAAATATTTTTCTTTTAAATTCTTTCACAAATTGGATAACTATTCATTTTGGAAAAAGGTTCAGGAATGTTCGTGGTTTCAAATTTTAGTCAGAAATTAAAAAAGTTTGCAGTACATAAAATGCTCAAGAATTTCAAAAATGTGATTTCAATTTTTCTTAAGAATATCATGAAATGTTCCATGGTTTCATGGTTTCAAACATAGCTCAGAAAATTCAAAAATGTTCGTGTTTCAGAAAATATTCAAAAATTCATAAAATGTTCACAATTTTGAATTTAGTTCATAATTTGATGCAATGTTCCTTTTTGAAAAGTTCAAAAAATTTTGTGGTTTCTAATTTTTGTTCCGGATATCATGAAATGTTCCACTTTTGAAATATTTGTTCAAAAACTCAAAAAAAATTCAGGGTTTCACAAATTCAATTTTTTTTATGTTTTTCAAAAAATAAATATTTTGTACAATTATTCCGCCTTTTCAAAAAATCACATATTCAAAAAATGCTCCTATCTCTGAAAGTTTGTTTAGAAATTTAAGAAATGTTGGCACTTTTTCAAAATATATATTAAAAAAATGTTCACCCCAGTAATTCGCTATAATAGCTAATTTTGGTTTGCGACAGTACTGGTTCTGGTTCGCTGCAGTAGAATATTCCGATTCTGCATTTACTCCAGTCCTTTAAGATCTTTGCTGCTCTACTATCAGTAATACTTGTTAACTCGAACGGCTAGTAGGTTGCCTAAAGACTTGATTAATTTGTGCACGTACCCTTCTAGGGTTTTCTATCCTCGCGGCGACTGTAAGGCGATCGCGAAAGAAAGTCACGTTCCCTCTCCTAGGGCAGATCTGAATCCTCTTCCGTTTGCTATACAGGAGGATCGGGACCTCTATTAGTCCACGGGCAGGGAGGTTGAATCTGCGTGTGGAGTCAGATCGAGGGAGTTATGGCTAGCGAGAACTCGGCGATACCGGTGATTCGGGAGGCTGCGGAAGTTGATCGGAATAAGGAGAGCATAGGGAGAGTTCCTGAGGGGGCCCAGGGAGGTAGCCAAGGATCTATGGCGGGTGGAAGTTGTTCGAGGACAGTTGATCTCGATGACAAATTCAAGTACCTAAACCTGCGATCGGAAGAGGAGGAAGATGTCGTCCTGGAGGAGGATCTGGAAGAGCTTGAAAAAGATGCGGAATTTATGGCCTTGGCCCGGGTTCACACCATGCGCACTTTCAGCCATGGTGCTTTCTTCGGGGCAATGCGCTCCGTATGGAATCTAGCACAGGGCGTGGTGTTTAGGGCTATTGAAGATAATCTGTTTTCTGTTCAGATGAGCTGCTTGGCTGATTGGGAGCGAGTCATGAAGAACGGTCCATGGATCTTTCGGAATTGCCCGGTTCTGTTGGCTGCTTATGATGGATGGTCAGAACCAAGTGAGACAGAGTTATATACTTACCAAGCATGGGTCAAGGTTATGGGTCTCAAGGAGAAGATGCGTACTGGGAGTATAGCAATGCAGCTTGCCAGAAAAGCCGGAGTGGTAGATGGCGTGGATGAGAGATCGGTGAAAGGACAAGGGGGTGGCATCCGTGTTCGGGTGACTTTGGATGTGCGTAATCCATTGATGAGATGTGCCAGCTTAACTCTTAGAAAGAAAAAGGTTTTTTTTCGATTTTGAATATGAGAAGATGCCATGCTTCTGTGGTGTTTGTGGCTTGGTTGGTCATGTGGCTAAAGAACATGGGAACGGTTTGCACGAAGCTACTGATATTGTTTACCTAGCTACTTTGATTGCACCAGAGTTTAGAAGAGAGGAACAGTGGCAGAACTATGGTGCTGAAGGTAGTGGAGGAGGACGAGGGGGAAGAGGCTGGGGAGCGGGGGATGATGACACGAAGAGCTCTTCGTCTAGCCCTACTGACCCGGTGGGACATTCTGTGAACCCATTAGGAATTTATAAAAGGCGGCTTCAAATTGATGGTACTGATGGTGTGCTACGCAACCAGCTCTTAATTAAAGGTGGTGTTGGGGAGGACATGGAGGACCCTGAAGTATTAAAAGACAAGGATGAGAAAGACAATGATGAGGTTCTGTCTTCGGGAAGTAAGAGACATAAGGTTGATGATATCCAAATTATGGACTTGGCAACATTGGCGGCCTCCGGCTTGGAGGACCGCTAGGCCTAATGTGTACTCTAGCTTGGAACTGCCGGGGGGTGGGGAACCGCCGGACAGTTCGTGATTTACTGGCTTTATGCCAGTCTAATAACCCCCGTCTTGTTTTCCTTTGTGAAACAAGGCAATCGGTGGAGAAGATGGAGAGGCTACGATGGAGATTGGGTCTTAAGGGCTATGAAGGAGTGGGAAGTGATGGCCGTAGTGGTGGCTTGGCATTGTATTGGCATGAATCATTGCATGTTGAGGTTCTGGGAAAGAGTAACAGATACATTGACATTTGTGTAAAGCCACGTGTTGAGAACCGTCACTTGATGTGGACTTTGTTAGCAGGCCTCAAGGCAGTCTCGCCATTGCCATGGATGGTAATTGGTGACTATAATGAGGCATTATGGCAATATGAGCATTGTTCTGCAAGAGAGAGACCAGAAGCACAGATGGTGGCCTTCCGTGAAGCTTTGGCAGTGTGCGAGTTGAGGGATATTGGTTTTTCAGGCTTTCCATTTACTTACAGTAACAATCAGCAGGACAATCGCAATGTGCGGGTGAGACTCGATCGAGCATGTGCTGACGACGAGTGGATGGACAGGTTTCCAAATGCGGTCTTGCATCATTTATTGACCTCAAGGTCGGACCACTGTCCTTTACTACTGCGGCTTGATCAGCCAGAACAGAGGCCGAAGAAGAGGGGGCTGCGTTATGAGTTAATGTGGGAGAGAGGGGCATCTTTGCCTGAGGTTATCAAGAATTCGTGGCAGAAAACTAAGATGAGTGGAGATTTAGGAGATGTAGCTACATCTTTGCGTCAAGTGATGAAGGACTTGCATGAGTGGAGTACGCGCAAGTTTGGCCATGTGAGACGTGAGTTAGAAGAACTACGAGGTGATCTTGCGGAGTTGAATCGTTTGGATGCAGATAGGATCTTGATCAAACAAAAGATGGAGCGGATGGATGAACTATTGTATCGTGAAGAAATGATGTGGCTACAACGATCTCGAATTGATTGGTTGCGAGAGGGTGACAGGAATACACGTTATTTCCTGCGAAGAGCTGTGTGGCGGGCGCGTAGAAATCTTATCAAGAAACTTAAAAAAAGATGATGGGATGTGGTGTACAGTACCTACAGACATGGAACGCATGGCCTCGTCATTCTTCAAGGAGCTATATACTAAGGATCCGACCCTTAACTCGGGGCCGATTCTAGAGTTGCTGGAGGGAAAGGTTACTGATGGAATGAATGAAATGCTGACAAAGGATTTTACAGAGAAAGAAATTGGTGATGCCTTATTCCAAATTGGGCCTTTGAAGGCACCTGGTCCAGATGGCCTGCCAGCAAGATTTTATCAAAGGAACTGGGCAACAGTGAAGGCTGAGATTGTGGGTGCTGTGCAGAAGTTTTTTGCAGAAGGTCTGATGCCAATGGGAGTTAATGAGACTAGTATTGTTTTGATTCCAAAAGTAGGCGAACCAATTAGTCTGAAAGATTTTCGACCCATCTCGCTGTGCAATGTTATATACAAGATAGTCTCAAAATGCATGGTTAACAGATTAAGGTTAATTCTTGATGATCTAATCTCAGAGAATCAAAGCGCCTTCGTACCTGGGCGTTTGATTTCTGATAATGCAGTTGTGGCATTTGAGGTGATGCATTTTATACAGCAAGAGCAAAAACCTGAGTTGGCCAAGTGTGCGTATAAGCTCGACCTTTCCAAGGCATATGATAGGGTGGATTGGACTTTTCTAGAGATGGCTATGGTTAAGATGGGCTTTTCTTTAACATGGATTAAGTGGATCATGCAATGTGTGACGACAGTCAGATTCTCGGTGAACTTTAATGGGAAGCTATTGGAGCCATTTGTACCTACCAGAGGGTTGAGACAAGGTGATCCGTTGTCACCATTTCTTTTTTTATTTGTGGCTGACTCTCTGTCGAGTTTGATTCAGGAGGCGGTTAGAAATCGGGGTCTTAGCCCGGTGGTAATCTGCCGGACGGCGCCTGCGATTACGCACCTCCTATTTGCGGACGACACGCTATTATTTTTCAAGGCATCTGAGGAGTAGGCATCCTTGGTGAAGGGGGTTTTGGACAGATATACCTTGGCGACAGGACAGTTAATCAATGAGGCCAAGTGCAGCATAATGTTCACTGATGTATGCCCATATGAACGTAAGCACAGGATCAAGGAAGTGTTAGGTGTGGTGAGTGAGGAATTTGAGGACCGGTACCTTGGCTTGCCGGTTCCGGAAGGAAGAATGAACAGAGGCAAATTTCAATCACTTCAAGCAACTTTGGCAAAACGATTTTTTGATCTGGGAGAGAAGCAAGCTTCAAGTGGAGCAAAGGAAACTTTGATTAAGTCCATCGCACAGGCTATACCGACTTATATGATGAGTGTTTTCAGATTACTGGCATCGACTTGCGACGACCTGACACGTATGATACGAAGCTACTGGTGGGGAGCAGAAAATGAAAAACACAGGACGCATTGGATTGCATGGGAAAAACTTATTCGCCCTAAGAATCAAGGCGGCCTTGGGTTCCGTGATATGAGGCTTTTCAACCAAGCTCTATTGGCAAGACAGGCATGGCGATTGATCGACCGACCAGGTAGTTTATGTGCGAGACTATTAAAAGCAAGATATTACAGACGGGGAAGCTTGTTGGACACAGTCTTCACTGGTAATGCATCCCCTGTATGCAGAGGTATCGAACATGGACTTGAGCTACTGAAAAAAGGGATGATCTGGAGAATTGGTAATGGCAAAAAAGTTAGAGTATGGAGAGATCCGTGGATTCCACGTGGTGGGACTCGCAAGCTACTCAGGGATCGAGGAAATTGCAGATTCAACAGGGTGGACCAGTTCCTTCTGCCGGATGGTTCATGGAATGAATCACGTTTGAATGAATATATGATAAGGCCTGATGTACAGGAAATTCTCAAAATAAAAGTTTCACGTAGATTTGATGAGGATTTTCTAGCTTGGCATTGTGAGAAGGATGGACGATTTACAGTTAGAAGCGCCTACCATCTTGCTGTGTTGGAACATCTACAAAATCAGGGTGGAGAGGCAACTAGTATGCGACCAGATAGGGATCGCCCGGTGTGGCGTATGTTCTGGAAAATTGACGTGCCTCAAAAAATGAAGATACGTTCGTGGAAGCTATTGAAGGAGGGGTGACCTACTCGCCAAGTCAAAAAAGCAAGGCACCTCGATATTAATGAGCAGTGTCAGCGGTGTGGGCGTGTGACGGAGGATAGTTTTCATGCTGTTATCGCTTGTCCTCCAGCTGCTGCGGTGTGGGATGCCATGGGATCAGTTTGGAATGTTCCCCCCAAAGAAACAAGTGTAAACACAGGTACTGAGTGGCTATTTGATCTATTGGTTACAGTTTCTGAGGATGTGAAAGCTAAGGTGTTGATGATAATTTGGAGGAATTGGCAATTGCGGAATGATGCCGTGCATGACAAAGCACCTGCTCCGGTGGAGGCTACTAAGGCATTCTTGCAGAGTTATATGCTTACTCTACAGCAGATTAAATATGATAAAGGATATGATATGTTCAAAGGAAAAACAAGTGTCGATGCTGATGGTTCTCTTGTTTTGCCAAGTGGAGATGGCCGTGTTCAGGAGCTTAAGCCATGGCCGCCACCTCCGGACGGGTGGGTTGCCATCTCCATTGATGGATCTTTTAATTCAACTGATAACACAGCTGGTGCAGCCATGGTGGCAAGGGATTGGAAGGGTATTCATATTGCATCGGCATGCTGGTTTATTCCACAATGTACAGACGCCTTAGAAGTTGAATGTGTTGCTGCTCGGGAGGGCCTAATGCTGGCACTACAGCTTACACAATTACCGCTAATTATTCAATCTGATTGTGCGTCTTTGGTGAAGAAGCTGAATTGCAAGGAGATGGATAGATCATATATGGGTCATCTGGTTAATGAGATAAAGGATCTCATGAGGGAGAGGAGTTTTTGTGTCTTCATATTAATCGAATGCAGAATAGGACTGCAGATCGTTTAGCCTATTTTTCAAGAATGGAACGCCGCACCAACTTGTGGTTGCAGGAGTCCCCAAATATTCTGGTTAGCTTGCTGGCAAGCGATTGTACAACTATTCCTTAATAATAAAGCTCCTTTGATGTCGCAAAAAAAAAAAAACTCGAACGGCTAGTAGCGTGCGATACTAAGCCAATTCGAATTCTGGGACCGAGCGCGCCTCCTTTTTTGTATCTTTTTCCGACGGTAGAACTCGATAGCCCGGCTAGTCAGGCCGCCTCCTATGGGTGCCGCCGCCAATTTCACTCAAAGAGCGTCAAATAGGGGCTCCCCATGACTAGTGCGTGTACCAGAATCGTATAAAAAAAACAAATAAGAGAACATCGTGGTGGGCTAGTCCGATGCTGACCCTTTGTTGCTGTCATCGTGTTAGATGTGAAGGCTAGATGTGAGGGAATTTTTCCTTGTTTTTTCTCCTTCTTCCGTTTCCTTTTCATTTTTCTTTCCTTTTTCCTTTTTTCATGTTTATCTTTTCCTTTTTCTTTCCTTTTTCCTTTTTTCATGTTTATCTTTTCCTATTCTTTTATTCTTGTTCTTTTAATATGTTTCTTTTCAAGTTTCTTTTCTTTTTCAACAAATGTTCGCATCTTTTAGATTTTGTTCATTTTTACAGAATGTTGCTGGTTTGAAACATAGTTCAGAAATTCCAAAAAAAGATAGAATTTCAAATATTGTTCGCTTCTTTTACAAAAAGGTTCAAAATTTTAAAACACCGATAATATCAAAATTTAAAGATGTTTGCATTTTATATTTTTGTTCACACATTCAGAAAATGTTCGGGAACTTCAAAATAGTTCCCAATTTCAAAAAACTTTTCACAGAAATTTCATAAACTTTCCGTGTTTGCGAAAATTTGTTTGCGAATTCCAAAAATGTTCGCACATTTTGAAAATATGTTTGCATTTTAAAATTTTGTTCAAAAATCAAAATATATGGGTTTTTTTAATCCAGCATTTCCAATATTGTTCGTAGTTTCAAGAACTGATTTCATTTTGAATTTTGTTCCCCTTTTCAAGATATGTTTTAGAAACTCAAAAACAAATTCAGCTTTTAATGAAATGTTGGTGTTTTGAAAATTTTGTTCATAGTTTTTGAGAAAGTATGTGTTTCAAAAAAAATATTTACATTTTCAAAAAGAGTATAACTTTCAAATTTTCTAAAAAATTTAAATCCGTTCGACTTATAGTTCGTATGCACTGGGTTGCTATTTTAGTTACAGATTATTTTCGAATCTGAACGTTAAGATTTTATTGCTGTTATTTAATTATGTAAGCTGTGCGTTGAATATCTAGCATAGAAGCCTGTCTATCGGAGCGGCTCGCCCAGCACACGCATTGCTCGCAAGTCTATAGTTCAAATCCCAGGTCTAGGCCTCTATTTTTTTTGTCATTTTTTCACCTCATGAAGTGCCACCGCGTGCCACTGCAATATGGGCCGGCCAAGGTCAGTTGCGCTCTGTGCAAAACGCCGACCCTCTGACACAGAGAGCGTCACATAGGAGCTCCCGCCTCTATTTTTTTTTTGTCATTTTTCCACCTCGTGAAGTGCCACCGCGTGCCACTGCAATATTGGCCGGCCCAGGTGAGTCGCGCTCTGTGCGAAACGCCGACTCTCTGACACAGAGAGCGTCACATATATAGGAGCTCCCCATTCCATTTGGTGGTGGGGGGGTGCTTCTTGGTCCTTTTCACTAATATAATCTATGTCTATACGTATAGCTATTTTTTATTAATAAAGTAAGGTCCTTTTCCTGCTTAGATGAATTTACTTATAGTCTATATCTTACCTACTAATAAAGCAATGTGATATTTTTGGTTTTGTCCCACTTAGATGATTTACTTATAATAATAATAATAATAATAATAATAATAATAATAATAATAATAATAATAATAATAATAATAAGTGAACACAATGAACCGGCCGAGGTGATATTAAAAAGCAGCAGAATTTGCCCCATAGGCTTCGTCTGCCCGTCGTAGCTTTTAGTCATCGCTTTTTCCTTTCAGTTTTGGGGCCCTTTTCATAAGTATCAGAGACTTGCCTGTAATTTTCAGTTTCTTTGGAGTCCTGTTTGTAAGATGTGCTGCGCACCGCTTTGAATAATGAAGTTCTGGGTCCTTCGGGGCCCTTCACTGTTCAAAAAAAAAGTACATCGCTTTGGGCCTGGCAAAATACATGGGTCGCAAGTCTGGCCGAAAAGAGAAATCCACATAGCTGGGGATCGAACACAGACCGGAGTACCATCGCACATGACACAATAACAAACCGCCCCTCACGTCTCTCAGCGCAAAAGAAAGAGAAAGACGCTGCCGTGTCTCGTCAGGGAGATAGGGGATGCTGTGCTGCAATCTGTCGAGATGATCAGAGAAGATATATGGGTGCTTCCGCCACTTGTTTCCAAGGCCTAGTTTTTTTTTTTTTACGGGTGAAAAATGTATTACTCAATTCGAGAAGTTCATACAGTCAATCATAGCTAATTCCATAGCAACCTAAGGCCCAGACCCAATCCAAGTCATGGTTCTACCTTCTAAACAAGCAAACTTAGCTAAACTATCACTAACCTTATTTTGGCTAGGAACGATATGTGTAATACATGATTCACGAATAGACATAAGATATCTAATCTCCTTGATAAGCGATGCATAGATTGATCTATCCACCTCTTTTGCCTGGATCATCTTCACTACAATAAGGGAGTCCATCTCCATTGCAACTGGAAGCTCAGTTCTCTGGATAGCCAATGACAGACCCTCCATACACGCACATAGTTCAGCTTCGAGGGATTCACGACAAGAGAAAAGTTGCCTGCATGACGAGAAAATAATAGCACCTTTATCATCTCTCAAAACCATACCGGCACCTGCTGAACCATCGTCCGCAAATGAGCCATCAGTACATAAATTTACCCAGCCAACAATTGGAGCACTCCATGTAGGTACAGTAGTTATGAATGCATGCGATCTATTGGTGTCTGTATCATATGTGATGATTGATTTTCCCATGCTTTTATCTGAAGAGAGATCTGTCTTAATGCCAATAAGGGAGTCAAGGTAACTCACCAAGAAACGACTAGAAGCTTCCATGGGCAGTGGAGGTTTATTGTGTACAACCTCATTCTGGATATGCCAAGCCCGCCATAACAACATGAGAAACATAGAACGTTCAATTTCTGGAAGAGGTTCTAACGCATGTAGAAGCCACTCTTTCCCAGTATTGAGCATCGTAGAAATACTTGGCAATGTCCAAACTCCAGCCATTGTATCCCATAGTACACGTGAAAAGGTGCAGCGGCAAAGGGCATGAAAACTATCTTCAGTTTCAGTGGCACATATAGGACAAAGTTCGCTAGTCTCAATTCCATGGACATATTTATTCTTCCAGGTTGGCAATGAATCAGTAGCAACTCGCCATGCAAAATTGCGAACTGTTGGGGGAACATCCGATGACCAGATTAGTTGCCAGCAAGAACGACGTCCATCTGGTCTGTAGCTGGAACCTATTGCTGACCCCCTGTGCGCTTCATCAAAGCCTAGTTGATAAGCACTTTTTACTGTAAACATACCGTATTTGTCAGGACCCCATTCCAAGGTGTCATCCTCCAACCTGGGCGAGGCTCTAATCTTTATTATCTCTGCTACGTCCGCCGGTACAAGATAGTTTTGCAGTAAAGCCTGATTCCACGAGCCATTATCGTTAAGTAATTCCGAGACAAAACGAATTATGCACCTTCCTTGAGACGTGATGGGTTTATAGGAGTAGGGACGCGGAATCCAACTATCTCGCCAAACTCGAATACTCTGTCCGTTACCCACCCGCCAGATGAGTCCTTTCTTCAAAAGATCAAGACCATAACTAATGGCATGCCAGGAAGATGACGCATTGCCTGAAAAAACGGTGTCCTCAAGATTAATTACCATCCGGGTAGTATCTAGCCTTTAAAATTTGTGCACACAAACTATCCATTTTAGAGATCAAACGCCAAGCTTGTCGAGCTAGCAAAGCTTGGTTAAAAATACAAAAGTCTCGAAAACCAGCACCTCCTTTACTTTTTGGCTGCAACAAATCATCCCATGCTCGCCAATGCACCTTCCGTTTACCCTTTTCAGCACCCCAATAAAACCCTCTCACCATCCTAGTAAGTTCATCACACACTGAAAAGGGAACCAGAGATCTTAGAAGCACATGCATATTGTGAAGGACTATCCCTAGCAGCTGGTCTATATATTCAGAGTGTCCGAGTTGCTATGGACTGCAGCGCGACGGTGAGTCACTTAAAAGATTGCTACCGGGGAGTTTCTTCAACGATCACAAGAGATGTCCATGCAAGACAAAGAAGCTTTGAAGCGGCGGACATTGTGCACGGAGGGAGAGAATCTAATAGTGATGCCCATAATTTAGCTAAAGCTTCTGTATCCTTAGACATAGGTAGACACTTATGGCTGATTGCTAGGCCTGATTTTGTTCACGTTCCTGACGTTTTGGAGGTTTAAATAAAGTGGCAAGTTTCTCAAAAAAAGAAAAAAGAGAGAGAGAGAGACCCTATATTATAGTATTTGTTTCTTCGGCTCTCACCCACATTGGCCCATGTAGTTGCACTGATGGGCCTACTCCACATCAATGCACGACTGGGCCTTCTCGGCAAGCGACCCAAGTGAGAATTAAGCGATGTGGTAATTCACAAATACCAACCCGCCTAGACTCAAAAAAAAAAAAAACCACCCCTTCCATCGGTTTATATACGTTTTCATGTTGCCTGCAACATAAGCATCACACCTAAAAAAGAGATGATGAGAAGAATAAACGAGAGACATCAGTTTGGTGTGAGGTTGTGAGGTACTTAGACATGATCCTTCAGATACAAGAAGGAACGTGAGGCTTGTAGGCTGTTGTGCATGGATTAAACCGGATCCAAAGGATTGTGTGCATGCTACTAGTTAGTACTTGATGTGCATGAATTAAGAGTATTTAAACTGAATTCATAGGAACGTATGCTACTACTTGATGGTTAAATGAACTGAATTTCATATGATGCGGTAGGTACAGGGGTCGGGTGGCACCTTCCCGAATACTGCCGTGAGCGAGGACCTGTGGGGAGGGGTCTTCAGTGATGCTTATTAGGCCAGGCGATTTTTTTCCCGTTGCAACGCACAGGCATTTGTGATAGTATACTACTATGTCAAGTGTAGAATATGTTCTTATCAGTTTAATATCTGTTAATTTCTTAAAAAATTAAATTTAATATCTAATATAGGGATGACAATGGGTACCCATTACCTACGTACTATGTGGGTAAAAAAACCTATTAGGGTAAGGGTATGGAACAAAAAGTTACCCTCGTGTATATACATAGGAAAATGTAAAAACCCATTGGGTAGAGCGGGTACAGGGTATGGGATCGTATAACCCATACCGACCATACTCATGTACCCATATATATGTGAACTCAAAATTATCTCTACACTTTGTCACGAATTTATGAGCTCAAAATGTATGAGTATATGTTGTTGTTTATGGCTATGTGATGATGTTTTGATGTGTTGTTGTTTATGAGAAAATGATGTTGCTTATTAAATGTATTGTTGTTTCTAAGTATGTGTTGTTGTTTATAAGTATGTGTTGTTGTTCATAAATTAGGATTATATGTTATTTTTTTGACTATGAGTTGTCCAAATCGATGCTTCGAAAACATGGGTAATTTTACCAGCGGGTACCCATCTACCCTGTCGTGTAACGGGTATGGAAAATTTTGTACCCATTGGCGGGTATTGGTAGGGGTGATGGGTAAGCTCAAGGGAGACGGGTAAGGGTACGAGGTGGCTCCACCTGTACCCAAACCCTGCAGGTGTCATCCCTAATCTAATACTCCCTCCGTTCCTAAATAATTGTCTTTCTAGAGATTTCAACAAATGACTACATACAAAGCAAAATGAGTGAATCTACACTTTAAAACATGTCTACATACATCCGTATGTTGTAGTCCATTTGAGATGGCTAGAAAGACAAATATTTGGGAACGGAGGGAGTATGTGGGTAATGTACCTACCTACAATGGTATTAAATTTATTTTTTCTGGAGGAGGGCCCACCACAGTGGCTTGCCACTAGGCACTTTGCTATATTGCCTCGGCAGGCACACCCTAACCAAATCCTTGAAAATTTAATAGTAAGAGCATCTACAAACGGAGCCCCAAAATCCGCCCCAATCGCCCGAGGGGGCTGCCCGGTCAATGTCTGGACGCGAAATTGCCACCCAACCGGACATGACAAGTATGACCCAAATGTCTGGATTGACCGACAATCCCATAGCCGGCCCATATATGGGGACGTCCGGACGCGCCTGCCACGCAGAACTAACCGCTAGGGCCCACACAGTTAACCGCGTAAACCAGTGGTCCGATGAGCGCCTCCTCTATTCAACGGTGAGGACGCATTCATGGTGTCGCGTGGCCCCGCTCTAGCATGGCACCCAAGGAACCAATTCCTGCTATTCAAGCCGGACGATGGCAGCCCAACCCTAGCCCGCCTCATTTCTTCCCCTTTCTCCCCTCCTCGGCCGCCACTTCCAATCTATTCGCCGCTAGCCATGCCGAGGTGCCGGATCACCACCTACCCATTCTCACTCCAAAGTGTCGGTTGCAGCTGCTGGAGGATATTGGAGCCAGGCGCGAGGCTCGGATTGCAATCAGCCTACCTCCGGATTTCCCGCAAATGGATGAGGTGGAGGATGAGGAGCTGGAGTCAGAGGATAAGGGAGCGGTCCTGAAGGAGGAGAAGCCAGAGGACGCAGCCACGGAGGAGGAGGGGGAGGACGAGGAGGAGGCAGAGGATCTGAAGCCAGTGGGCTTCAACATGCTCGAGGCGCTGGCGGAGTACGAGGTGGCACAAGCGGAGGTGGTGGAGCAGCTAGCCATCCTCGAATCCATCCAATCGAGGGCAGGGGTGGAGGCCAACTGGCGCTTCCACTTCCAGAAGGCCGTAGAGATCAAGGAGGTATTCGCTGACATAGGATCCGACAAGGAATCGAAGGTGCACCCGGCCGCCGATGACCACGAAGCTGACGGCTCCGGCATGAATTTTGTCAACATTTCCGACGACGAGGACGTGTAGTGTAGTTGGTAGTACGCAAATCTTGCGATTGCATGCTTTTGTATGGAAATGCTATTTGAGAAATAACAATTATGGTTGTTGAAGGTGCAATTTGGGGTATTACCGATCACCATCCGTTGACGTGTCCGGTCGCGTCGGTGGGCATTTGGCAACCATATTAACTATTCGTGGTTGCAGATGCTCTAAGTGCTTAAAGTCAGGGATTGTTCATAGGGGGGTGACGTAGCAAATGGCCACTCCTGCTCATGACCACCACACCTTTTTAGAATTATGTACTTTTGAATTTTCCTTCGATGGATCTATGTTACAATCAAATGCTTCTGGTGCTCCTAAATTTCTTCTTCGTATATGGGTCAATGTGGCATTTCTTGTGAAAGCAAAGCTCGAGCTACTGCTTCGAGCTGTTCTTGCAGACGAGGTGTGGCAGCCTTTCGAAGGCGATGTCATCCATGTTGTGCGCTGATAGGCCACAAGTATAGAGGATTGCAACAGCTTTTGAGGGTAGAGTATTCAACCTAAATTTATTGATTCGACAAAAGGGGAGCCAAAGAATATTCTTGAGTATTAGCAGTTGAGTTGTCAATTCAACCACACCTAGATAACTTAGTATCTGCAGCAAAGTGTTTAGTAGCAAAAGTGGTATGATAATAATTGTGACGGTAGCGAAAGTAAAGATAAATATTTTTGGGTTTTTGTAGTAGTTGTAACAGTAGCAACGGAAAAGTAAATAAGCGAAGAACAATATATGAAAAGCTCGTAGGCAATGGATCAGTGATGGATAATTATGCCGGATGCGATTCCTCATGCAATAGCTATAACATAGGGTGACATAGAACTAGCTCCAGTTCATCAATGTAATGTAGGCATGTATTCCGTAAATAATCATACGTGCTTATGGAAAAGAACTTATATGACATCTTTTGTCCTACCCTCCCGTTGCAGCGGGGTCCTTACGGAAACTAAGGGATATTAAGGCCTCCTTTTAATAGAGAACCGGAACAAAGCATTAGCACATAGTGAATACATGAACTCCTCAAACTACGGTCATCACCGAGAAGTATCCCGATTATTGTCACTTCGCGGTTGTCGGATCATAACACATAATAGGTGACTATAGACTTGCAAGATAGGATCAAGAACACACATATATTCATGAAAACATAATAGGTTCAGATCTGAAATCATGGCACTCGGGCCCTAGTGACAAGCATTAAGCATAGCAAAGTCATAGCAACATCAATCTCAGAACATAGTGGATACTAGGGATCAAACCCTAACAAAACTAACTTGATTACATGGTAATTCTCATCCAACCCATCACCGTCCAGCAAGCCTATGATGGAATTACTCACGCACGGCGGTGAGCATCATGAAATTGGTGATGGAGGATGGTTGATGATGATGACGGCGACGAATCCCCCTCTCCGGATCCCTGAACAGACTCCAGATCAGCCCTCCCGAGAGAGATTAGGGCTTGGCGGCGGCTCCGTGTCGTGAAACGCGATGAAACTTTCTCTCTGATTTTTTTCTCCCCGAGACGGAATATATGGAGTTGGAGTTGAGGTCGGAGGAGGTCCAGGGGGCCCATGAGATAGGGGGCGCGCCCTGGGGGGGCGCCCCCTGTCTCGTGGACAGGCCCTGGCCCCCCTGGTGTATTTCTTTCACCCAGTATTTTTTATAAATTCCAAAAAGTGCCTCCGTGGATTTCCAGGACATTCCGAGAACTTTTCTTTTCTACACATAAAACAACATCATGGTAGTTCTGCTGAAAACAGCATCAGTCCGGGTTAGTTTCATTCAAATCATGCAAGTTAGAGTCCAAAACACGGGAAAAAGTGTTTGGAAAAGTAGATACGTTGGAGACGTATCAACTCCCCCAAGCTTAAACCTTTGCTTGTCCTCAAGCAATTCAGTTGATAAACTGAAAGTGATAAAGAAAAACTTTTACAAACTCTGTTTGCTCTTGTTGTTGTAAAGATGAAAAGCCAACATTCAAGTTTCAGCAAGTATTATGAACTAACCATACTAACAATAACACGTAGGTCTCACAATTACTCATATCAATAACATAATCAGCTAGCGAGCCATAATAATAAAACTCGGATGACAATATTTTCTCAAAATAATCATAACATGATATAAAAAAATGGTATCTTGCTAGCCCTTTCTGAGACCGCAAAACATAAATGCAGAGCACCTTTAAAGATCAAGGACTGACTAAATATTGTAATTCATGGTAAAAGAGATCCAGTCAAGTCATACCCAATATAAACCAATACTAATGAATGCAAATGACAGTGTGCTCTCCAGCGGGTGCTTTTTAATAAGAAGGGTGATGACTCAACATAAAAGTAAATAGATAGGCCCTTCGCAGAGGGAAGCAGGGATTTGTAGAGGTGCCAGAGCTCGATTTTAAAATAGAGATTGAATAAGATTTTGAGCGGCATACTTTTACTGTCAACGTAACAACTATGAGATGGCTGTATCTTCCATACTACATGCATTATAGGCAGTTCCCAAACAGAATGGTAAAGGTTTATACTCCCCCTCCTCCACAAGCATCAATCCATGGCTTGCTCGAAACAACGAGTGCCTCCAACATTCAACGGGTCCCAGAGGGAGTTTTGTTTGCAATTATTTTGATTTAGTTTGCATAAAGCATGGGACTGGGCATCCCGGTTACCGGCCCTTTCTCGTGATTGAGGAGCGGAGTCCACTCCTCTTGAGAATAACCCACCTAGCATGGAATATAAAGGCAGCCCTAGTTGTACATGATCTGCTCGAGCATACAAAACAGAATTCCATTTGAAGGTTTGGAGTTTGGCACATACAAATTTACTTGGAACGGCAGGTAGATACCACAAATAGGAAGGTATAGTGGACTCATATGGAACAACTTTGGGGTTTAAGGAGTTTGGATGCACAAGCAGTATTCCTGCTTAGTACAGGTGAAGGCTAGCAAAAGACTGGGAAGCGACCAACTGAGAGAGCGACAACAGTCATAAACATGCATTAAAATTAATTCACACCGAGTACAAGCATGAGTAGGATATAATCTACCATGAACATAAATATCATTAAGGCTATGTTGATTTGATTCAACTACATGTGTGAACATGTGCCAAGTCGAGTCACTCAATTCATTCAAAGGAGGATACCATCCCATCATATCATATCATAATCATTCTAATAGCATGTTGGCTCGCAAGGTAAACCATTATAACTCAAAGCTAATCAAGCATGGCACAAGTAACTATAATCTCTAAATGTCATTGCAAATATGTTTACGTCATAATAGCTGACTCAGGAATGATGAATCATCATATTTACAAAAACAAGAGAGGTCGAGTTCATACCAGCTTTTCTCATCCCAATAAGTTCATCGTATATCGTCATTATTGCCTTTCACTCGCACGACCGAACGATGTGTATAATAATAAGAGTGCATGTGCATTGGACTAAGCTAGAATCTGCAAGCATTCAACTTAAGAGAGAAGACAGGGTCATATGGTCTCTAAATTAAATAATCATTCATGCATATAAGAGTCGCTAAGCATTTTCAATATGGTCTTCTCGACCCCCAAAAGAATGAAAATAAAATAAAAATATTTACACGGGAAAGCTCCCAACAAGTAAGAAGAAGAACTAGAAATCTTTTTGGGTTTTCATTTTAATTATACTACAAGCATGGAAATTAAACTAACTAATTTTTTTGGTTTTTCTTAAGGTTTATCAAACACACAAGAAGAAAACTAGAAAAAGAAATTTAAACTAACATGGATAATACAATGAAAGAGTATGAGCACTGACGACTAGTGTGTGAACATGAATGTAAAGTCGATGAGAAATACGTACTCGCCCAAGCTTAGGCTTTTGGCCTAAGTTGGTCCAGTACCAAGGACCGCCTGGCTGATATCCATAAGTGAAGCTGGGGTTGTACTGAGATGCGGAGGCGATCGCCTCCTGAGCGGCAGCGTGTTGGCGAGCTGCCTCCATTCCTCTTTCATACTCAGTTGCTTCCTCCCTGGTGACAACGTATCTTCCTCTTGCCTGATAATCAAAAAGGTAGGGGGCAGGAAGAGTAACAGGGACGACGTTGCGTCTGTCATAGATTAGTCCATAATGGAGGAATTTTTCATTCCTCTCAAGAAAATGATGTTGGAACATAGCTTCTTTATCCAAATAAACAGGAGGTAAAATCATATCCCCCTCTCGTGGAGCTATATTAAGAAAGTTAGCCACACGGGTTGCATAAATTCCTCCAAATAAATCTCCCTTTCTACTATTATTCTGCAACCTACGTGCAACTATTGCCCCCAAGTTATAACCTTTATAACCTGACACAGCACTCTTGAGGACAGCAAGATCAGGAGCACACATGTGACATACTTCGTCCTTACCGTTAATGCATCTACCAATAAAGAGAGCAAAGTAATGTATAGCAGGAAAATGAATGCTCCCTATGGTAGCTTGTGCTACGTCCCTAGATTCTCCCACAGTAATACTAGCAAGAAAATCTCTAAATTCAGATTTGGGAGGATCATTAATATTACCCCACTGCGGGAGTTTGCAAGCAGTTGTGAAATCCTCTAAATCCATGGTATAAGATGTATCATAAATATCAAACATGACACTAGGAGAATTACGCAAACAGTTGTATCTAAACCTTCGCACAAAAGAATCAGTCAACTGATAGTACTGCGGACACTTATCATGTAAGAAGTCCTCCATCTCGGCATTACGCACATATGCGTCAACTTCCTCCTTGAAGCCTGCTTCGACTATAAAATCATCGGATGGCCACTCACAAGCCCGTACATTTGCGTCCCTCGGCAATTCAACATCTTGCTCACGTATAGCAATCCTTGTCCCTCTCTTTGCCGAGGAACCTCCTTGGTACATTCTTCTAAGCATATTTCTTTTTCTGAAAATTTCTGAAATTTTAGTAACTTCAAAATAAAAGTGCATAAAACTAAACGAGATTGATAGCAACTACTCCTACAAGTGCCTAGAGCCTATATCATGCATTGGAATTGCTTGGGACCTAAAAAATTTAACATGCAAGCTCAAGAACATGGTCACCTATGCAGCAAGAATTTGCAATGAATAAAGCACTAGAACAAAAACTAATTGGACCAATGGAGGAGTCACATACCAAGCAACAATCTCCCAAAGCAGTTTTGTGAATGGAGCTTTGAGCTAAGAGATCGAAAATCGCAGCAAGAAGAGCTAGAACTCGTGCTTGAGCTGGATGGGGATTTTTTTGGGTAGAAGATGAAGTGTGTGGGTGCTCGCATAAGTGGAGGGGGCCACCATCGGCCCACGAGACAGGGGGCGCTCCCTACAGGGGGGGGGGGCGCCCTCCTCTCTCGTGGCCTGGTGCTTGCCCCTTCTGTAGTGTTTTCAGTGCCTAAAATCCTCAAATATTCCAGAAAAAATCATACTAGATTTGCAGGGCATTTGGAGCACTTTTATTTTAGGGCTATTTTTAATGCACGGAAAATTCAAAAAATAGAAGGATAATACTATTTTTGCTTTATTTATTCTAAATAACAGAAAGTAAAAGGAGGGTACAGAAGTTTGTGCCTTCTAGTTTCATCCATCTCGTGATCATCAAAATGAACCCACTAACAAGGTTGATCAAGTCTTGTTAACGAACTCATTCCGAATAACACGGAACCGGAGAAATTTCTAATAACACTATGTTACCTCAACGGGGATATGAAAATCCCCAATAATAAGAATATCATACTTTTTCTTGACAGTAGGGAGAGGAAATTCAAAACCTCCAAAAATGATAGTTGGAACTTTTCCAATTGAATTGATGCTATGAACTTGAGATTGTTTCCTCGGAAAGTATACCGTATGCTCATTACCATTAACATGAAAAGTGACATTGCCTTTGTTGCAATCAATAACAACCCCTGCGGTATTAAGAAAAGGTCTACCAAGGATAATAGACATACTATCGTCCTCGGGAATATCAAGAATAACAAAGTCTGTTAAAATAGTGACATTTGCAACCACAACAGGCACATCCTCACAAATACCAACAGGTATAGCAGTCGATTTATCAGCCATTTGCAAAGATATTTCAGTAGGTGTCAACTTATTCAATTCAAGTCTACGATATAAAGAGAGAGGCATAACACTAACACCGGCTCCAAGATCACATAGAGCAGTTCTAACATAATTTATTTTAATAGAGCATGGTATAGTTGGTACACCCGATTCTCCAAGTTTCTTTGGTATTCCACCCTTAAAAGTGTAATTAGCAAGCATGGTGGAAATTTCAGCTTCCGGTATCTTTCTTTCATTTGTGATGATATCCTTCATATACTTAGCATAAGGATTTACTTTAAGCATATCAGTTAAGCGCATACGTAAGAAAATAGGTCTAATCATTTCAGCAAAGCACTCAAAATCCTCATCATCCTTTGACTTGGATGGTTTAGGAGGAAAGGGCATGGGTTTCTGAACCCATGGTTCTCTTTCTTTACCGTGCTTCCTAGCAACAAAATCTCTCTTATCATAACGCTGATTCTTTGATTGTGGGTTATCAAGATCAACAGCAGGTTCAATCTCTACATCATTGTCTTTGCTAGGTTGTGCATCAACATGAACATTATCATTAACATTATCACTAGGTTCATGTTCATCACCGATTGAGTTTCAAGATCGTAAATAGAAATATTATTGGGATTCTCATGTGTGTCTCTGATGAGGTTCACTAGAAGCATGCAAAGTTCTATCATTTTTCTTCTTCTTCTTTTTAGAAGAACTAGGTGCCTCTAAATTATTTCTCTGAGCATCTTGTTCGATTCTCTTAGGGTGGCCTTCAGGATACAAAGGTTCCTGAGTCATTCGACCAGTTCTAGTAGCCACTCTAACAGCAAAGTCATTTTTATTATTCAATTCATCAAGCAAATCATTTTGAGCTTTAAGTACTTGCTCAGCTTGAGTAGCAACCATAGAAGCATATTTGCTAACGTGGTGAGTTCATCTTTAACTCTAGCCAGATTTTGACCTACGCGTCCTATTTAGAAAGCATTATTCTTTAACTCTCTACCAACATAAGCATTAAAACTTTCTTGTCTAGCCATGAAGTCATCAAATTCATCTAAGCATGGGCTATGAAATTTAGTAAAGGGTATTTCAACTTTATCATATCTATAGAGAGAATTTACCTTTACTACATGTGTCGGGTTATCAAGACAATGTAGTTCTTCAGGCGGTAAATTAAGACCATGTATTTCTTCAATAGGAGGTAAACTCTTAACATCTTCAGCTTTAATACCTTTTTCTTTCACTGATTTCTTTGCCTCTTGCATATCTTCAGGACTGAGAAATAAAACACCTCTCTTCTTCGGAGTGGGTTTAGGAATAAGCTCAGGAGTTGGCTCAATTGGTTCAGGAATTACTTCAGGAACTGGCTCAGGAAGAGTCCAATTATTTTCATTAGTCAACATATTATTCAATAATATTTAGCTTCGTCGACTGTTCTTTCCCTGAAAACACAACCAGCACAACTATCCAAGTAGTCCTTGGAAGCATCGGTTAGTCCATTATAAAAGATATCAAGTATTTCATTTTTCTTAAGAGGATGATCAGCAAAGCATTATAATCGGAGAAGCCTCCCCAAGCTTGTGGGAGACTCTCTTCTTTGATTTGCACACAATTATATATTTCCCGCAAGGCAGCTTGTTTCTTATGAGCAGGAAAATATTTAGCAAAGAAATAATAAATCATATCCTGGGGACTACGCACACAACCAGGAGCAAGAGAATTATACCAAGTCTTAGCATCACCCTTTAACGAGAACGGAAATATCTTAAGGATATATAAATAGCGAGACTTCTCATCATGAGTAAACAGGGTGGCTATATCATTCAACTTGGTAAGATGTGCCACAACAGTTTCAGATTCAAGGCCATAAAAAGGATCAGATTCAACTAAAGTAATAATATCAGGATCAACAGAGAATTCATAATCCTTATCAGTAACACAAATAGGTGAAGTAGCAAAAGCAGGGTCGGGTTTCATTCTAGCATTAAGAGACTGTTACTTCCATTTAGCTAATAATTTCTTAAGATCATTTCTATCATTGCAAGCAAGGATTTCCAGAGCAGCTTTTTCATTCATAACATAACCCTTAGGAACAACAGGTAAAACATAATCATTGGGGGAACCTTCATCATCACTATCATCAGTAATAGGATCTTCAATAATTTCATCTCCTCTAACTCTAGCAAGTTGTTCATCTAGAAATTCACCTAATGGCAAAGTAATATCACGCACAGAAGTAGTTTCATCATGCATAGCAGAAGTGGCATCATCAATAACATGCGATATATCAGAACTCATAGCAGTAGCAGGTTTAGGTGTCGCAAGCTTACTAATAACGGAAGGAGAATCTAGTGCAGAGCTAGATGGCAGTTCGTTACCTCCTCTCGTAGTTGAGGGGAAAATAGTAGTTCGGTCGTCTTTGAAGTTCTTCATAGTGATCAACAGATATAAATCCCAAGTGACTTAGAGAATAGAGCTATGATCCCCGGCAACAGCGCCAGAAATTAGTCTTGATAACCCACAAGTATAGGGGATCGCAACAGCTTTCGAGGGTAGAGTATTCAACCCAAATTTATTGATTCGACACAAGGGGAGCCAAAGAATATTCTTGAGTATTAGCAGTTGAGTTGTCGATTCAACCACACCTGGATAACTTAGTATCTGCAACAAAGTGTTTAGTAGCAAAAGTGGTATGATAATAATAGTGATGGTAGCGAAAGTAAAGATAAATATTTTTGGGTTTTTGTAGTAGTTGTAACAGTAGCAACGGAAAAGTAAATAAGCACAATATATGAAAAGCTCGTAGGCAATGGATAAGTGATGGATAATTATGCTGGATGCGATTCCTCATGCAATAGCTATAACATAGGGTGATATAGAACTAGCTCCAGTTCATCAATGTAATGTAGGCATGTATTCCATAGATAATCATACATGCTTATGGAAAAGAACTTGTATGACATCTTTTGTCCTACCCTCCCGTTGCAGCGGGGTCCTTACGGAAACTATGGGATATTAAGGCCTCCTTTTAATAGAGAACCGGAACAAAGCATTAGCACATAGTGAATACATGAACTGCTCAAACTACGGTCATCACCGAGAAGTATCCCGATTATTGTCACTTCGGGGTTGTCGGATCATAACACATAATAGGTGACTATAGACTTGCAAGATAGGATCAAGAACACACATATATTCATGAAAACATAATAGGTTCAGATCTGAAATCATGGCACTCGGGCCCTAGTGACAAGCATTAAGCATAGCAAAGTCATAGCAACATCAATCTCAGAACATAGTGGATACTAGGGATCAAACCCTAACAAAACTAACTTGATTACATGGTAAATCTCATCCAACCCATCACCGTCCAGCAAGCTTACGATGGAATTACTCACGCACGGTGGTGAGCATCATGAAATAGGTGATGGAGGATGGTTGATGAGGACGACGGCGATGAATCCCCCTCTCCGGAGCCCCAAATGGACTCCAGATCAGCCCTCCTGAGAGAGATTAGGGCTTGGCGGCGGATCCGTGTTGTGAAACGCGATGAAACTTTCTATCTGATTTTTTTTCTCCCCGAGACGGAATATATGGAGTTGGAGTTGAGGTCGGAGGAGGTCAAGGGGGACCACGAGATAGGGGGCGCGCCCTAGGGGGGGGGGCGCCCCCCTGTCTCGTGGACAGGCCCTGGGGCCCCTGGTGTATTTCTTTCGCCCAATATTTTTTATAAATTCCAAAAAGTGCCTCCGTGGATTTCCATGACATTCCGAGAAATTTTCTTTTCTACACAGAAAACAACAACATGGTAGTTCTGCTGAAAACAGCGTCAGTCCGGGTTAGTTTCATTCAAATCATGCAAGTTAGAGTCCAAAACAAGGGCAAAAGTGTTTGGAAAAGTAGATACGTTGGAGACGTATCATGCGCCAGCTCCAAGTCGTTCTTGCATACGAAGTGCGGCAACTTTCCAAAGGCGTGCTCGTTTGGCATCCGTGATGTGCGTTGGCGCATATTTCCTGCCACCCCGCGGGTAGTTGTGTGCTTTCCTCAACGCTTTCTGCGAATTAAGACCTATCCAAGTGAGGTAACTATGAAGTAAACCCGAAAATCTTCTTTAACTAAGACCTACCCAAGTGAGATAACTATTAAGTAAACCACAAAATCTTCTTTGAACCAAGTAATTCCGGAGGTCTGATTAACTAATCGAAACCCATTCTCAACTGGGCTCTGAGTAAACCATCTAGTCTTTATAAGCTAAAGAATTGGTAGGCGCGGGTTATAGTGGTGGATGTATAGAAAAGGTCAAGCTCCATCTCTTCGCAAGGGTTCCCCATGCCCACCCATAACTTGGATGGCTCCAATCAAACAATATCCACCTCAACCTAAGAGCTCGCGCGATTTGTCGTTGTTGAGGATTCCAAGCCCAGCTCTCTCATAAGGACGGCAAACTAAATCCCAGTTGACTTTGTATTTCAAAACCATGGTCTTGTCTGAGCCGGACCATAGGAAGGCGCACTGAATTTTGTGGTGTTGTGGATGGTGCTTGGGGAAACAATGAATGGCGTGATTGTCGGTGTTCTAGGATCGGGGGTACCCAGATCTGCCTACCTACGGCCCAGCGTGTGGGCCCAACGACGGCCCGGTACGGCCAGCGGCAAGACCTCCAAGGCAATACCCTCGCGAGGACCCCCGGCCTTGCGAGGCGGATGACATCAAGGCCTCCAGAGGAGCGGCCTCCCTAGGCCGCCTCCCGCGGAGCAGAGATATCTATGCAGGTACCCAGCCTCACGAGGCTGCGATGACGTGAGCCATGACGACCAAGGCTAGGAGGGCGCCAGCAGGCGCAGAGGAGGCAGTTTCCCTTTCGGTGCTAAGCAAGCAAGGACAGACACGGGTTCCCGAGGAATCCCCAAAGCTCTCCATTCTGGTGCAACGAGACCAAGACCACGGCCTCAGCAGGATGGATGTCATCGTCGATCCCACCACGACATCACGACTAGAAGCATTGCAGGTGAAGACTACCTTTCGTCAGGATTAGATGTACTTATTGTGCCCTTTCGAGTTGGCCATTGTGGGATCCCTCCCCGCCTAAGTTTTGAGGGAGGAGGACCAAGGCCACTATAAATATAGGTTAGCCACCACCGTAGAAGGGGACCGGATCCATTCCACCCTCACCTCTTGAGCCCTCGCGAGGTCGCTCAACCACTGTACTAGTTCATCCCCAAACCTCCTCGCGAGGCCAATCCACCACAAAGCAGGAGTGGGGTTTTACACCGCAAGGTGGCCGGAACCAGGGTAAACTGTCGTGTTCATTTCCTTCCCCGCACACACGAACTCGATGCAGCTAACCGTGGGGTGGTGAGCTCAAGGCTTGAGTTGGTTGAGATCTTCGCACATGCCCCAGAATTCGAACCTTATTGGGCCCGCGGAGCCCTAAATCCGACATTTGGCGCACCAGGTAGGGGGCATGTCGAAGCTCCGTTTTTCATCGACCACGCCCTGTCCTTGCTCCGCCCCACCCATGGCCAGGGCTAGCCGAGCTCGCGTTGAGTGTTGGGCATCTCGCGCCACCCAGGCGGCGCCCCTCGGCCGCAGTGTTTCCCACCGCCCCGTTCGCTTCGCGGACGGCGCAGCTGCACGCACTAGTGCTTGTCGATGGCAGAACCTACCACTGCCGCCCTTCTTGTGGAATGATGGTCGAACCGCCGTACCCCCCTTCAGCCCCGCCGCGGTGTCCTCTCACGGTCATTATGGGCCTTTGAACGTGCAAGCCACGCTCCTCGTGGCGCGGGAGCTGCTGCACTACTGCTCCACCGATGGTAACTACGACGCTTGGCTCAACTGGGTTGCCGAGCTGCTCGACGCTTCTTGTGGGGGCCTGGAGCCTTCCCGCTTCCTGCCAGAATCGCGGCCCCCGCCCTGGGTCCGTGCTTGCCCGTGCTGCATTTGCTCGTCCTTCAGGAGAGGACCTGAAGGTCTCCACGGCGGCAGGGTCGCAAGCTGGATTTCCCCTCCAGCTCAAGAGGCGCCTCCCTGGGCATCGGTCAGGACGGATCGCCGCCACGGGTCACCTCCTGGCCGGCTCGGCCCAGCGGCGGCGATGACAGTCGATGAGGCAGAAGAGCAGGGGGCAAACTTCGAGGCGAGGACCACCGCTACCCCCATCCCGCCACCAACGCTCACCACATGGTGGAGGCAGAGACCGAGCGCGCTATCCACAGTGGCCTGACCGTCAGGACCATCAAGATCTCGCGAGGCCAAGGCCCTTCAAGAGCTGATGCAGCGCCCCCAGCCGCTTCATTGACAATCACGTCCCCCTCTCACAACAGGTCTCTCCAGAATATATTTCACTAACCTTGGAATGTAGGTAGATCGTGCTCCAGTGGCAACCACACAGTATGACGGCCCAGCTAAGCGCGTCGGCACGAAGCCTCTGGGCCTCTGGCCAAGAGGGCCTCAGGGGGTCCGGGCACTCACGGCGGGGTTGGCTAGGCAAGTTGTGGTCCAAACCATGGCCTGCCCCCGCCAACTTGGGCCCCGCTTGCGCGAGGCCAGGTGCGGCTCCCCACGAGCCTGGGCGCCCCAACGAGGCGCGCCGGGACGCCGCGCTGGGGGGCCGACCTCGCGCTCGGCAAGAGAACCGACGCCAGACCCCTTCTGTGCAGTGAGGAGTCGCGGCGCTGCCACGGCGGCGGCCGCCACCTCCGGGCCCCTGAGGGCCAGTGACCTCGCCCGAGAACGGGTCCTCCCCGGGAGGGACGCCCGTGGGCTTCTGCCCACGCGGGAGGGCCCATTCAGGACTGTTCGCGCCCAAGCCTGTCGCCTCGTGCGTGCAGGCGAGGGATGAAGCCCCTTGTGCCTCCCCAGGCTCTACCCGTGACACTCTCACGTAATAATGGGTGGTGCTGTAGACGCCTCGGAGTCTCCCGGTGCGCCGCTCCTCGGCCCCGCGGGGGCTCCCTCCCACACCCAAGTGGAAGCCCCATGCTCCCCGCTGGTGGACGACACGGTCAATCAACAACTATGCCCACGCCTAGTGGAGCCCCCATGCTCCGCGCTGGTGGGAAGACTAGAAGACTAGTGTAGGTGCCGGATGCAGCTGTTTCTTTGCTTGCTCTTGTAACCAAATTAGCCGCTTCTTGGAATGAAGTTTGGAATTCTCGCGTCTTTATTTGAAAAAGGGGTGGGAATTTTTTTCGCCTTCCAGTGTTTTCTTCCTTGAATCCCGTTTTAAAAAGGTTGTGGCGGCAGCCCCTTGCTCCCTCCTTCGCATCCCGCGAGCGGGGCTGGGGCACGGTACGTACGCTCGAGCTGGTCTAAGCCGCACCAGCAGCAGGCCCGCTCATGCGTGCACCTCGCCAAGGCCTTGGTGGCCGAATCCTCGCGCGACGCTCTAGAGAGAGCCAGTGGGCATATGTCACCCTCATCTCCTGACCTTGCCGGGCATCACCCCTCGGCATCTCTTGGCCTCAGGAGTGCCCATCTTCTGACCTTGCCGGGCATCACGCCCCGGCATCTCTTGGCCTCGGGAGCGCCCATCTCCTGACCTTGTCGGGCATCACACACCAGCATACCGATGGCGATTCACCCCTGCTCATGGGTTTCGGACGCGTCAAAAGCAAATGGAACGCGGCATAAGGGAGTACAACGTTACTTGATACATCATAAAGGAATTTCCTCCAAAATACTTTCACATCCCCGCGGGGTCATATCCAAAGTCTTGACAGGTAAACAGGAAAAGGACAACTTAAGGAGATGCGTTGTCGCCATCACTGCCATCGCCTACGCTGCTGTCGTCACTACGGCTGTCAGACCCGCGCCCCTCGGCCACAGGCTGGCCCTCACCTCTGGCAGGGGTAAACTCCATGATCAGGTCGTCCACGTGATCTTCTACCCAGTCCCCTAGGGCTCCTTGGATCACCTCGGGCACGGGGGCTGTCACGACCTCGAAGTTAAAGTCGAGGTCGAAGCAAAGAAGGTGACTGAAGATGCGTGAGCACGCTCGCGTGAGGAGGTCACGGCTCCTCTCTTCGACGAGCTGGCGGACCTTCTCTATGACTCCTTCAAGGTGCTCCACGATCCTGGTGAAGAAGCCAAGGTAGTCGGCATTGTGAGAATGAGTGGGCTGGAGACGCTCTCGTCGCAGATGCTGCTCAGGGCCCGGCGGGCCCTCCCCTCAAGGGTCAGGAACATCTGGGAGCGTGTGTGCTGTAGCCCCCGGGCATGGTTCGCCTCATCCAAGGCCTTCTCCATGAGGGAAGTGACACCCTTCACCTGCTTATAGAGGAAAGGCAGCTCGGTCTTGGTTGTGGCTTGGGCGTCCATCGCAGCTTTCTCGTGCCGTTCCGCCGCGGCTAACTTCTTCTTGAGGCCGTCAGCCTTACCTTTCAGCTTGTCGTGCCGCTTGCAAAAGCGGGACTTCTGAAGCTTCAACTTCTCGAGGTAGTCCTTGGTGAGGGCCCTGCAGACCCCCGCTAACCTCTCATCGACTTCTCCCTGGATAGCCGCCTACCGAGAGGCAAGGGAGTCCTCGGCGACATCCACTTGGCGTCCATCACCTCCAGCCGCTCGCGCTCCAGGCTTTGCTCCATTGTCTCCAGCACCAGCGTGTCTTCAAGTGTGCAGAGCCCTGCTTCGCCCGAGGACGGCCCGCACGCTGAGGCAGCAAGCGTGGCCCTGCATGCCTGGACTTGCCGCTCGAGAGCGGCGTTGGAGGCTAGGAGCTCCTTACCGCCCTTATTTGCGGCCTGAGGCTGACGGTCCGCGAGCCGGGCCTCCTCGAGGGCACGGTCACGGGCTTCCCTCGCCGCGACAAGGGATTCCTCGGCCTCCGTGCGAGCGTGCTCATGTTTCAAACAACCCTAATTGACGGCGACCTCGAGCCGGCGCCATTCGCGCCCCAGGCGCAAGCGCTCTGCCTCGAGGTATGTGTCGATGTTGTTGAGCTCTGCCCCGAGGCGTCCTAGCACGCTCATCGTGCCCTGAAGGAGGCTGTGCCGGACGTTGCCACGGCTGCAGGCGAGCTCCAATGCCTGACTGGGGCTTTCGCCCGCCCCCTGGTCAGCGGAGAAGGCGAGTGAAGGCCCGCTCGACTCCAGCAGGGATCTGGATGCCGAGATTCCATTATCCGACCCTCCAGCTCGAGGCTGGGCGTCGTGTAAACTCGGCTCCCCGCTCAAAGTAGACGCCGATGCTCGGGAAGCCCTGTCGTCAGGAGGAGTCAGTGTGGGAGGCCACCACGCAGCCTCCCCAAGCTGAGGGCCACACCCGAAGAAGGAGGCCAAGGACTCGGGCCCAAGGCCCCCCAAGGGTGACCTTGGCACGAGCACGGGCGTCTCAGTACGCGCGGGCGGGCGGCTCGCGAGGCACGAAGTCCCAGGGCCGGCGCCCTCGGGAGGCGGTGGCGGAAGCACGCTCGTTCCTTCACCAAGAGGGGACCTGAGGAACAAGACTTAGAAGGACATACGATGCAAAAAATCAAAAGAATCTGGGCACTTACTCATCCGTGGAGATCCATTTCCTCTTCTTTAGGGCCCTCAGGCCGGAGCTGTGGTGGCCGGCGGGTTCCTTCCTCCTCCGGGATGAGCAGGGACCGGAGGATGGCACGCTGGATTCCGGCGCATTGTCTCCCGCGGCAGAAATGGCGACCGTGTCCCCGGGCAAGGCTTCCCCTCCGCCGCTTGGAGGGGCGCAAGTGGACGCTCGGGGGACGCACGGCTTGGTCCACTCCTTTGTAGCTGCTCAGGGGCACACACCTCAGGACCCCCGGGGTCCGGGACCACCAGGAAGGGGTTGCCGTGAGGCCCCACGTGGCCCACGGAGAGTAGCCCCCCACTCATCGAAGCATGGCATCTTCTTGGCAAAGGCTTCCCCATTCGGGCAGTTTTACAACGGGAGCCCTCCTGAAGGAAGTGCGGCGGGTTCTCCACCGGTCAGGAAGTGGAGCACCCCGCGCAGTTTGCTGGAAGGGGGAGAAGGCACTTGAAGCCTCATGGCATCCTCAGGGCCGGTGAAGGCCCACATTGGGCGGGAGTGGGGCTGAAGTGGAGCGATGCACCGCCGGACGAACTCCCTCACCACAATTGCCATCGTCACGCCCGCCTTCCTCAGGTTGGCCAGCCTGGTCATGACTTGCGCAAGCCGCGGATCGACAAGCTCCACGTGCTCCCAACCGGAGCTCGGCTCCGCGGGGGCCACCAGGATCAGGAGCAAGGGGCTGTACACAGCGGCGTCGACGTACACCCATTGCTTCCAGAATCCCCCCGTGTCCGGGCGGAGCACGGTGTCGATACCAGAGCCCACGATCGCCTCTGCCGCTCAAAGTGACACACACACCCCGAGCACTGCCCACCAGCGACCATCTGAAGAGAGAAGAAGTGGCGGAGCAGAGCCACGAACGGGGCGATGCCCACGAAGACCTCATACAAGAACGCGGAGGCGGAGAGGAGAATAACGGACCCAGGGTCAAGATGCACCGCGTGAATTTGGTAGTGCGTAAGCGCGGCGTTGAAGAAATCCGAAACAGCGGCAGCAGGCTAGAGAAGATGGCATCAAGACGAAGAGGGATGTTGGCGGGTCAGATCTTCATCGCCTTCCACTCGTTGGAGTCGGCGGTGATCGCATGTTGTACCATATTCAGCCCCTCACGGTTGATCATGATGGACCGGCCCAGCGCGGGTTCAGGCCCCGTCGAGGGCTCCGCCATCATCGGGGTTTTGCCCCTCTTCTTCTTGGGAGCCATGGTGGCAGGGCGGATTGAAGCAGGCGCGGGATCCGACGTAGAAGGCGCAAGCTCGCAAAGGAGAGGGGGAGCAGAAGGCAAGTGCGCGGCGGAGCAATGATGGCTCTGTGACATGCCCCAGGCTTTTTGTCAGCCTAGGCAGTTGCCGAGGCGACGTGGGGGAGTGGAGGCGTCCACGCCTCATCGAGCGCCACGCGTCAAGACTGGCCCGCAAGCGATTTGGGGCCCGCAACGCTTCACCCTTGCCCCTTGGCTTCGCCTCGAAGCTAGCCCGAGCGCGCCTTGGGCCCGGGGACTAATGTCGGCGTTCTGGATCAGGGGTACCCAGATTTGCCTTCCTGTGGCCTAGCATGTGGGCCCATCGATGGCTAGGTACGGCCAGCGACAAGACCTCCAAGACAAGACCCTCGCGAGGACCCCTGGCCTCGCGAGGCAGAGGACATCAAGACCTCCAGAGGAGCGGCCTCCCTAGGATGCTTCCCAAGGAGCGGAGATTTCTATGCAAGTACCCAGCCTCACGAGGCTACGATGTCGTGAGCCATGACGACCAAGGCCAGGCGGGCGCCAGCAGGCGCAGAGGTGGCAGTTTCCCTTTCGGTGCTAAGGAAGCAAGGACAGACGCGGGTTCCCGAGGAATCCCCAAAGCTTTTCATTCTGGTGCAACTAGACCAAGACCACGAGGTCGGCAGGACGGATGTCATCGTCGACCCCACCACAATGTCACGACTAGAAGCTTTGCAGGCGAAGACTACCTTTTGTCAGGATTAGATGTACTTCTCGTCCCCTTTCTAATTGGCCATTGCGGGATCCCTTCCCGCCTAAGTTTTGAGGGAGGAGGATCAAGACCACTATAAATATAGGTTAGCCACCACCGCAAAAGGGGATCAGATCCATTCCACCCTCACCTGTTGAGCCCTCGCGAGGTCGCTCAACCATTGTACTAGTTCATCCCCAAACCTCCTCACGAGGCCAATCCACCACAAAGCAGGAGTAGGGTTTTACACCGCAAGGTGGCCCGAACCTGAGTAAACTGACGTGTTCATTTCCTTGCCGCACAAGCAAACTCGACGTAGCTAGGCCATGGGGTGGCGAGCTTGAGTCTTGAGTTAGTTGAGATCTTCGCACACGCCCCAGAGTTCGAACCTTATTGGCCTGCGGAGCCCTGAATCCACAGTGATGTAGTAGATCACTTTGGAGGAAAGCAATGCTTTCACCAATGTCGTGCAACCAATGGTAGTGAAGTTATTTCTGTCCCATTGAATGCGCTTAGCTGCCACCTTGTCTTCAAGGAATTGAAAGTACACTTTCCTAGGCTGCTACAACGAGAGGAGGGAGGTACGCATATCTCATCAGGAAGGAGGTTCTATTGGCTGATTTTTTTAGGATTGCCTCGAGGTTAAGATGGCCACATCTATTGGGAAAGACGAAGCTTTTGAAGAAGTTGGTAGTAAGGCATGTAACCTCTCCAAAGTAGCCCAAGATACGAGAGAGGTTATCCATACCACTCTTTATGGGAGCCATTAACACCGCTGCATCGTCGGTGTAGAGCGAGGTTCTCACCGCGGCTCCACGACCCTGGTCCTTGGGAAGTAACCATGTACTAATAGCCAAGTTAAGAATGCGTTAACGCGCGCCGATTGCAATAATGAAGAGGAGGGCCAAAAGTGAGTCCCCCTGATGAAGCCCCCTCCGATGCCGAATAGGAGGGCCGGAAATCCCATTCTAATGGATCCACGAGTTGGAAGTGGCTAGGAGCGCGGTGACCCAACTACTAAATTTACCTGGGAAGCCTTTTGTTTGTAGTAAGCCAAGGATGATCTTTGACATGCATGTATCATTCTGCTTATATCTGCCCCTGGTCATGGTGAGGCCCAAACAAATGTAGTATCTGGGCGATCTTTGACATGATAAGTAATGTGTTATCTTTGTCATAACATTAGATAGTATTAACTTGTGCTTTAACATCAATAGAAGATGTTTGATGTGTTGTTTATATCTCAAAGGTAAAGTATAGAACAATGAATGAATATAAAAAAATATGTAAAACATCAAAGCACGTACTCTTAATTAATGGATAAAGATTTTGGTCAAATAATCGCATGCATAGTAAAGCATGTAAATAAGTCACATTCTTAGAATTAACAGGAAAGCAATAACATATTTTTTTGAATTGTTTGGATTGCTTACTACATGTGTCACGTGGTAGCAATAATATTGTTTGAATTCCATGATCGAGAGATAGCATTGTCATAATTTTTTCTTAGTTCTATGCATGTACCACAAGCACTAATAGTTAATACAAAAGTCACCTAATGCTACGCATGTACTATACCGAGCAACTCCAATGCGCAATACACACATCCTTGAGAGCACTCTAACCGTTTTTTTTTTCAAAACAGAGGCAAAAGATTTGAGTAGTCTAACAGTGACCTATTAATATTTTGAGTTCCACTTCACTAGACCAAACCACGTGGGAAATACATTATTCGAGGCATGCTCAAAAATTTCAGCCATGCTTGTTGTCGTTTGTGTTAGAAGGGATATAGACGGATTGGTGGAATAGTTCACTGTATTGCTTGAGCTTCGTGGGCATATATATAGGAGTACATGGTCATCTTGGAGTACAAGTCAAGGTAGAATAAATCCTACGCTATCCTAGATTTCCTAAATAACCCTTATACTCAACATCCCCCCGCAGACGGTGAGAGTGGAGAAGAATTCGAAGGCCAGCCGACGGACTCCCCCCCCCCCCACACACACACACACAGTCGTAACGGTCGACTCATCGCTAAAGTCGTGGCTGGAGTGGAAACCCGACGAGGTTGCTCAAACAAGGCAGTAGCCCTTTGTGCCGTTTGTTGAGGTGACCGAGAGTGTAGGGTGGCGTAGTCGTGCGAATAACACCATGGTCGATGTCGAGTCGGGGAGCCGTTGTCGAGGATGTCGCCATGGAGCCGCAGGCAAAAGGAGGTGCCGAGTTAGTCATGGGTGCAGTGGTGTCGAAGTAGTGGTGTGATACGTCTCCAAAGTATCTATAATTTTTGATTGCTCCATGCTACTTTATCTACTGTTTTGGACTATATTGGGCTTTATTTTACACTTTTATATTATTTTTGGGACTAACCTATTAACCGGAGGCCCAGCCCAGAATTGTTGTTTTTTGCCTATTTCAGTGTTTCGAAGAAACAGGATATCAAACGGAGTCCAAACGGAATGAAACCTTCGGAAACGTGATTTTCTCACCGAACGTGATCCAGGGGACATGGACCCTACTCCAAGGAACAAAAGAGGCAGTCACGAGGGTGGGGGGCGCGCCCCCTGCCTCGTGGGCCCTCTGTTGCTCCACCGACGTACTCCTTCCTCCTATATATACCTACGTACCCCCAAACAATCAGAACAGGAGCCAAAAACCTAATTCCACCGCCGTAACTTCCTGTATCCACGAGATCCCATCTTGGGGCCTGTTACGGAGCTCCGCCGGAGGGGGCACCCACCACGGAGGGCTTCTACATCATCACCATAGCCCCTCCGATGAAGTGTGAGTAGTTTACTTCAGACCTTCGGGTCCATAGCTAGTAGCTAGATGGCTTCTTCTCTCTTTTTGGATCTCAATACAATGTTCTCCCCCTCTCTCGTGGAGATCTATTCGATGTAGTCTTCTTTTTGCGGTGTGTTTGTCGAGACCGATGAATTGTGGGTTTATGATCAAGCTTATCTATGAATAATATTTGAATCTTCTCTGAATTCTTTTATGTATGATTGGTTATCTTTGCAAGTCTCTTCGAATTATCCATTTGGTTTGGCCAACTAAATTGGTAGTTCTTGCAATGGGAGAAGTGCATCGCTTTGGGTTCAATCTTGCGGTGTCCTTACCCAGTGACACAAAGGGTTGCAAGGCACGTATTGTATTGTTGCCATCGAGGATAACAAGATGGGGTTTTTATCATATTGCATGAATTTATCCCTCTACAAGGCGTTACTCTGTTTTTAACTTAATACTCTAGATGCATGCTGGATAGCGGTCGATGAGTGGAGTAATAGTAGTAAATGCAGAATCGTTCCGGTCTACTTGTCTTGGACGTGATGCCTATATACATGATCATACCTAGATATACTCATAAATGTGCTCAATTCTGTCAATTGCTCAACAGTAATTTGTTCACCCACCGTAGGATACTTATGCTCTTGAGAGAAGCCACTAGTGAAACCTATGGCCCCCGGGTCTATTCTCATCATATCAATCTCCATTACTTTAATACTTGCTTTGTTTTTACTTTTCACTTTGCATCTCTATACCAAAAATACCAAAAATATTATTTATCATCTCTATCAGATCTCACTCTCGTAAGTGACCGTGATGGGATTGACAACCCCTAATCGTGTTGGTTGCGAGTAGCTATCGTTTTGTGCAGGTACAAGGGACTTGTGCGTGGCCTCCTACTGGATTGATACCTTGGTTCTCAAAAACTGAGGGAAATACTTACGCTACTTTGCTGCATCATCATCTCCTCTTCGGGGAAATCCAACACAGTGCTCAAGAGGTAGCAAGAAGAATTTCTGGCGCCGTTGCCGGGGAGTCTATGCAAAAGTCAACATACCAAGTACCCATCACAATCCCTATCTCTCGCATCACATTATTTTCCATTTGCCTCTCGTTTTCCTCTCCCCCACTTCACCCTTGCTGTTTTATTCACCCTCTCTTTCCCAATCTCCTCCTCTTTTTCCCGTTGCCTTTTCCTCGTCCGTTTGTTTGCTCGTGTGTTGGATTGCTTGTTTGTCGCGATGGCTCAAGATGCTACCAAATTGTGTGACTTCACCAATACCAATAATAATGATTTCCTTAGCACTCCGATTGCTCCTCTTGCCAATACTGTATCTTGTGAAATCAATACTGCTTTGTTGAATCTTGTTATGAAAGATCAATTCGACGGCCTTCCTAGTGAAGATGCCACTACTCATCCGAATAGCTTCGTTGATTTATGTGATATGCAAAAGAAAAAAGATGTCGATAATGATGTCGTTAAATTGAAGCTATTTCCTTTTTCGCTTAGAGATCGTGCTAAAGCGTGGTTTTCATCTTTGCCTACAAATAGTATTGATTCTGGGAACAAGTGCAAAGATGCTTTTATCTCTAAGTATTTTCCTCCCGCTAAGATTATCTCTCTTAGGAAAGATATTATGAATTTTAAGCAACTTGATCATGAACATGTTGCACAAGCTTGGGAGAGAATGAAATTAATGATACGTAATTGTCCTACTCATGGTTTGAACTTGTGGATGACTATACAAAACTTTTATGCCGGATTGAATTTTTCTTCTAGAAATCTTTTAGATTAGGCCGCGGGAGGCACTTTTATGGAAATCACTCTAGGAGATGCCACTAAACTTCTAGATAATATTATGGTTAATTATTCTCAATGGCATACCGAAAGATCTACTAATAAAAAAGTGCATGCGATAGAAGAAATTAATGTTTTGAGTGGAAAGATGGATGAACTTATAAAATTATTTGCTACTAAGAGTGTTTCTTCTGATCCTAATGATATGCCTTTGTCTACTTTGATTGAGAATAATAATGAATCTATGGATGTGAATTTTGTTGGTAGGAATAATTTTGGTAACAACGCGTATAGAGGGAATTTTAATCCTAGGCCTTATCCTAGTAATCCTTCTAATAATTATGGAAATTACTACAACAACTCTTATGGAAATTTTAATAAGATGCCCTGAATTTGAGAGTAGTGTTAAAGAGTTTATGAATTCACAAAAGAATTTTAATGCTTTGCTTGAAGAGAAATTGCTTAAAGTTGATGATTTGGCTAGGAACGTTGATAGAATTTCTCTTGAGGTTGATTCTTTAAAGCTTAGATCTATTCCTACTAAGCATGATATCAATGAGTCTCTCAAAGCTATGAGAATTTCCATTGATTAGTGCAAAGAAAGAACCGCTAGGATGCGTGCTTCAAAAGATGCCTTTATTAAAGCGTGTTCTTCCAATTCCTATGAAAATCAAGATGAAGATCTAAAAGTTATTGATGTGTCCCCCATTAAATCTTTGTTTTGCAATATGAATCTTGATGAAACTTAATATGATCTTCCTTTACCTAGAAGGCGTTCTAAGAATTCGGAGTTTTTAGATCTTGATGATGAAATTGACAAAAGTGGGATTGAAAGAAACAAAAACCTAGATGTTGCTAAACCCACTATATTGGATCTCAAGGAATTTAATTATGAAAATTGCTCTTTAATTTATTGTATTTCCTTGTTGCAATCCGTGCTAAATTCTCCTCATGCTTATAGTCAAAATAAGGCCTTTACCGAACACATTGTTGATGCCTTGATGCAATCTTATGAAGAAAAACTTGAGTTGAAAGTCTCTATCCCTAGAAAGCTCTATGATGAGTGGGAACCTACTATTAAAATTAAAATCAAAGATTGTGAGTTTCATGCTTTGTGTGATTTGGGTGCTAGTGTCTCCACTATTCCCAAAACTTTGTGTGATATGCTAGATTTTCGTGACTTTGATGATTGCTCTCTAAACTTGCATCTTGCGGATTCCACTATTAAAAATCCTATGGGAAGAATTAATGATGTTCTTATTGTTGCAAATAGGAATTATGTGCCCGTAGATTTTATCGTTCTTGATATATATTGCAATCCTTCATGTCCTATTATTCTTGGTAGACCTTTCCTTAGAACGATTGGTGCAATTATTGATATGAAGGAAGGGAATATTAGATTCCAATTTCCACTAAATAAAGGCATGGAACACTTTCCTAGAAAGAAAAAATAAAACTACCATATGAATCTATCATGAGAGCCACTTATGGATTGCCTACCAAAGATGGCAATACTTAGATCTATCCTTGTTTTTATGCCTAGCTAGGGGCGTTAAACGATAGCGCTTGTTGGGAGGCAACCCAATTTTATTTTAGTTTTTTTTTTGCTTCTGTTTAGGAATAAGTAATCCATCTAGCCTCTGTTTAGATGTGGTTTTATGTTTTAATTAGTGTTTGTGCCAAGCTAGACCTATTGGATCTTCTTGGATGATAGTTATTTGATCTTGCTGTAATTTCCAGAAACTTTGCGCTCAGTGCCCGAATTATTAAAAATCACCAGAACGTGATAAAATACTGATTCCAATTGCTGCTGATTAATAAACAAATTTTCCAGCTCGTCTAAGTTTGGTAGATTTTTTGGAGTTCCATAAGTTTGCGTTAGTTACAGATTACTACAGACTGTTCTGTTTTTGACAGATTCTGTTTTGCGTGTGTTGTTTGCTTATTTTGATGAATCTATGGCTAGTAAAATAGTTTATAATACATAGAGAAGTTGGAATACAGTAGGTTTAACACCAATGTAAATAAAGAATGAGTTCATTACAGTACCTTAAAGTAGTCTTTTGTTTTCTTTCTCTAACGAAGCTCACGAGATTTCTGTTGAGTTTTGTGTTGTGAAGTTTTCAAGTTTTGGGTAAATTATTTTGATGGATTATGGAACAAGGAGTGGCAAGAGCCTAAGTTTTGGGATGCCCATGGCACCCCCAAGATAATCCAAGGACACCAAAAAGTCAAAGCTTGGGGATGCCCGGAAGGCATCCCCTCTTTCGTCTACTTCCATCGGTAATTTACTTGGAGCTATATTTTTATTCACCACATGATATGTGTTTTGCTTGGAGCGTCTTGTATTATTTGCGTCTTTGCTTGTTAGTTTAACACAATCATCCTTGCTGTACACACCTTTTGAGAGAGCCATACATAAATTGGAATTTGCTAGAATACTCTATGTGCTTCACTTATATCTTTTGAGCTTGATAGCTTTGCTCATAGTGCTTCACTTATATCTTTTGAGCGTGATAATTTTTTCTCTAGTGCTTCACTTAGATCTTTTAGAGCACGTTGGTGGATTTGTTTTAAAGAAACTATTGATCTCTCATGCTTCACTTAGATTAGTTTGAGAGTCGTTAATAGCATGGTAATTTGCTTAGTATTAATATACTTGGTATTCAAGATATGTGAAACTTTCTTTTGAGTGCGTTGAATACTAAGAAAAGTTTGATGCTTGATAATTGTTTTGAGATATGGAGGTGATAATATCATAGTCGTGCTAGTTGAGTAGTTGTGAATTTGAGAAATGCTTGTGTTGAAGTTTGCAAGTCCCGTAGCATGCACGTATGGTTAAAGTTGTGTAACAAATTTGAAACATGAAGTGTACCTGGCTTGTGCATCCTTATGAGTGGCGGTCGGGGACGAGCGATGGTCTTTTCCTACCAATCTATCCCCCTAGGAGCATGCGCGTAGTACTTGATTTTTGATGACTTCTAAATTTTTGCAATAAGTATATGAGTTCCTTTGACTAATGTAGAGTCCATGGATTATACGCACTTTTACCTTTCCGCCTTTGCTAGCCTCTTCGGTACCGTGCATTGCCCTTTCTCACCTTGAGAGTTGGTGCAAACTTCGCCGGTGCATCCAAACCCCGTGATATGATACGCTCTTTCACACATAAACCTCCTTATATCTTCCTCAAAACAGCCACCATGCCTATCTATTATGGCATTTCCGTAGCCATTCGGAGATATATTGCCATGCAACTTTCCACCGTTCTGTTCATCATCATCATGACATACATTACTTTTGTCATATTTCCATTGCATGATCATGTAGTTGACATCGTATTTGTGGCAAAGCCACCATGCATTATTTTTCATACATGTCACTCTTGATTCATTGCACCATCCGATACATCACGGAGGCATTCATATAGAGTCATATCTTGTTCTAGTTTCGAGTTGTAATCCTTATGTTGTAATCAATAGAAGTGTGATGATCATCATTATTAGAGCATTGCCCCAAAAAAAGAGAGAAAGGCCAAAAATAAAAAAAAAAGGCCCAAAAAAAAGAAAATAAATAAAAAGGGCAATGTTACTATCTCTTTTTCCACACTTGTGTTTCAAAGTAGCACCTTGTTCTTCATGTAGTGAGTCTCATATATTGTGCTTCAAAGTAGCACCTAGTTCTTCATGTAGTGAGTCTCATATATTGTGCTTCAAATTAGCACCATGTTTTTCATATAGTGAGTCTCATAAGTTGTCTTTTTATATTAGTGGGAATTTTTCATTATAGAACTTGGCTTGTATATTCCTACGATGGGCTTCCTCAAAATGCCCTAGGTCTTCGTGAGCAAGCAAGTTGGATGCACACCCACTAGTTTTCTTTTGTTGAGAATTCTTAGCTCTAGTGCATCCGTTGCATGGCAATCCCTACTCCTCATGTTGAGATCAATTGATGGGCATCTCCATAGCCCGTTGATTATCCTCGTCAATGTGAGACTTTCTCCTTTTTTGTCTTCCCCACACAATCCCCATCATCATATTCTATTCCACCCATAGTGCTATATCCATGTCTCACGCTCATGTATTGCGTGAAGGTTGAAAAAGTTTGAGATTATTTAAGTATGAAACAATTGCTTGGCTTGTCATCGGGGGTATAGAAATTGGGAACATCTTTGTGTGACGAAAATGAAGCATAGCCTAACTATATGATTTTGTAGGGATGAACTTTCTTTTGCCATGCTATTTTGAGAAGACATGATTACTTTGATTAGTATGCTTGAAGTATTATTATTTTTATGTCAATATGAACTTTTGTCTTGAATCTTTCGAATCTGAATATTCATACCACAATTAAGAAGATTTACATTGAAATTATGCCAAAGTATCACTCCCCATCAAAAATTCTCCTTTTATCATTTACCTACTCGAGGACGAGCAGAAATTAAGCTTGGGATGCCTCGATCTCCAACGTATCTATAATTTTGATTGCTCCATGCTACTTTATCTACTGTTTTGGACTATATTGGGCTTTATTTTCCACTTTTATATTATTTTGGGACTAACCTATTAACCGGAGGCCCAGCCTGAATTGTTGTTTTTGCCTATTTCAGTGTTTCGAAGAAACAGAATATCAAACGGAGTCCAAACGGAATGAAACCTTCGGAAACGTGATTTTCTCACCGAACGTGATCCAGGGGACTTGGACCTACTCCAAGGAACAAAAGAGGCGGTCACGAGGGTGGGGGGCCCCCCCTAGAGCGCGCCCCCTGCCTCGTGGCCCCCCTGTTGCTCCACCGACCTACTCCTTCCTCCTATATATACCTACGTACCCCCAAACAATCAGAACAGGAGCCAAAAACCTAATTCCTCCGCCGCAACTTCCTGTATCCACGAGATCCCATCTTGGGGCCTGTTTCGGAGCTCCGCCGGAGGGGGCACCGACCACGGAGGGCTTCTACATCATCATCATAGCCCCTCCGATGAAGTGTGAGTAGTTTACTTCGGACCTTCGGGTCCATAGCTAGTAGCTAGATGGCTTCTTCTCTCTTTTTGGATCTCAATACAATGTTCTCCCCCTCTCTCGTGGAGATCTATTCGATGTAATCTTCTTTTTGCGGTGTGTTTGTTGAGACCGATGAATTGTGGGTTTATGATCAAGCTTATCTATGAATAATATTTGAATCTTCTCTGAATTCTTTTATGTATGATTGGTTATCTTTGCAAGTCTCTTCGAATTATCCGTTTGGTTTGGCCAACTAGATTGGTAGTTCTTGCAATGGGAAAAGTGCATAGCTTTGGGTTCAATCTTGCGGTGTCCTTACCCAGTGACAGAAAGGGTTGCAAGGCACGTATTGTATTGTTGCCATCGAGGATAACAAGATGGGGTTTTTATCATATTGCATGAATTTATCCCTCTACATCATGTCATCTTGCTTAAGGCGTTACTCTGTTTTTAACTTAATACTCTAGATGCATGCAGGATAGCGGTCGACGAGTGGAGTAATAGTAGTAGATGCAGAATCGTTTTGGTCTACTTGTCTTGGACGTGATGCCTATATACATGATCATACCTAGATATACTCATAACTATGCTCAATTCTGTCAATTGCTCAACAGTAATTTGTTCACCCTCTGTAGAATACTTATGCTCTTGAGAGAAGCCACTAGTGAAACCTATGGCCCCCGGGTCTATTCTCATCATATCAATCTCCATTATTTTAATACTTGCTTTGTTTTTACTTTGCCTTTTACTTTTCACTTTGCATCTCTGTATCAAAAATACCAAAAATATTATTTATCATCTCTATCAGATCTCACTCTCGTAAGTGACCGTGAAGGGATTGACAACCCCTAATCACGTTGGTTGCGAGTAGCTATCGTTTTGTGCAGGTACGAGGGACTTGTGCGTGGCCTCCTACTGGATTGATACCTTGGTTCTCAAAAACTGAGGGAAATACTTACGCTACTTTGCTGCATCATCCTCTCCTCTTCGGGGAAATACAACGCAGTGCTCAAGAGGTAGCATGGTGCGCCGGCCGGGGAGAAGACATTGTTGACGACGCGTCACACCGGGGTTGCCAAGCCCGGGGACACATCGTAGATGAAGGCACGCACCGGTTTGCCAGCACGGGGCATGCGTAGACGGTCGAAGTTGGCGAAGCGCCGCACCAGGCTTGCCAGGCCCGGTGACACGTCGTGAAAGAAGGAACACGTCGATGTTGCCAGCATCAAGCATGCGTAGATGAGGGACCTGCACGAGCTGTACGCCATGTCGGAGAAGTCGGAGAGGCCAACAGAGAAGGACTCGACGACGGTTGCGGCGCCAATCCGCGTGGGGCCAATGTCGCCAGCGGTTGTCGGAGTAGAGGAAGTGGTCGTGGTATATGACAACGACGCTGGCGACAGGCTGGTGCTAAACAAAGATGAAGGAGGTGGACGGGCAGCGGCGGCAACTATGAGGGTAGCGGCGGCGGCGGCCAAAGAAGAGCGGTGGCGGCGACCTGACTGCGGCGGCAGTGGCTAGGTTAGGAGCACGACGGCGATGCTCGAAGTAGGCGAGGAACTCGACATCGTGACGAAGACCAGCGCGGACGGTGGCGTTCCCGCGCCGAGGAAGATGGCGCAACTGAAGGAAATATGCCCTAGAGGCAATAATAAAGTTATTATTTATTTCCTTATACCATGATAAATGTTTATTATTCATGCTAGAATTGTATTAACCGGAAACATAATACATGTGTGAATACATAGACAAACAGATAGTCACTAGTATGCCTCTACAAGACTAGCTCATTAATCGAAGATGGTTATGTTTCCTAACCATAGACATGTGTTGTCATTTGATTAATGGGATCACATCATTAGGAGAATGATGTGATTGACATGACCCATTCCGTTAGCTTAACACTTGATCGTTTAGTATGTTGTTAATGCTTTCTTCATGACCCATACATGTTCCTGTAACTATGAGATTATGCAACTCCGTTTACGGAGGAACACTTTGGTACTACCAAACGTCACAACGAATCGGGTGATTATAAAGGAGTACTACAGGTGTCTCCAAAGGTACTTGTTGGGTTGGCGTATTTGAGATTAGGTTTTGTCACTCCGATTGTCGGAGAGGTATCTCTAGGCCTTCTCGGTGATACACATCACTTAAGCCTTGCAAGCATTACAACTAATGAGTTAGTTGTGAGATGATGTATTACGGAACGAGTAAAGAGACTTACCGTAACGAGATTGAACTAGGTATTGGATACCGACGATCGAATCTCGGGTAAGTAACATACCGATGACAAAGGGAACAACGTATGTCGTTATGCGGTTTGACCGATAAAGATCTTCGTAGAATATGTAGGAACCAATATGGGCATCCAGGTTCCGCTATTGGTTATTGACCGAGAATGGTTCTAGGTCATGTCTACATAGTTCTCGAACCCGTAGGGTCCGTGACGCTAACGCTTCGATGTGAGTTCATTATGAGTTTATAAGTATTGATGCACGAAGGTTGTTCGAGTCCCGGATGTGATCACGGACATGACGAGGAGTCTCAAATGGTCGAGACATAAAGATTGATATATTGGAAGCCTACATTTGGACATCGGAAGTGTTCCGAGTGAAATCGAATTTCGAGATCTGTGGAGGTTATCGGAACCCCGGGAACTACATGGGCCATAGTGGGCCTTGGTGGAAAGGAGAAAGGGCCAGCCCTAGGTGGCGCGCCCCCTTCCCTAGTCCTATTAGGACTAGGAAAGGTGGGCCGCCCCCCTCTCTCTTTCCCCTCGGGAATCCTAATCCAACTAGGATTGGGGGAATCCTACTCCCGGAGGAGTAGGACTCCTTGTGCGCCTCCTCCTTGGCCGGCCACCTCCCCTTGGCTCCTTTATATACGGGCAGGGGCACCCTAGGACACACAAGTTGATCTACGGATCGTTCCTTAGCCGTGTGCGGTGCCCCTTCCACCATATTCCACTTCGGTCATATCGTCGAGAGCTTAGGCGAAGCCCTGCGCGGAGAAGTCATATCGTCGCGGAGCTTAGGCGAAGCCCTGCGTCGGTGGAGCATCAACATCGTCACCACGCCCGTCGTCTTGTGGAACTCATCCTCGACACTTTGCTGGATCGGAGTCCGGGATCGTCATTGAGCTGAACGTGTGCGAGAACTCGGAGGTGCCATACGTTCGGTGCTTGGATCGGTCGGATCGTGAAGACGCACGACTACATCAACAGCGTTGTTATAACGCCTTCGCTTTCGGTCTCACGAGGGTGCGTGGACGGACACTCTCCCTCTCGTTGCTATGCCATCACCATGGTCTTGCGTGTTCGTAGGAATTTTTTGAAATTACTACGTTCCCCAACAATGGCATCCGAGCCTGGTTTTATGCGTTGATGTCATGTGCACGAGTAGAACACAAGTGAGTTGTGGGCGATACAAGTCATACTGCCTACCAGCATGTCATACTTTGGTTCAGCGGTATTGTGAGATGAAGCGCCCGGACCGACATTACGCCAGACGCTTACGCGAGACTGGTTTCACCGCCCGAGCACTCGTTGCTTAAAGGTGACCGGCGGTGTCTGTCTCTCTCACTTTAGTTGAACCGAGTATGACTACGCCCGGTCCTTGAGAAGGTTAAACGAGTCTATTTGACAAACTATCGTTGTGGTTTTGATGCGTAGGTAAGAACGGTTCTTGCTCAGCCCGTAGCAGCCACGTAAAACTTGCAACAACAAAGTAGAGGACGCCTAACTTGTTTTTGCAGGGCATGTTGTGATGTGATATGGTCAAGACGTGATGCTATATTTTATTGTATGAGATGATCATGTTTTGTAACCGAAGTTATCGGCAACTGGCAGGAGCCATATGGTTGTCGCTTATTGTATGAAATGCAACGCCATGTAATTGCTTTACTTTATCACTAAGGAGTAGCGATAGTCGAGAAGCAATAGTTGGCGAGACGACAACGATGCTACGATGGAGATCAAGGTGTCGCGCCGGTGACGATGGTGATCATGGCGGTGCTTGGCGATGGAGATCACAAGCACAAGATGATGATGACCATATCATATCACTTATATTGATTGCATGTGATGTTTATCCTTTATGCATCTTATCTTGCTTTGATTGACGGTAGCATTATAAGATGATCTCCACTAAAATTATCAAGAAGTGTTCTCCCGAGTATGCACCGTTGCCAAAGTTCGAGTACCCGGACACCACGTGATGATCGGGTGTGATAAGTTCTACGTCCATCTACAACGGTGCAAAACAGTTGCACACGCGAATACTCAAGTTAAACTTGACGAGCCTTGCATATAACAGATATGGCCTCGAACACGGAGACCCGAAGGTCGGCGTGAATCATATAGTAGATATGATCAACATAGTGATGTTCACCATTGAAACTACTCCGTCTCACGTGATGATCGGACATGGTTTAGTTGATTTGGATCACGTGATCACTTAGATGACTAGAGAGATGTCTGTCTAAGTGGGAGTTTTAATATGATTAATTGAACTTAAATTTATCATGAACTTAGTACCGATAGTATTTTGCTTGTCTATGTTTATTGTAGATAGATGGCTCGTCTTTGTTGTTCCGTTGAATTTTAATGCTTTCCTTGAGAAAGCAAAGTTGAAAGATGATGGTAGCAATTACACGGACTGGGTCCGTAACTTGAGGATTATCCTCATTGCTGCATAGAAAAATTACGTCCTGGAAGCACCGCTGGGTGACAGGCCTGATGCAGATGCTGAGCCGAAGTTGTGAACGTCGGCAAAGCAAAGCTGATGACTACTCAATAGTTCAGTGTGCCATGCTTTACGGCTTAGAACCGGGTCTTCAACGACGTTTTGAACGTCATGGAGCATATGAGATGTTCAGGAGTTGAAGTTAATATTTCAAGCAAATGCCCGGATTGAGAGATATGAAGTCTCCAATAAGTTCTATAGCTGCAAGATGGAGGAGAATAGTTCGTCGGTGAGCACATACTCAAAATGTGCGGGTATAACAATCACTTAATTCAGCTGGGAGTTAATCTTCCGGATGATAGTGTCATTGATGAATTCTCCAATCACGCCACCAAGCTACAAGAGCTTCGTGATGAACTATAATATGCAAGGAATGACTAAGACAATTCTCGAGCTCTTCGCGATGCTAAAAGCAGCGGAGGTAGAAATCAAGAAAGAGCATCAAGTGTTGATGGTCAACAAGACCACTAGTTTCAAGAAAAGGGCAAAGGGAAGAAGAAGGAAACTTCAAAAGAACAGCAAGAAAGTTGCTGATTAAGAGAAGAAACCCAAGTCTGGACCTAAGCCTGAAAGCGAGTGTTTTACTGCAAGCGATGGACTTTGGAAGCGGAACTGCCCCAAGTATTTGGCGGATAAGAAGGATGGCAAGGTGAACAAAGGTATATGTGATATACATGTTATTGATGTGTACCTTACTAGAGCTCGTAGTAGCACTGGTATTTGATACTGGTTACATTGCTAATATTTGCAACTCAAGCAGGGACTACGAATAGACGAGCACCGGCAAAGGATGAGGTGACGCGGCGTGGGAAATGGTTCCAAAGTCAATGTGATCGCGGTCGGCACGCTACCTCTACATCTACCTTCGGGATTAGTTTTAGACCTAAATAATTGTTATTTGGTGCCAGCGTTGAGCATGAACATTATATCTGGATCTTGTTTAATGCGAGACGGTTATTCATTTAAATCAGAGAATAATGGTTGTTCTATTTATATGAGTAATATCTTTTATGGTCATGCACCCTTGAAGAATGGTCTATTCTTGTTGAATCTCGACAAGAGTGATACACATATTCATAATGTTGAAGCCAAAAGATGCAGAGTTGATAATGATAGTGCAACTTATTTGTGGCACTCGCCGTTTAGGTCATATCGGTGTAAAACGCATGAAGAAACTCCATCTTGATGGGCTTCGGAATCACTTGATTATGAATCACTTGGTACTTGCGAACCGTGCCTCATGGGCAAGATGACCAAAACGCCGTTCTCCGGAACTATGGAGCGAGCAACTGATTTGTTGGAAATCATACATACCGATGTTTGTGGTCCAATGAATGTTGAGGCTTGGCGGGTATCGTTATTTTCTCACCTTCACAGATGATTTGAGCAGATATGGGTATATCTACTTAATGAAACACAAATCTGAAACATTTGAAAAGTTCAAAGAATTTCAGAGTGAAGTGGAAAATCATCGTAACAAGAAAATAAAGTTTCTACGATCTGATCGTGGAGGAGAATATTTGAGTTACGAGTTTGGTTTACATTTGAAACAATGTGGAATAGTTTAGCAACTCACGCCACCCGAACACCACGGAGAAATGGTGTGTCCGAACGTCGAATCGTACTTTACTAGATATGGTGCGATCTATGATGTCTATTTCGATTTACCGCTATCGCTTTGGGGTTATGCTTTAGAGATGGCGCATTCACGTTAAATAGGACACCGTCAAAATCCGCTGAGACGACGCCTTATGAACTGTGGTTTGGCAAGAAACCAAAGTTGTCGTTTCTTAAAGTTTGGGGCTGCGATGCTTATGTAAAGAAACTTCAACCAGATAAGCTCGAACCCAAATCGGAAAAATGTGTCTTCATAGGATACCCAAAGGAGACTGTTGGGTACACCTTCTATCACAAATCTGAAGGCAAGATTTTCGTTGCTAAATTCGGATCCTTTCTAGAGAAGGAGTTTCTCTCGAAAGAAGTGAGTGGGAGGAAAGTAGAACTTGATGAGATAACAGTATCTGCTCCCTTATTGGAAAGTAGTTCATCACAAGAAATGGTTCCTGTGACAACTACACCAATTAGTGAGGAAACTAATGATGATGATCATGAAGCTTCAGATCAAGTTACTACTGAACTTCAGAGGTCAACAGAGTAAAATACGCACTGAGTGGTACGGTAATCTTATTCGAAGTCATGTTACTTGACCATGGCGAACCTACAAACTATGAAGAAGCGATGGTGAGCCCAGATTCGCAAAATGGCTGGAAGCCATGAAATCTGAGATGGGATCCATGTATGAGAACAAAGTATGGACTTTGGTTGACTTGCCGATGATCGGCAAGCCATTGAAAATAAATGGATCTTTAAGAAGAAGACCGGCGCCGATGGTAATGTAACTGTCTACAAAGCTCGACTTGTTGCGAAAGGTTTTCGACAAGTTCAAGGGTTGACTACGATGAGACTTTCTCACCGTAGCGATGCTTAAGTCTGTCCGAATCATGTTAGCAATTGCCGATTTTATGATTATGAAATTTGGCAAATGGATGTAAAAACTGCATTCTTGAATGGATTTCTAGAAGAAGAGTTGTATATGATGCAACCAGAAGGTTTTGTCGATCCAAAGGGTACTAACAAAGTGTGCAAGCTCCAGCGATCAATTTATGGTCAGTGCAAGCCTCTCGGAGTTGGAATAAGCGCTTTGATAGTGTGATCAAAGCATATGGGTTTATCTGAGACTTTTGGAGAAGCCTGTATTTACAAGAAAGTGAGTGGGAGCTCAGAGCATTTCTAATATTATATGTGGACGACATATTATTGATTGGAAATGATATAGAATTTCTGGATAGCATAAAAGGATACTTGAATAAAAGTTTTCAATGAAAGACCTCGGTGAAGCTGCTTACATATTGGGCATCAAGATCTATAGAGATAGATCAAGGCGCTTAATTGGACTTTCACAAAGCACATACCTTGATAAAGTTTTGAAAAGTTCAAAATGGATCAGGCAAAGAAAGGTTTTTACTGTATTACAAGGTGTAAGATTGAGTCGGACTCAATGCCCGACCACAGCAGAAGATAGAGAGAAAATGAAAGATGTTCCTATGCTTCAGCCATAGGCTCTATCATGTATGCAATGCTGTGCACCAGACCGACGATGCTTAGCTGTAAGCTTGGCAGGAAGGTACCAAAGTAATCCAGAGTGGATCATGGACAGCGGTCAAGAACATCCTGAAATACCGAAAAGGACTAAGGATATGTTTCTCGATATGGAGGTGACAAAGAGCTAGTCGTAAATGGTTACGTCGATGCAAGCTTTGACACTGATCCGGACGATTCTAAATCGCAAACCGGATCGTGTTTTTATTAAGCGGTGGAGCTGTCGGTTGGTGCAGTTCTAAACAAAGCGTCGTGGCGGGATCTACATGTGAAGCGGAGTACATAGCTGCTTGAAGCAGCAAATGAAGGAGTCGGATGAAAGAGTTCATTTCGATCTAGGTGTCATACCTAGTGCATCGGGACCGATGAAGATCTTCTGTGACAATACTGGTGCAATTGCCTTGGCAAAGGAATCCAGATTTCACAAGAGGACCAAGCATATCAAGAGACGCTTCAATTCCATTCGGGACCAAGTCCAAGTGGGAGACATAGAGATTTGCAAAATACATACGGATCTGAATGTTGCAGATCCGTTGACTAAGCCTCTTCCACGAGCAAAACATGATCAGCACCAAGACTCCATGGGTGTTAGAATCATTACTATGTAATCTAGATTATTGACTCTAGTGCAAGTGGGAGACTGAAGGAAATATGCCCTAGAGGCAATAATAAAGTTATTATTTATTTCCTTATACCATGATAAATGTTTATTATTCATGCTAGAATTGTATTAACCGGAAACATAATACATGTGTGAATACATAGACAAACAGATAGTCACTAGTATGCCTCTACAAGACTAGCTCATTAATCGAAGATGGTTATGTTTCCTAACCATAGACATGTGTTGTCATTTGATTAATAGGATCACATCATTAGGAGAATGATGTGATTGACATGACCCATTCCGTTAGCTTAACACTTGATCGTTTAGTATGTTGTTAATGCTTTCTTCATGACCCATACATGTTCCTGTAACTATGAGATTATGCAACTCCCGTTTACCGGAGGAACACTTTGGTACTACCAAACGTCACAACGAATCGGGTGATTATAAAGGAGTACTACAGGTGTCTCCAAAGGTACTTGTTGGGTTGGCGTATTTCGAGATTAGGTTTTGTCACTCCGATTGTCGGAGAGGTATCTCTAGGCCTTCTCGGTGATACACATCACTTAAGCCTTGCAAGCATTACAACTAATGAGTTAGTTGTGAGATGATGTATTACGGAACGAGTAAAGAGACTTACGTAACGAGATTGAACTAGGTATTGGATACCGACGATCGAATCTCGGGTAAGTAACATACCGATGACAAAGGAACAACGTATGTCGTTATGCGGTTTGACCGATAAAGATCTTCGTAGAATATGTAGGAACCAATATGGGCATCCAGGTTCCGCTATTGGTTATTGACCGAGAATGGTTCTAGGTCATGTCTACATAGTTCTCGAACCCGTAGGGTCCGCACGCTTAACGCTTCGATGACAGTTCATTATGAGTTTATAAGTATTGATGCACCGAAGGTTGTTCGGAGTCCCGGATGTGATCACGGACATGACGAGGAGTCTCGAAATGGTCGAGACATAAAGATTGATATATTGAAGCCTACATTTGGACATCGGAAGTGTTCCGAGTGAAATCGAATTTATCGAGTACCGGAGGTTATCGGAACCCCGGGAACTACATGGGCCATAGTGGGCCTTGGTGGAAAGGAGAAAGGGCCAGCCCTAGGTGGCGCGCCCCCCTTCCCTAGTCCTATTAGGACTAGGAAAGGTGGGCCGCCCCCTCTCTCTCTTTCCTCCAGGAATCCTAATCCAACTAGGATTGGAGGGGAATCCTACTCCCGGAGGAGTAGGACTCCCTTGCGCCTCCTCCTTGGCCGCCACCTCCCCTTGGCTCCTTTATATACGGGGCAGGGGCACCCTAGGACACACAAGTTGATCTACGGATCGTTCCTTAGCCGTGTGCGGTGCCCCTTCCACCATATTCCACTTGGTCATATCGTCAGAGCTTAGGCGAAGCCTGCGCGGAGAAGTCATATCGTCATGAGCTTAGGCGAAGCCCTGCGTCGGTGGAGCATCAACATCGTACCACGCCGTCGTCTTGTGGAACTCATCCCGACACTTTGCTGGATCGGAGTCCGGGATCGTCATTGAGCTGAACGTGTGCGAACTCGGAGGTGCCGTGACGTTCGGTGCTTGGATCGGTCGGATCGTGAAGACGTACGACTACATCAACCGCGTTGTTATAACGCTTCCGCTTTCGGTCTACGAGGGTACGTGGACGCACACTCTCCCCTCTCGTTGCTATGCCATCACCATGGTCTTGCGTGTTCGTAGGAAATTTTTTGAAATTACTACGTTCCCCAACAGCAACGGCCCGAAGGGGCGACGCAGCTGCGGCGGGCAGGTCGGGGCGACGGCGGGAAGACCTCAGGGCGGTGGTGGAGACCGCGGGCCGCAGTGCTACGGCCTGAAGGGGCGGCGCAGTGGCGGAACATGGGTCGGTGTAATCGCGGGAACGGTCTCCGGATGGTGGCATGGGCCGCGTGCCACACTCGCTATGGCCCAACGGGGCGACGCAGCAACGGCGCGAGGGTCGGTGCAGCCACGGGACGGCCTGGAGTGGACGGCCTCGGGGCGGCGGTGGACCGCTGGATGCGACACTACGACCCGAAGGGGTGACGCAGCGGTGACGCGGGCCGGTGCAGCCGGAGAAGGACCACAGGGCGGCGGCGCTGCGACCCGATGGGGCGACGCAGCGGCAGCCCATTGCTCGATTGGTAGAGGGGCGCGCTGAACTCGGGACGGTCTTCACGGGGCCTGCGAAGGCACGCGCAACTGACGGGCCAGTCGGTCGCACGGTGTAGATGAGGCGGTTCGCAGCGACGGGCGGGTGATCAATCCGATCGCGTGAGGTCGGGGATGCCGCTCGGTGGACGCTGGGCGGAGGCGGAGTCCGAGAGGAAGCCGGCGATGACGATCGGCAGGGCATCCGCACAGGCACGGCGGAGATCGAAGGGCGGGCCAGCGTGCGAATGGCGGTTATGACGGGCCGCCGCATGGCGCAAGGCCGCTGGGTGGTGGCGATGCAGGTCCTGGGCGGAGAGGGCGGTGACAGCCGGCGTAGATCGACGAGCGGGCCGGCGCGCGGATGACGGCTCTGAGGGGTTCCATGTCGCATGAGGCTGTCGTGTCGGTGAAGAAGCCTGCTGGTTGTGGCGAGGTCAGAGTAGAGGCGCACGGGGGTCGACCGCGGCGACGGGCGACGCAAACCGATCATGCACAGATCGGAAGACCAAAATGAAAACGCCGATCAAAACGACCGGCGAGAGAGATAAAACCGGATCAAAGGACCAGGAAAAATACTCTCTAGGGCAGCCGGTTAACATGACCGGTGGATGAACCCTATGTACGGGTGGCGCGGCCCCCCGGCGGCAGTCAAGGAGGCCGACCGCCCCGGGGGCGGCGCACAGGCGGAAGCATCGGGCGGCGCTAGGGTTTGGATCGGTTAGACTGATACCATGTTAGAAGGGATAAAGAGGGATTAGTGGAATAACTCATTTTATTGCTTGAGCCTTGTGAACATATATATAAGAGTACATGGTCATTTTAAAGTACAAACCAAGATAAAATAAATCCTACGCTATCCTAGGTTTCCTAAATAACCCTTATACTCAACAGTTTGATTGAGATTTGAGCGGTGCCTTTACAGCTACTTTTTTTTTGCAAGAAACATTTTCAACTACCGTTCATATCTATGTTGTAGCGTCTCCATCTTAAGTAGTATTATACTGCCACTCAGTATAGCTTTAGTCGATTTTTAAGTCGACACTAACAACCATCCAATCTGATCGCTAGATTTTGGTTTCTATAGATGGACATAATATCTTCCTTGGATGGCTGAAATGTTGAAAAAAATGTTCCTTAGTCGATTGAGAAATAGTCACTCCCATTCTATTTCCATATAAGCTTTGGTGGTCCAACACGCAACATTTTCGGATCAACTCTTACACGAAACGATGACAAAATGTAGGAAAAAGTTCCATCGAGACAGTCTCCACGCCCACTCCTGTGTATACCCAACCCCAGCTTCCAACGGCATCCAAGGGAGTCAACCATCTTCAAAGTTAACATGCGTGGAATAGTTCACGATTACTATGCATTTATAAATCTCACAACAATTATTGTAGTTGCCTTCCGATGATTGCTCATATCTCAAAACGAGGGCCAAGTAAATGAAAACAAAACAAAATGTTGCTAAAATATCGAAGTACGTAGGCTTTCACATTATCATTGGGGGCATACATTTGGGTTACGCAAGCACACACACGTACCTTTTTTTGAAAACAGGGGAACACCCTTGGCTTCTGCATCGAGTGATGCACATAGCCTTAGCATACACGTAATTAATCATGACAATAATCAAGATGTCAAAATGTAAGATTGGATCCTCTCAGCTTCTCCTCAACAATGTCATCCAGCTTCTCTGCCACCTCAACGGTCAAGTGGTTTGCCCAGTCACCAACCTTGGCAGTCCATAAGCAGGAAGAATTCTCCATTGGCACCCCGCCAATTCTATCAGATACCCTGGATGAGTTGACTGGTATGCTTTTGAGCTTATCGAAGCTACACAAGTGCACGACATCGTCCACGACCCCACGCTGCACCTCCTCCTTCGTGAAGGGAACACGGAGGAACTCCCCGAGCATCTTGACATGCTCGACTGGTTGGGCCATCATCTCATCATACTTCAAGAAAAGAACTCTATCGTTGTTTGATATGCTTTCCTTCCAGAACCCGAGACTATGTTCCCATATCGGCCCATACGAGGATTCCCCCTTGGAAAAGAACTCAAATGCTTTATCTATGGAGAAGTTCTTGTTTGCCTTGTAGAGGAAGTGCCATAAGGACACGAGCACATCCTTGGGACTGCGGCATAGGTACACAACTAGGCAACCGAGGGTTGCCACGCACGAAGGCACTCTGCAAATCATCGTCGTTGAAGATGAAGCCATGGTCAGGTCCCCTCACTAGTAGAAAACAAGGCTTTGGTTCGGCCAGAAAAGAGCATTAATCCCGGTTGCATTACGAACCGGGACTAATGTGAGCATTAGTCCCGGTTCGAGTGGCTAGGGCACCATACAAGCATTAGTCCCGATTCAAATGGGACCTTTAGTCTCGGTTGGTGCCACGAACCGGGACTAAAGGGTGCGATGCCCATTAGTACCGGTTCGTGGCACGAACAGGTACTAAAGGTCCCATTTTCAAACCCTACCCCCCCCCCTCCCCGTGGATCGCCTTTTCAGTTTTGTAAAAAGAAAAAGAAAATGATAAAAACTTCAAAAATGATAATCCTTCCAGATGTAGTTATGTTACTACATGTACTAATTAGGAAAATTTAAAAACTTAAATTTGGACTTGTTTTGCAAAAAGTGTACGGAAAATGTAAAGCGGCTATAACTTTTGCATATGATGTCAGAAAAAAATGTATAATATATCAAAATGTTAAGCCATTTTACATTTTCGTTTTTAGAATCCTCAAATTCTAAAAGGAAAAAAGTTATGCTCAAATTTCAGTTTTTTATTTTTGTTAAATCTGGTCAAACTATAGTCAAACTACTTATTCAAGAAGTATTAGTGTTACTAAATATTTATTCAAGAATATTAGTGTTACTAAATAATTATTTCTGTTTTTTGAATTTTGGTCAAATCTTGTCAAACTGTGGTCAAACTACTTATTCAAGAAATATGAGTGTTACTAAATAATTATTACAGTTTTTTGAATTTTGGTCAAATCTGGTCAAACTGTGGTCAAACTACTTATTCTAGAAATATTTACGTTACTAAATAATTATTGTTTTTTAGAACAATAGTTTCAGACTCAAACAGTAAAATGTGTGACTTCATGCTCAAGCTAAATTCCTGAGGGTTAATAGGATTGATATCTTATTATTGTCAGGAAAACAACAAGTGCAGACTTGGAAACGAGGGAGAATAGAACCCGGAAGTTAAGCGTGCTCAGGCTGGAGTAGTGAGAGGATGGGTGACCGTCCGGGAAGTTAGATGATTTGGAATGATGAGGGGTGATTAGAGATTAGAGGTTAGAGGTTAAATTGAGCAGTGATGAGGGTGATTAGAGATTAGAGGTTAAAATAATTTTGAAATTTGAAAATAAAAAAAAATCAAAAAAATCATAAAATTTCCTTTAGTACCGGTTGGTGTTACCAACCGGGACTAAAGGTGGACCTCCAGGCAGCTGCCACGTGGAGGGCCTTTAGTCCCGGTTCTTATAAGAACCGGGACTAAAGGGGGAAGCTTTAGTAACGACCCTTTAGTCCCGGTTCCTGAACCGGGACTAAAGGCCCTTTTTCTACTAGTGCCTTTCCAAGGTAAGTGCACCGCATGTGACGTTGTCTGACTTCTTCCCACCGGAGGGGTTCGTCACCGGAGGGGTGGACGAACGTCTCTAGAAAGAAGAAGAAGAAGGCCCTCCTGGCGGCGACCTATCCGGCGGCGGCGGCCGTCGTGTCAGGCATGACCCATGCGTCGAGGAAGGATCGTTTGAATCATCTGTTAGGCCTCAGTAGGCCAAGAGTGGCTGATTTGGTCTTGGGGTCAAGTGGCACTAGGTATGAGGCCTAGTGCACGACCGAGAAGAAGTCTGATCTATGGGTGTGGCCCATGTCGTTTTTGCATGGGCCTGCCTCGGTTCACGAGCCAGATCATGCACGTACGGTGAACGTGACCCTGACACTCGTCGCTCCACTTCGGGCTATTGTGTCTACCTTAGACCCTCACTTATCTCGTGGTCGTCCAAGCGGCAGCCTACGGTCTCTCGTTCCAGTGCTGAGACTAATTATCGTGCGGTGGCCAACGCTGTTGCCGAGTGTTCGTGGCTTCGTCAGCTGCTTCAGGAGCTCTCTTGTCCTGTTGACCGTGCCACGGTGGTCTACTGCGACAATGTCTCAGCGGTCTACCTCTCCGCTAACCCGGTGCATCATCGACGGACCAAGCATATTGAGTTGGATATTCATTTTGTTCGGGAACAAGTGGCCCTTTGCCATATTCATGTTTTACACATCCCTACTTACCAACAATTTGCCGATATCATGATCAAGGGCTTACCTACGACGTCATTTGAGGAGTTCCGGTCCAGTCTTTGCGTCAGTCGCGGTGCCGCTTCGACTGCGGGGGAGTGTTGAGTATATGTGTTATGTGCATATTGTGTATTGGGCCTGCCTTCTAGTTTCTTGTATAGTTAAGGTCCGTAGCCCACCTTTGTAAATCATATATACATGCCTATACACGAAGAGCAATACATTGTGCAATCATACACTATGCATTAAGATAACTAAAAAACCAATAAATATAATGCTCATCCAAAGATCCTAGGGCATATTTTAAATTGCTTCCAACACATGGAAGTTGTCGCCCTCGCATTTGCCAGGGCCACTTTGCTAGTCAACAGAAAAGCAATAACATTCTAGGATAGAGAGATAGCATTACCATAATTTTTTCTTAGCTCTACGCATGTACCACGAGCAGTAATACCCAAGCCTTTATTCCATGCAAGGCTTTTGCCATGAGGTTCAGCCACTTGTGTGAAAAAGACCTATGGTGAATTTTGCATGTGACACGTGCTATTAGTTTGGTACCTGGTGGTGTAGAATTGCTTCGTGGATTCAGGGTTTCGTTGGAAATTTTTTGAACGGATGTGGCACTCGGTTTGGTTGGTTTAGCATTTTTTGATTGCATGTGGTGCAGGCGGGCGTGGTTGTTCTTCTGGGTCCGCATGAGCCAGCCTGCTCCGTTGACTTGCTTTTTTAGAGTTTATACGGTGGTTGTATACGTGGGCGGGCTTCCTTCCTTCTTTGGGCTGCGCCTCGCCCTTCGTCGACGTCTGGTAGGCTGCGTCAGCATACGCGGTGCCGCTTTGGCTGGGAAGGCGGTGCCGACTCGCCCGTCTGACGTACAACCTTCGAGTGCTTTTTGATCGGTGCTGCTACGACAGTTTAGATTTAACTTATGTTTAGTCTACGGCCTGCTACTGTTTTTGATCGGTGCCGCTGTCGTCGTTGCGTCTACAGACTTTGCCGCTTTCGTGGTGCAATCTAGAGACCCTTGTAGATACGTTCTGGGGGCTATAAATAGATCGTTCTTCCTGCTACGTTATTCTGCTCTCGCGTACATTAACTCGATGGTGGGCTCTTCTTTCGGTCGTAATGGCCCGCGTCGTCCGGGTCGGCCTCCTCGATCCCGGCGGGCTGTTGTTGGCGGGCGTGGTGGTTCGGGTCGTCCTGCTGCATGTTTTGCCTAGTGTGTTGGGTCGTCCCGTACGTATGGATGACACTCCAGCCTCTGATGATTGGTCGTCCCGTCGGTCCGGCCGCTCTGTGCGGTCTTCGGGCTCTGGGTGCATGCCGGATCTTGTGCCACGATCTGGTCTGTTTATCATTTTTTCTTTTGTTTTCCCGTTTGTTTGTTATGGAGTTTTTGTGTATGTTGACTGCTTCGCTGCTTTGATTCTTCAGGGTCTTCTTCTTTGTCGTTGGGCTTTGCTGTTGGTGGTTCTTGTAGGCAGCAGAGGGAAGAGATTCAGTTGGGCAAGCGGCCTGTTGATTTCACTCTTGGTTCGTGGTTCTGTTGTTGATTGTTGTTGGATATTACTTTCATATGTGTACTGTGTTCTGTCTCCGCAGGTGTTCCTTTTTGCAAGCCGGATCGGTCTGCGCAACATACTGCTCTTCGTACCGGTTGTTCACCTGTTTTAGGTTCTGGTATTTGATTGCTTCTCGCCCGTTTTTTTCTTCTGTGTATGCACGCTGTGTACGTCGGGCCGAGTAGTTCATCAGTCCACCGTCGGGTGCGGCCAAATTGGTTTACACATAAGTTAAATTACGTTAGTGTGGCCCATGGACCATGGTTTAGCCGGAGAAGTGCTGTGTTTTTTATTGGCAAAGGGTGTAGGGAGCTGCGCGTGCGTGGTTGCTTGTGTTAAGAATTAATTAAATATAGTTAATTATGGATAATCTCCACCTTGTAAACCGGCGGGCGGTTAGCCTTTTCTAACTGTCGCGTCTCTCCTCGCTCCCTCCCGAATGGATATGTCCATTCGTTCGCATCCCTTCAGGGATATATAATGTACAGAGATCATCAATGAAAGGGACAGAGATTCATTTGTCTTCCTTGTTTTACATCACGTTATCAGCACTTTGCTCTCCGTTGAGAGAAAGGCCCTGGACGAACGATAGTGCAGCGAGGAAGGGAGGTCGACTTCCGTGGCGAGAACCAGTGAGACGCCCATGACGGGGCGCGGCCGGCCTCAATCTCCCGGAGCATGGCGCCCTCCGGCTTGGCCGCCAGTGACGGCAAGCCCCTCAGGCCTGGCCGCGGCATCTGCTAGCGCGCGGCGCGATGCAGCGGTGACTGCCGCAGCAAGCCTCTCCCGGCGGCGGCGTCAACGACCGGGATTATGGCGGCTCGGCCTCGGCGGCGGCAAATGGAACCGGTGGCCATCCACCATGACGCCGCTCCTCCCGGGGCGGCAGCATGTTGCCAGTGGGTGACGGCGTCGATCGCGAGGGCGCGTGGCGTCGGCAACAGCGTTCGATGGGACGGCTGACCGCGCACGGCGGCGGTAGGACTGCGGGCTGCTGCGGCGGCGCAACGGCGGCATGACTAACGCGGCCGTTCAAGAGAACAAGGAGGCGATATGGAAATAAGAGGAACTGTTTCTGGATGGTTGGTTTTCTCGATGCTCAAAGGCAACAGCGCTATCCACGGCGAGGACGAGCATGCGTCCGTCAGTATAAAAGGAAAATTGCTAATTCAGTTGTCTTCTTGTGATTACGATCATCAATCTAATGACTGATTGTTTCTGTGGTACGTATGTATGTACACTCACGCAAATCGATTCCATCGGAGCGTGGAGTCGGCGAAGTCGACTGGCGCACGGCCGAGGCCCTCTGGCCGGCGCTCAGCCCGTCCACGCACAAGGCGAGGCCGCGGGCATGACCTTCTGGCCTGGATCTCCAGGTCGCATCGGCGGCGGCTGCCAACGGCGTTGAATGAAGTAACGGGCGGTTCTACCCGGCTAGGTGCGGTGACGTAGCGTGCTGCGTTGGTACGAGGCAATGGTAAGGCGCTGGTTACCAAGTGGACGCACAGTAAACCGACGGCGCGGCAGCCGGATGCGTCCGATTTCATTGGTAATAAAAGAAAAAGAGAAAAAAAAACTTTTGGGCTGAGTGGTTTCGGCCTATGACCATTTTCTCCGTGGTTTCCTTTTGATTTTAGCTTTTAGCTATACATTGTTTTCCGATGTGTTTTGCAGTAATTTATGGTATATTACTGTGTTTTAAAGCACATTTGTATATCAGCATTTCTGATTAGGCAATTTGATGATTGCTATATGTTGATGATACTTGAAAATTAATTTACTAAAAGGTAAATTAATTGTGCATGATGATTTCATGCAGGATATGTTGGACATATCCAAGAGAGAATTTTTTTTGCTGAGTTTGCCGCTGATGGTATTAATCATCAAACCTGGTCGATGCAAAGATTAACTTGGCAGCCTGGCGTCTCAGTTCCCACATAACCACACCAACTCAGGGGCTCCGGCTATAGTCGCTATAGCAAAGTATGCTGCATTGCACTTGATTACACCATGATCTATAAAAATAGAGTATCTGATACTCTGGAGCTCTTTTGAGGAGCAGTATGATCAATATAGGTAATGATGATGCTTGAAGTGCGCAGGAAATGGACGCTCGTCCGGTTCCATGACTTGGAGTCTATGATAGCATACAACTCTTATGTGCATCAGATCAACTTGTAGTTGAGATTCTGCAATATTGCAGTTCTGGATGTTAATCCCATCGAGATGCTCTCCACTTTTAATCCTTGTATGAGGATTTATATTGAACAATTTCGTCAATTGTGAAAGAAAGTGGAGGCGTGATGAGAAGCAGAATAAGAATGGGGCTAAAAAGAGAAAAAGTCATTTCCAAACCAATGACAAGGCTAGCAACTCTAATGGTTGCTATAAGTGTGGTTTTAGAACACGGGTTGCAAGGATATGTGATATTTCCATGCATTTGGTGGATCTATGCATGCAGCAATTGGCCAAGGGCAAGAGGCCCATGGGAACAAGTGTGAATCTTACCTCCCTCGATATAACAATAATTTCCCGACGGTTGAAAGTTCCCACACGTTCCTTGGAACGTGGGCAACCAAGAGCATGCTCGGCAAAATGAAGGTCCACTACTTAGTGTCGATGACATGCTAGTGGACCTCGCTACCTGTGATATACAATGTATGTATTTCTTATGAGTTCAATCATACCTTAAAATTGGTAGCCTATTGGAATAATCCAATTGAGAAACGTGTTAGTAGAAACTGGGTCTACCAACATGATGCTAAGGGAGATTAAGTATTTCCAGACTCTTGAGAAGAGTAATGGAAACATCATGACAATTGTTGGTCGTGATGGGGTAATTGTTGGTTTTGGTCAAGCCATAATGGCACTCCCTGTGGGTACTATATATAATCATGAATGAATTCATGCATCAAGATTCTACTCGTACCTTGCTGAGTTATAAGGATATCGCAATGGTTTCCATGTTGAAACTCATATAATGAGTGAGGTTGGAAGCCTACTCATGACTCAACAAAAAAGGATTTGAATGAAATCCTACAGTAAATGCTTCTCTATATTGTGGATTGTATTATACATACATTAAATTGGATACACATTGGCGTATAAGATAATTTTCTAGAATCTTGAGAAGTTCAAGATATGGCATGATTGCCTTGGTCATCTTGGTCTTGGGAGGATGAGAAAATTATTGATGGTTCAACTGGACACAATCTAACGGTGTGAATTTTCCAAATTCATTGAATTAGGTATCCACGATGTGTGCAAACTGGGAAACTGATCGCAAGGCAACCTTATCTCATGAAAGAGGATGAGCCGCTAGACTTCCTTGGATATGAGATATATATGTGATCCAATTCAACCGTCATATGGAATATTTACATATTTCATAGTGCTTTTGGATGCATCAGTGAGATGGTCCAATGTGTGTCTTACTTCTATAAGGAACCATGCTTTTACAAAACCTTATTGCTCAAATCATTAATTTGAGAGCAAATCATCCTGAGAACAGGATAAAATCCATCAGAATGGATAATGCTGCAAAATTTAGTTCGTGTTCATTTGATGATTACTGCCTAGATTGAGGCATAACTATGGAGTATATTGGTACTTTGTGTACATATACCCAGATTGATTTTGCGGAATCACTTGTCAAGAGGATAAGTTGATAGCAAGATTGCTCCTACAGAATTGTAATCTCCCAACATCTAGTTGGAGACATTGCAGTTTTACGTACTGCATATACAAATTCAACGAACTGCATATTATATGGTCTCCCCGTTGCAGTTAGTACGTGGAAATGAGTAAGTATTTCCCATCTGCAATTATTCGGTTGTGTTGGATACATACTGATTTCACCACCGCAGTGTACATATATGGGCCCTCATAGAGAAATGGGGATCTATGTGAGGTACAATTCTCCGTCAATCATAAAGTACCTGAAGTCCTTAGAAGGGGACTTATTTATGGCCCGGTACACTGGTTGTATTTTGATGAGGACATTTTTCCGGCATTAGGGGGAGATGATAACCACATTGAATGCTAGGAAAATAGAATGAGATGTGAATAGACATCTAGTCCTTAGGTCCACGTACAAATAAGTCTGAACTGGAGGTTCAGAAGATTATCAATTTGCAAAGTATCGCAAATAATCTGCCAGTTGCATTTACTAAGTATATAGGTGTCACAAAGTAAAATGTTCCCATAATGAATGTGTCAGAGAGAGTGGATGTGACCCATAGGTCCACTCGACCACCGATGAGGGGGAGAAATCTAGACACAAGAGGACAAGACTTCATGGAAGCGTCCAAGGGGAATGAGGAATCCTCAAACAGTAAATGCAGGTCAACTTCATGTTGATATTCAACCAAGGGTTGAAGGACACCTGAAGGATGTTGGACACATCCAGGAACCAGCACAAGTGTGCACACAATTTTTTGTGTTGGGACATCGGAAGACCTTGGCTCAACTGTTGTGGGAAATCACAAAGAGTCAAAAGGTAATGATGAAATCTCCACTATGGATATGGATTCAGGAGAATCATATAATAAAGACTACATTATGTCGACATTTATTTATCCTCGTGAATTGCAAAAGACCTTGGATTGGATCTAAAAACCTAAGTCCATGCATGGCTGAGTGTCTAAAATGCTCTAGTTGATCCAAAGGAAGACAACAATTGAGGATGTGCTCGCTCTCAAGAAGAGGGGGTATTGACCTGATCAGTAATACCCACTCCTCTGAATTTGTTCCCTGGGGGAGCAAATGTGTTTTTGTTCATGTGTGGAACGAAAACAATGAGGTGGTGAAACATGAAGCGAGGCTTGTAGCACAAGGGTTCACGCAGAAACCCGTCATCGTTTATGATGAAACATATTCTCCTGTTATGAGTGGATAACATTCCGATATTTTATATCACTGACAGTGAATAATGAATATGTATATCAAACTGATGGATGTTGTGACTGCATAGTTGTATGAGTCATTTGATTCGGATATCTCTATGATAGTTCCTGGGGAGCGAAGATTTTGAATTAATCGCAACACCTGTTGAGTAAAGCTTCATACGTCATTTTATGACTTGAAGTAGTCGGCAAGAATGTGGTATAACCGACTGAGTGAGTTCCTTGGTTAGAAGGGTTACTCAAACAATGATGGTTGCTCATGTATGTTCATCAAGAAATCCAAAGAAGGATTTGTACAAATTGTGTGTATGTTGATGTTTTGAATATCATTGGAACTACACAAGAAATACATGAGACAAGCAAATCATCTTATGACGGAGTTTAAGATGAAAGATTTGGTTGAGACCAAACTTTGCTTGAGTTTGGAACTTGAGTGTATTCCATTGGGAATACTTGCTAATCAGTCTACATTTGTCCGAAAGATTGTTGAAAAGTTCAACATGGATAAATCATATCCATCAAACAACTATGGTGTGTGAGATCTCTTGAGTAATAGAGATAAATACCCATTTGTACCTAACGACGGTGATTAAGAGGTAGTGGAACCGAGTCTCCCTATCATGGTGCAATTGGAGCACTAATGTATCTAGAGAGTTGCACCAGGCCTGTTATATCATTTGCAGTATTATTATCGGCTAGATGCAATACATCTCCAATGGTAGGGCATTGGGTTGGTGTGAAGAATATTTTTGCATATCCTCTGGACACCAAAATCTTGGTTTGTTTTATGATAAAAATCAAGACGTGACCATGGTTGAATATCGTGATGTTGGGCATGTATCATACCCCCATAATCCCAGATCACAGACTGGTTTTGTCTTCTCGAATGGAGCTACAGTCTTTCAAGAAGACAATTTTAGTGGCTGCATCCACTAATCATTCTGAAATCATTGATTTGTATGGAGCATCATATGAATATATGTGACTTCACAGAATGATGAACTTTGTTAAAAGTTCAAGTGGGATTGGTTGGTAGGAACCACCCACCATTACCTATGAAGATAATTGTGTTTGTATTACACAGATGCAGACATGTTATAAGTAGCAATTACAAAGTGTATTGCTCTGAAAGTATTTTCTCCCCCATAATTTATAAGGAGGTGGGAAGATAAATATTTTGCAAACAAAATCCAGTGATAATCTCGATTATCATGTTAATGGAACTGGTAAAAGATGACTTTATGTTTTGCAAGATTCAGGGGGAGTGTACTCCCATATGATAACCTGTTCAAGATCTTTGGATCTTTGATATTGCACTCTTTTACCCTTTATGAGTTTTTCCTATATGGTTTCTCATAAAAGGTTTTTAATGAGGCAATAGTAATACAAATAGTAAGATATGTCGGTTTCTCCTTATCTTCCCACGGGGTTTTTGTTGGAAATATGCCCTAGAGGCAATAATAAAAGGATTATTATTATATTTCCTTGTTCGTGATAATTGTCTTTTATTCATGCTATAATTGTATTATCCGGAAATCGTAATACACGTGTGAATACATAGACCACAACATGTCCCTAGTGAGCCTCTAGTTGACTAGCTCGTTGATCAATAGATAGTCATGGTTTTCGACTATGGACATTGGATGTCATTGATAACGGATCACATCATTAGGAGAATGATGTGATGGACAAGACCCAATCCTAAGCATAGCACAAGATCGTAGTTCGTTTTGCTAGAGCTTTTCCAATGTCAAGTATCTTTTCCTTAGACCATGAGATCGTGTAACTCCCGGATACCGTAGGAGTGCTTTGGTGTACCAAACGTCACAACGAATCGGGTGACTATAAAGGTGCACTACAGGTATCTCGAAAGTGTCATTGGGTTGACACGGATCGAGACTGGATTTGTCACTCCGACACGGAGAGGTATCACTGGCCCACTCGGTAATGCATCATCATACGGAGCTCAAAGTGACCAAGTGTTTGGTCACGGGATCATGCATTACGGTAAGAGTAAAGTGACTTGCCGGTAACGAGATTGAACAAGGTATTGGGATACCGACGATCGAATCTCGGGCAAGTAACATACCGATTGACAAAGGGAATTGTATACGGGGTTGCTTGAATCCTCGACATCGTGGTTCATCCGATGAGATCATCGAGGAGCATGTGGGAGCCAACATGGGTATCCAGATCCTGCTGTTGGTTATTGACCGGAGAGCCGTCTCGGTCATGTCTCAGATGTCTCCGAACCCGTAGGGTCTACACACTTAAGGTTCGGTGACGCTAGGGTTGTATGAATATGAGTATGCAGCAAACCGAAAGTTGTTCGGAGTCCCGGATGAGATCCCGAATGTCACGAGGAGTTCCGGAATGGTCCGGAGGTAAAGAATTATATATAGGAAGTGCTGTTTCGGCCATCGGGAAAGTTTTGGGGTCACCCGGTATTGTACCGAGACCACCGGAAGGGTCCCGGGGGTCCACCGGGTGGGGCCACCTACCCGGAGGGCCCCGTGGGCTGAAGTGGGGAGGGAACCATCCCCTGGTGGGCTGGTGTGCCCCCCCCTTGGCCCCCCCTGCGCCTAGGGTTGGAAACCCTAGGGGTGGGGGGCGCCCCACTTGCCTTGGGGGGCAAGTCTCACCCCTTGGCTGCCGCCCCCCTTGGGAGATCTAATCTACAGGGCCGGCGCCCCCCCCCCCAGGGGGCCTATATAAAGGGGGGGAGGGAGGGCAGCCGCACCCTGAGTCTTGGCGCCTCCCTCCCCCTGCTACACCTCTTCCTCCTCCCGCAGTTGCTTGGCGAAGCCCTGCCGGAGTCCTGTTGCATCCACCACCACGCCATTGTGCTGCTGGATCTTCATCAACCTCTCCTTCCCCCTTGCTGGATCAAGACGGAGGAGACGTCACGCTGACCGTACGTGTGTTGAACGCGGAGGTGCCGTCCGTTCGGCGCTAGGATCTCCGGTGATTTGGATCACGACGAGAACGACTCTCTCAACCCCGTTCTCTTGAACACTTCCGCACGCGATCTACAAAGGGTATGTAGATGCATCTCTCTCACTCGTTGCTAGATGAACTCATAGATGGATCTTGGTGAACGTAGAAAAAATTTATTTTATGCAACGTTCCCCAACAGTGGCATCATGAGCTAGGTCTATGCGTAGTTCTTTTTTGCACGAGTAGAACACAATTTGTTGTGGGCGTAGATGTTGTCAACTTTCTTGCCGCTACTAGTCTTATTTTGCTTCAGCGGTATTGTGGGATGAAGCGGCCCGGACCGACCTTACACGTACGCTTACGTGAGACAGGTTCCACCGACTGACATGCACTAGTTGCATAAGGTGGCTAGCGGGTGTCTGTCTCTCCCACTTTAGTTGGAGCGGATTCGACGAAAAGGGTCCTTATGAAGGGTAAATAGAAGTTGACACACACGTTGTGGCTTTTTCATAGGTAAGAAAACGTTCTTGCTAGAACCCTATTGCAGCCACGTAAAAGATGCAACAACAATTAGAGGACATCTAACTTGTTTTTGCAGCAATTGCCTTGTGATGTGATATGGCCAAAAGTTGTGATGTATGATGAATGATATATTGTGATGCATGAGATCATGTTCTTGTAATAGGAATCACGACTTGCATGTCGATGAGTATGACAACCGGCAGGAGCCATAGGAGTTGTCTTTATTTTTTGTATGACCTGTGTGTCATTGAGAAACGCCATGTAAATTACTTTACTTTATTGCTAAACGTGTTAGCCATAGTAGTAGAAGTAATAGTTGGCGAGCAACTTCATGGAGACACGATGATGGAGATCATGGTGCATGCCGGTGATAAGATGATCATGGAGCCCCGAAGATGAAGATTAAAGGAGCTATATGATATTGGCCATATCATGTCACTACTATATAATTGCATGTGATGTTTATTATGTTTATGCATCTTGTTTACTTAGAACGACGGTAGTAAATAAGATGATCCCTTATAATAATTTCAAGAAAGTGTTCTCCTAACTGCAAGCGCCGCTGCTAAAGTTCGTCGCTTCAAGCACCACGTGATGATCGGTGTGATAGATTCTTACGCTCACATACAACGGTGTAAGAAAGTTTTACACATGCAAAACACTTAGGTTAACTTGACGAGCCTAGCATGTACAGACATGGCCTTGGAACACAAGAGACCGAAGGTCGAACATGAGTCGATGGAAGATACGATCAACATGGAGATGTTCACCGACGATGACTAGTCCGTCTCACGTGATGATCGGACACGGCCTAGTCAACTCGGATCATGTAACACTTAGATGACTAGAGGGATGTCAAATCTGAGTGGGAGTTCATTAAATAATTTGATTAGATGAACTTAATTATCATGAACATTAGTCTAAAATCTTTGCAAAATGTCTTGTAGATCAAATGGCCAACGCTCATGTCACCATGAACTTCAACGTTCCTAGAGAAAACCAAGCTGAAAGATGATGGCAGCAACTATTCGGACTGGGTCCGAACACGAGGATCATCCTCATAGCAGCCAAGAAACAATATGTCCTAGAAGCACCGCTAGGTGAAGCACCCATCGAGAGAACCAAGACGTTATGAACGCTTGGCAGTCTCGTCTCGATGATTACTCCCTCGCTCAGTGCGGCATGCTTTACAGCTTAGAACCGGGGCTCCAAAAGTGTTTTGAGCAACACGGAGCATATGAGATGTTCGAGGAGCTGAAAATGGTTTTCCAAGCTCATGCCCGGTCGAGATATGAAGTCTCCGACAAGTTCTATAGTTGTAAGATGGAGGAAAATAGTTCTTTCAAAGGAGCACATACTCAAAATGTCTGGGTTGCACAACCGCCTGTCCCACTGGACATTAACCTCCTGGACGAGGCGGTCATTGACAGAATCCTTCAGTCGCTCCCACCGAGCTACAAGAGCTTTGTGATGAACTATAATATGCAGGGGATGGTGAAAACTATTCCTGAAGTATTTTCAATGCTGAAGTCAGCAGAGGTTGAAATCAAGAAAGAACATCAAGTGTTGATGGTCAATAAAACCACTAAGTTCAAGAAGGGCAAGGGTAAGAAGAACTTCAAGAAGGACGGCAAGGATGTTGCCGCGCCCGGTAAGCCAGTTGCCGAGAAGAAGTCAAAGAATGGACCCAAGCCTGAGACTGAGTGCTTTTGTTGCAAAGGAAGGGTCACCGAAGCGGAACTTCCCCAAATACTTAGCGCACAAGAAGGCCGCAACACTAAAGGTATATTTGATATACATGTAATTGATGTGTACCTTACCAGACTGTAGTAACTCCTGGGTATTTGATACCGTGCCGTTGCTCATATTTGTAACTCACAGCAGAGCTGCGGAATAAACGGAGACTGGCGAAGGACGAGGTGACGGCGCGTCGGGAATGGTTCCAAGGTTGATGTGATCGCCGTCGCACGCTACCTCTACATTTACCTACGGGATTAGTTTTAAACCTCAATAATTGTTATTTAGTGCCAAGTTTGAGCATGAACATTGTATCAGGATCTCGCTTAATGCGAGATGGCTACTCATTTAAACCGAGGATAATGGTTGTTCTATTTATATGAGAGATATGTTTTATGGTCATGCTCCGATGGTCAATGGTTTATTCTTAATGAATCTCGAACGTAATATTACACATATTCATAGTGTGAATACCAAAAGATGTAAAGTTGATAACGATAGTCCCACATACTTGTGGCACTGCTGCCTTGGTCACATTGGTGTCAAGCGCATGAAGAAGCTCCATGCTGATGGACTTTTAGAGTCTCTCGATTATGAATCATTTGACACATGCCAACCATGCCTTATGGGCAAAATGACCAAGACTCCGTTCTCTGGAACAATGGAGCGAGCAACCAACTTATTGGAAATCATACATACCGATGTAAATGGTCCAATGAGCGTTGAGGCTCATGGAGGATATCGTTATGTTCTCACTCTCACTGATGACTTGAGTAGATGGGTATGTCTACTTGATGAAACACAAGTCTGAGACCTTTGAAAAGTTCATGGAATTTCAGAATGAGGTAGAGAATCAACGAGACCGAAAAATAAAGTTCTTACGATCAGATCATGGAGGAGAATATTTGAGTCACGAATTTGGTACACACTTAAGGAAATGTGGAATCGTTTCACAACTCACGCCGCCTGGAACACCTCAGTGTAACGGTGTGTCCGAACGTCGTAATCGCACTCTATTGGATATGGTGCGATCTATGATGTCTCTTACAGATTTACCGCTATCATTTTGGGGATACGCTCTAGAGACAGCTACATTCACTTTAAATAGGGCACCGTCTAAATCCGTTGAGACGACACCGTATGAATTATGGTTTGGGAAGAAACCCAAGCTGTCGTTTCTAAAAGTTTAGGGATGCGATGCTTATGTCAAGAAACTTCAACCTGAAAAGCTCAAACCAAGTCGGAAAATGCGTCTTCATAGGATACCCCAAGGAAACCATTGGGTATACCTTCTACCTTAGATCCGAAGGCAAGATCTTTGTTGCCAAGAACGGATCCTTTCGGAAAAGAGTTTCTCTCGAAAGGAGTAAGTGGGAGGAAAGTAGAACTCGATGAAGTACTACCTCTTGAACCGGAAAGTAGTGCAGCTCAGGAAAATGTTCCTGTGGTGCCTACACCGACTGGAGACGAAATTAATGATGATGATCAAGGTACTTCGGATCAAGTTACTACTGAACTTCGTAGGTCCACAAGGACACGTTCCACACCAGAATGGTATGGCAACCCTGTCCTGGAAATCATGTTGTTAGACAACGGTGAACCTTCAAACTATGAAGAAGCGATGGCGGGCCCAGATTCCAACAAATGGCTTGAAGCCATGCAATCCGAGATAGGATCCATGTATGAAAACAAAGTATGGACTTTGACAGACTTGCCCGATGATCGGCGAGCGATAGAAAACAAATGGATCTTTAAGAAGAAGACGGACGCGGATGGTAATGTTACCATCTATAAAGCTCGACTTGTCGCTAAAGGTTATCGGCAAGTTCAAGGGGTTGACTACGATGAGACTTTCTCTCCCGTAGCAAAGCTGAAGTCCGTCCGAATCATGTTAGCAATTGCTGCATACTATGATTATGAGATATGGCAAATGGACGTCAAAACAACATTCCTTAACGGTTATCTTAAGGAAGAACTGTATATGATGCAGATGGAAGGTTTTGTCGACCCTAAGAATGCTAACAAGGTATGCAAGCTCCAGCGATCCATTTATGGGCTGGTGCAAGCATCTCGGAGTTGGAACATTCGCTTTGATGAGATCATTTGGGTTTATGCAGACTTATGGAGAAGCCTGCGTTTACAAGAAAGTGAGTGGGAGCTCTGTAGCATTTCTCATATTATATGTAGATGACATACTTTTGATGGGAAATGATATAGAACTTTTGGACAGCATTAAGGCCTACTTGAATAAGAGTTTTTCAATGAAGGACCTTGGAGAAGCTGCTTATATATTAGGCATCAAGATCTATAGAGATAGATCGAGACGCCTCATAGGTCTTTCACAAAGCACATACCTTGAAAAGATATTGAAGAAGTTCAAAATGGATCAGTCCAAGAAAGGGTTCTTGCCTGTATTACAAGGTGTGAAATTCAGCTCAGCTCAATGCCCGACCACTGCAGAAGATAAAGAAGAGATGAGTGTCATCCCCTATGCCTCAGCCATAGGGTCTATTATGTATGCCATGCTGTGTACCAGACCTGATGTAAACCTTGCCGTAAGTTTGGTAGGAAGGTACCAAAGTAATCCCGCAAGGAACACCGGACAGCGGTCAAGAATATCCTGAAGTACCGAAAAGGACTAAGGACATGTTTCGTTTATGGAGGTGACGAAGAGCTCGTCAGAAGGGTTACGCCGACGCTTAGCTTCGACACGATCCGATGACTCTAAGTCACAAACCGGATACGTGTATATGTTGAATGGTGGAGCAAGAAGCTGGTGCAGCTGCAAGCGAAAGCGCCATGGCGGGATCTACATGTGAAGCGGAGTACATGGTAGCCTTGGAGGCAGCACATGAAGCAATTTGGTGAAGGAGTTCATCACCGACCTAGGAGTCATACCCAATGCGTCGGGGCCGATCAAACTCTTCTGTGACAACACCGAGCTATTGCACTTGCCAAGGAGCCAGGTTTCACAAGAAGACCAGCACATCAAGCGCCGCTCAACTCCATTCGTGAAAATGTTCAAGATGGAGACATAGAAATTTGCAAAATGCATACGGATCTGAATGTCGCAGATCCGCTGACTAAACCTCTTCCATGAAAGCAAAACATGATCAACACCGAACTCTATGGGTGTTCGATTCATCACAATGTAACTAGATTATTGACTCTAGTGCAAGTGGGAGACTGTTGGAAATATGCCCTAGAGGCAATAATAAAAGGATTATTATTATATTTCCTTGTTCGTGATAATTGTCTTTATTCATGCTATAATTGTATTATCCGGAAATCGTAATACACGTGTGAATACATAGACCACAACATGTCCCTAGTGAGCCTCTAGTTGACTAGCTCGTTGATCAATAGATAGTCATGGTTTCGACTATGGACATTGGATGTCATTGATAACGGATCACATCATTAGGAGAATGATGTGATGGACAAGACCCAATCCTAAGCATAGCACAAGATCGTAGTTCGTTTTGCTAGAGCTTTTCCAATGTCAAGTATCTTTTCCTTAGACCATGAGATCGTAACTCCCGGATACCGTAGGAGTGCTTTGGTGTACCAAACGTCACAACGAATCGGGTGACTATAAAGGTGCACTACAGGTATCTCCGAAAGTGTCATTGGGTTGACACGGATCGAGATGGATTTGTCACTCCGTATTACGGAGAGGTATCACTGGGCCCACTCGGTAATGTATCATCATAATGAGCTCAAAGTGACCAAGTGTTTGGTCACGGATCATGCATTACGATACGAGTAAAGTGACTTGCCGTAACGAGATTGAACAAGGTATTGGGATACCGACGATCGAATCTCGGCAAGTAACATACCGATTGACAAAGGGAATTGTATACGGGTTGCTTGAATCCTTGACATCATGGTTCATCCGATGAGATCATCGAGGAGCATGTGGGAGCCAACATGGGTATCCAGATCCCGCTGTTGGTTATTGACCGGAGAGCCGTCTCGGTCATGTTCAGATGTCTCCGAACCCGTAGGGTCTACACACTTAAGGTTCGGTGACGCTAGGGTTGTATGAATATGAGTATGCAGCAAACCGAAAGTTGTTCGGAGTCCCGGATGAGATCCCGGATGTCGCGAGGAGTTCCGGAATGGTTCGGAGGTAAAGAATTATATATAGGAAGTGCTGTTTCAGCCATCGGGAAAGTTTCAGGGTCACCCGGTATTGTACCGGGACCACCGGAAAGGTCCCGGGTCCACCGGTGGGGCCACCTATCCCGGAGGGCCCGTGGGTATGAAGTGGGAGGAACCAGTCCCGGTGGGCTGGTGCGCCCCTTGCCCCCTGCGCCTAGGGTTGAAACCCTAGGGGTGGGGCGCCCACTGCCTTGGGGGCAAGTCTCCCCTGGCCGCCGCCCCTTGGGAGATCTAATCTCGGGGCGGGCGCCGCCCCACCCCTGTGGGCCTATATAAAGGGGGGAGGAGGCAGCCGCACTCGAGTCTTGGCGCCTCCTCCCCTGCTACACCTCTTCCTCCTCCCCAGCTTGCTTGGCGAAGCCTCGCTGGAGTCTGCTGCATCCACCACCATGCCGTTGTGCTGCTGGATCTTCATCAACCTCTTCTTCCTCCTTGCTGGATCAAGACGGAGGAGACGTCACGCTGACCGTACGTGTGTTGAACGCGGAGGTGCCGTCCGTTCGGCGCTAGGATCTCCGGTGATATGGATCACGACGAGAACGACTCCCTCAACCCCGTTCTCTTGAACGCTTCCGCACGCGATCTACAAAGGTTATGTAGATGCATCTCTCTCACTCGTTGCTAGATGAACTCATAGATGGATCTTGGTGAACATAGAAATTTTTTATTTTATGCAACGTTCCCCAACAGTTTTTGTAAGGAGTTTTTCATGGCATATTATGTATATCTCCTCATATTTTTCCCACGGGATTTTTGGAGGAGCACTTTTCAAGATGATGACTCTACATAATCAAGGCGAAGATTAGGGGGAGTGTTAAGAATTAATTAAATATAGTTAATTATGGATAATCTCCACCTTGTAAACCGGCGGGCAGTTAGCCTTTTCTAACTGTCGCGTCTCTCCTCGCTCCCTCCCGAATGGATATGCCGAATGGATATGTCCATTCGTTCGCATCCCTTCAGGGATATATAATGTACAGAGATCATCAATGAAAGGGACAGAGATTCATTTGTCTTCCTTGTTTTACATCAGCTTGCATGGGCTCTGCATGTGGCCGCGTAATTGCTAGGTCCACTCAAGATTGTACGTGCGTGCTCGCCCTCATGCCCATGCACGTGGCTGCGTAATTGTTAGGTGTATGACCGGATGGCGGGGGAGATTTGACGCCATAGACCTGATGTGTCTCGGCGTGGCGTCGGCGGCACTAGCTACGCCGCCTCCCTGTTTTGACGCGGCAGCGGCAAACAAGCGGCTCGAAAAGAGGGCGTTCATGGCGCTGAGGATGCTGTGGCAACGGCCGTCATGGCGAACGGCGCCTTGGCATCCGTGGAGGCCGAGGATGAGGAGAAGAACTTGACGAAGTGGGTCATCTGCCTCGCGAAAGAGTGCGGCCACGGACTCCACGTCGTGTGCCGGTGTGCAACGCCTGACTCCTACGTACAGTTTATGTCTATTGATTGCTGCTATTGCTGTCGTCGGATATGGCTGATGCTTGTGTTCGAGAAGTTTAATTCCGGCATGAAAGGCAGGGGAACAACAGAGAGTCTATTTTATCTAATACTCTACAAAAGTGACAAATTTCCAACTATGTTTAATGTTGTCAAGCCGCTGGCAAATTTGGAGCACCTTGGCTGATAGAGAAAAACATGAGTTTAAATGTTGTTCTTCTGTTATCAAACTCATTCGATGCAAACCAGGGAGAATTGGGACCTAATGATGCTATAGCACCTGCAAATGGTGGTGCAGGAGTTCATAATGATGGGACTACATCTGGGGATAGAAGATTTTGCTTTTTTTATTCTAAAAAGTGATTTTGCAGGAGAAAGAATGGTTATGTCAACATTTCAAAAGATGATTCAAATCCTAAAACCAGAGCTACTTCTGAAGTTGTGGTTTGCTTCTTTAGACTTGCTTCCGCGCTCAGCAGTATCCTTTTTCTATTCACTTGTCGGATCAGTTCAGTCAGTATTCTGGGAAGAATACTTCTAAGTAATTAGATGTGCCATGCAAACCCTTGGCATGCAGCACACCCTTTTGTCCGATTGGATCTTAATCTGAGGGTGTAGGGAAAAAGTGACAGAAACTTAAACTAAATTAAAGCAAACAAGCAAAAATTGAATAATTAATCAAATAATGAACAAATCAAATTCATACACAGAATTTCTCACTTAACGTGTCAATAGGCGCGGCGTGCCGCCGCGCGGGTATGGCTAGTACTTAACTAGAGAAGTCAGCTAATGCCAGGCATGTACTTATACCGAATAACTCCAACTGCGCAATACACACATACTTGAGAGCAATCTAACAGTGACCTATATTAATATTTTGAGTTCCACTTTACTAGACCAAACCACGTATGTGGAAAATACTCCCTCCGTCCGAAATTACTTGTCGGCGGAATGGATGTATCTAAACATATTTTAGTTTTAGATACATCTATTTTTATGCATTTCTCCGACAAATATTTCAGGACGGAGGGAGTACATTATTGGAGGCATGGCTTTGTTGTTCAAAAATTTAAGCCATGCTTGATGTCGTTTGATTGAGCGGTGCCTTTTCAACTACCGTTCATATGTATGTCGTGGCATCTCCATCATAAGTATTATACTACCAGTTTAACTTTAGTCTATTTTTAAGTCGACACTAACAACCATCCGATCTGATCACTGGACTTTATTCCAATATAAAGGGACATAATAAAGTTGAAACAATTATTTCTTAGTCGTACGAGAAATAGTAACTCCGATTCTATTTCCATATAAGCTTTGGTGGTCGAACACGGAGCACTTTCGGATCAACTCTTACATGAAACGATGACAAGATGTAAGCGGGGCTACTAGCTAGCTTTATCTGGAGAAGGTGTTAGGTGTGTATAACCGGGGTGCTACCAATGGGTGTCTGTGTCACAACGGGATCGACTATTACCTCCTTTGGATTGACGGAGTACTCCCTCCAGTTCACCAGTAGTAGTTGTCAGCAACCATCTTTAAAAGTTTAAATTTAACAACTACTCCGTTCGTTTTAAAAAAAATATTGTAACTTTGAACTAAGATTAAACTAACCTTGGTTCAAAGCTGCGACACTTTTTTGAATATGAGGGAGCAGTTCATATTACTCCCTCTGATCTATATTAATTGTCCTTTATTTAGTACAAATATTACCGATAAATCGCGTATGTACATGCAGCCACGCGAGGTTGTTATCAGAACCACTCACGCCCACGTGATTCGTGCTACTACAATACGTCGTTGCCGTATAACCTTTTCCTGGTCAGCATACACCAGCTGGTATGGTGCCGGTATTGCCACTGCGACCCCAGTAAATGGCCATGGCAGCCTCACGCATTGAAACGGTAGCTAGGCGTTGCACGGCATTAAAGCCTCATATATTGATGACCACCATTCCGCAACGGCAACTTCACCGACGGATGGTTTTTCTCCTCCTGCCTTCATCATGCTGCAACACATCTCTTATTTACCGTCCCTCTCATGTTCATCTCCTATCTCTCTCTCTCTCTCTCCCCTCAATGCATCACGACATTTCATTGGCTCCTCCAGCACCTCTACTCCTCTAGCACGGGCACGGCCATGGTGTAGTGTTTCCGTAGAAAATATCCTAATCTCGAGCTGGTCTGCGTGAGAGTAAACCACTAAGACTGGAAACTGCTGAAGATTGAGAGCTGTTGTTCTGTTCGAGGATCCAAACCCGGCTAGAAAAGAAGTAAAAAAAGAAACTCCGCCAATCCATAATCTAGACGCACTAAAAGATCTACTAGCCTAATAAAAAGAACATCAGTTGAACGCACTACTCCATACTCCACTGACCCATACCACTAATCCTCGCCGGGGAAGCTTAATGCCATGTCGACCTTCTCGTTCTTGGCTCTCCAAGTGGTAGGTTGATGATGGTTGTACAGTGAGGTCGTGGGTGACGACAGGTGCATGCTACAATTTGTCAGTAATTTTAGTTTTTGCTTCACAAAACAACATTCTATTATGCACTTTGCATGCAAAAGATAATGATGTGCAGGTATCCATGTTCATGTTTGGTATTTCCAGAACATGCCACAGTTTCCTTTATTATTTTCTTCATATTTTTTTCCGAACGGATTTGTCGTCAAAATGTTGGTACACTTTACTATGGAATACTCATCTTCCAAACAGATCCGAAGGAGAAAAATATTGATGTGATTCAATTGAATCGCCATGCAAGGGAGAAAACAAAGAGAAGTTACTTTGGTTCAAGGAGCCTTGAATTTTGTTGTAATGTTGTTAGCACAAGTTCAGAACCAACTCCTGCTAGCAACAGAACAGGAGGGATGTTTCATCTGGTCAAGAAAAGGTTGCTTTGGCAAACCTGTTATTGCAATACAAGGTTGTGGGTGAACATGCATATGAAGCAAGAACCGGAGCAAACAACTTTCACCGTCCGACGAACTTGATGCCATGTGGTTGACGAAAAGGTCCATAGTGCAGGCTGGGTGAGTAATTTGTATTTAACTAGGAGCATGCCTCATTTACTACGACCCAGGTGACCAACATTAATTGCATTGAATGGTAACCTGCAGCCCTGCACCCTGATCATGAACACCCACGTACTGTATTAACGTTGTGTATTTGCTAGCTTATCCCTGTGTATTGCCGCAGTATCCAGTTAATAACTATATTAAGTGCGAATCGCTAGCATCAATGGTCGGTCAGGATAACATCCTCGCGTGGCATCATGTCCCAAAAATTCGCGTCCCAAGTATTACACATTTATAAATCTCACGACAATTATTGTAGTTGCCTTCCGATGATTGCTCATATCTCAAAACAAGAGCAGCGTCAATGAAGACGAAACAAAATGTTACTAAAATATGAAAGTACGTAGTCTTTCCCATTATTGTTAAGGACTTACATTTGGCTTGCACAAGCAAATACATACTTCTTTTTTGAAAAGAGGGGAACACTCTCGGCTTGCGCATCTAGTGATGCACATAGCCTTAGCACACACGTACTTAATCATGAAAATAATCAAGATGTCAAAATGTAAGATCTGACCCGCTCAACTTCTCCTCAACAATGCCATCCAACTTCTTTGCATCTCTTCAGTCAAGTAATTTGCCCAGTCACCAACCTTGGTAGTCCTAAAGAAGGAAGAATTCTCCATTGGCACCCCGCCAATCCTATCAGATACACCGGATGTGTTGACCGGTATGCTTTTGAGCTTATCGAAGCTACACAAGTGCACGATAGCTTATCGAAGCTACACAAGTGCACGATCTCCTCCACAACTCCACATCTCACCTCCTCCTCCGTGAAGGGAATACGGAGGAACTCGGCGAGCATCTTGACATGCTTGACCGGCTGGGCCATCATCTCATCATACTTCAAGAGGAGAACTCTATCGCTGTTTGATATGCTTTCCTTCTAGAACCCAAGATTGTGTTCCCATATAGGCCCATACGAAGATTCTCCCTTGGAAAACAACTCAAATGCTTTATCTATGAAGAAGTTCTTGTTTACCTTGTAGATGAAGTGCCATAAGGACACGAGCACATCCTTGGGACTGCGGCATAGGTACACAACTCGGCAACCGAGGGTCGCCACGCACGGAGGCAGCAGCATGACCGGCAAATGGGTGGAGAGGAGCCTTGGGGAGGGGAGCTTCTCGAGATCGGCGAGAGGGTGGAGCTGACGGTAGGGCATCTCGAGAAATGGCACGAGGTCCTGAGGGTGGTGAGTGAGCAGCGGGTGGTCGGCGCCGGTGACGGCGTGGCGAAAGTGGTTGGTGATGATGAAGGCGAGGACCTTGAGCCAGGTGGTGCCGCACTTTGGGTTCGTGACGAGGAGGATGTCGTCGGGGCGCGCCTTGAACTGCTCCTGCACGATCTTGACGCTCTGCACGGCCGGGGGTCTCAGCCAGCAGCCTTGATACAACAGCCAGAAACCTTGCTCCTTGTTGTGTTTGTGTCGAATATTTTGTACTAGTTGGGTTGCGCTTGGACTTGGTGTTGTAGTGTGGGTAGGATATGTGTAGTGTCGGAGTCGGACACGTTGTATCCTTGGCCTCTTATATATGAGGAGGCACCCCACGTTGTAACTCATGACGACTAGATAGCGACAGGCTCGCAAGGGGGTGCCGGCGGCTTGTGCCGGCGCCCGGGTGGCCGGTGTTGCGGTATCTCGGGGAGGAGCGCCCGTAGTCATTGCCCCGGGAAGTAGGCGAGTTCGCCGAACCTCGTTAACAAATTTCGGTGTCGTCATTGTCTGTGATTGTTTGTTCCTCGATGGATCGACCATGTACCTCAAATTTATTCTAACAAGTGGTATCATGAGCTAGGTGTGAGGCGATGTTCGTGTTGATCTAGAAGTTGAGATGCAGCCGGCTATGATGTGGTTCTCGGTTAGATGGAGAAAAGCGATCGAAAGCAGGCGACGTGAGGCTAGTACGCTGGAGGTCTTGCAGATCAGATATGTGTGCAGCAGAGGATTGGTACAAGCGGCGGCGGCGAAACCGTTGGTGTTCTTCATCTAGAAGACCGACGGGATCGATGGAAGCGGCGCAGATCAATTTGGGCGTTGGGACACAGAGAGCAAAAGCCGAAGCGGCTCGTGGGCAGCCTAGAACGTGGCAGGCTGGCCCAGGTGGGGCTGGCTGGTGCGTGCTTGGTGGGCTAGGCCCTTGTACAGCCGTTAAGTTGAAGCTGTGGCTCAGGCGTTGCATGTTCAGGCTGGAGGCATGCGTACAAAACTACACAAGGGCGTCGGGAGATTTGTTTGTGACAAAAAGAATTAACACAAGGGCTGAGAGTCAAGGCCGTGATATGCTATCAAGAAAGAAAACAAAAGTCCTAAAGCTCCATACGTGTGATGAATCAGGAGTTTGAGCTAGCTTAGCTTTGTTGATCTGTGGCATGTTCACACGTGAAGGCTATGTAGGACTTTGCTTTGGTTTCTTTGTCGATACATGTTTGTGTATGGATGGCGAAGGTCACGGTGGCGGCTTGAGTCTAGAGCGTGTCGTGCAGGCGGACAAGTTGGCTGGGTCGGACTAGAGTCTGACGGGATCGACGCAAGTCGGTTGATACAGAAGACGGTGGTGAGAATGGCGATGACGACATAGGAGCATGGTGCTGATGGTGACCGACTTCTGGGCGTGGAAACACGTGGCGCAGGCCTGAAGGCTTGTGTGGTTTCGACAAGACTATGGCGCGGGGTTGATTCATGGTGATGTACACACAGAGTTTGAAGTCGACGGGGCGCAAGGGTGGCACGTACAACCACCATGGAGTCATGTTGAAGGTGGAGCTGGATTGAGGGGCTACAGCGTAAGTCGACAGAGAGTCGAAGCCTATTCAGCTGGGAAAAGCGAGTGACATACAGTTTGGACTGGAGCCCAGTGGTCTGATGGAAGCATGAAACTCATCATCGGTCGGTGATGATCGGTGGTACTCTGCAGTGGGGGTTGAGTGGTGTGGTTTCGCGACCCTTGAGACTCAACCGGGACAGCAGAGGCTCGACACGGTAATAGCGGCAAGGCATGCGGTATGCACGGGACATGGAGACGGACCAGGGCTCTAGTGGTCATACATGTGGTGAGACAACTGCGAATATGACTCGGGATGACTACAAGCAACAGTGAAATTTCTTCAAGTTTCAGACAGGCGGTCAAGAAAGGAGCGGTGATGTTGGGTTCAGGTAACTCTTATGTGACACCCAGTATGCGAGTTGTTCAGTTTCACGCAGGTCAGTGATCAGTGTGTGATGGTGTTGGACGGATACTCTGGAAGTTGGGAGCACAGACTAGAGTAACAAGGAACTTAATTTGCTCGAGTATTGACTGTGGTCAAGAAAAGAAGGGACTACAAGTTGCAGGTGGGATAAGCTCAGGTCCAATGTACATGGAAGTTTGACGCATGAACAAATTCAAGATGGTGGAGAATATTCGCCAAGGTGGAGTTTGTTAGAATTGTGTCGAATATAGTGTACAAGGTAGGTTACAGTTAGACTATGAGTTGTATTATGTTTACAGGGTATGGAGTCGTGTCCTAGTAGGACACTTGTATCCTAGGCCTCTCATATATAGCGGGGATAGACACACGATATAACCTATGCCAACATAATAGCACCGAAACACAGGGGAAGTCGGCGGCATGTGCCGGCGTCCAGGGCGACTGGGTGCGGTATTGTGACGGTGTCACGGGGAGGAGCGCCCGTAGTCAAGCCCCGGGGATGTAGCCATATCGGTGAACCTCGTTAACAAATCTCGGTGTCGTGCTCATGTGATTGCTTGGTCCTCGGATGTTCTGACGGAGTGCCTCGGATTTATTCTAACACCCCTTTGGAACAACGCTCTCATCTCCACCTCCCTCTAAGACACCGGCGTTGTGGTTACTCTCCGTTTGAGTATCTGCCATGGCGAATTGTCGAGCTAAGTTGGGGGTGGTGGGTACTTGGGCATGAGCAGGTCGAGGCATCCAGGATGGGTATATATCAAGGATTTTAGTGTTTAAACAAGACAGCATTAAACTAAGTGGCCGCACTAGCCAGTCGCAATATACTAACATGTGCGACGAGGTCTACTTGACTAAAGTGAGCACCAAGCAATCAAAAGGTGTAATACTTAACTGCAAAAGCGAAGCACACTATAGGGATCAAATGGGGAGCAGAACAATTCCTCGTACGCAGTACGAAAAGGCTACAATGGGCGACACCTGAGCAGCTGAGCATTCAGTGAGCTGTAAATCAGTTTGAGTTTCACTTGCGTAGTACTCCCTCTATAAACTAATACTAGAAGCTGACGCGCGCTTTGCTGCGCCGGGGATTAAGACGTCATTCAGTTTTGTAGCTTCTTTTGTGCTTGCTCTCCTTCTGTATGGAGATGATGCTAAATTGATGAGCCTGGCCTGTCCAAGATAGTACTACATGAGTGTCGTGTCATGTTTCATTCAGGGCTATTCTTATTAATTGTCAAACAATGCACCTTATTAATATATAGTTAATTTCCAAAAAAACATTAATCTACAAATTCCAAAATATCTATCAAGTAAATCAGACAAAAGCAATTTTAATATGCAGTCGCTCACAGGAGTCTATTTCAAGGGAGCTGAGAAAGTTAGAAGATGTGCAGAAGCATCACACCGAGCCAAAGAGTTATTTGACTCGCAAAATGATAACTGTATGGCCGATGACTGCTTCCCAATAAAGGGAAAATAAAATAAAAGGCATGATTTCATATATCTATAGATTCTACATTTCATTTCATTTCCCATACATAACATCCGGACTGTGCACATAAGTCATACAGTATACAATCATATATGTAGCTAGCAAACAATCAGTTTGGCTCACTTGCACGCACAAGGTGCTAACTTACATGTAATCCCTAATGAGAATAGCTAGCTAGTAGCCTGCATGTTGCATAAGATAAATGGAATCACGCTTGATGATCCTACACTAATTACCAATCGTAATAGCTAGATAGTAAGTAGATTGCATGCTACTAACCTCACGTTTGATCAGCCTGCACTACGTCAATTCCTTCTACATTCAGTGGGATCTCTGTCCAGCGGCTCTCCCCTCGGATGCACAAAAAAAATTAGCTGAAGAACTACCTCTAAGAGACGGATTTGGAACCAGCATTAACTGATGGTCGCATGGTCCATCTTTGTCCTGCTTAACACTGAATCATATCCTAATTTTAATACTAACTAGCTGATTGCCACATCTTAAACTACGATAATATAATTCCCACATCTTAAACTACGATAATTCCCATATATCAATTTATGCACATACATTTCTCGGAAAAGAAACAAATACAAACTTTAAGAAACGAAAAAAAATTAAGTTCTCATGTGTCCATAAGAAAGCGGTGAAAATTAACATACTTCTTGACCAGTAACATCTTATCCTGGGCATACCCACAAACGGCATGAACTAAATCCTAGGTTTGCAGTTGCATCTACTATATATTTTTTATTTTTCTAAAAAATACTAAAGACACAAAGCACCTATGATCTTCAGGAATGGAAATCTGCTATGTCATTAAAACGTGTGCAGCATGTCCAACTCGGCAGCATCTACAGAGGATAATCAACTTCTCACAGTCCATGGAAGACAATTTTTTGCAACCGATCGACAGCTCATGGAATACCACATGTTACAAGGCAGCAACCTGGATTACCATACAATAATGCCTCGTCGTAAGCAGCCTCTCCAGATCTATCTCCAAGACGTGCCTTCTCCACAGACAACCTATCCTCGGATTCTTGCAATCAGGAGATTGATATTACTGGACAAAACACAGCTAAATCTATTCTATGTGGAGAGAAAGAAACATGTACCTTTTATTCAGGCTTGTTACGCTGGATAGCCTGAGAGCTACTAATTGTCTGTACTCGATCAAAAAAAGAAACACGTGCCTGCACTTGTAGTTGTGCAGCGCGACAAGAGCCCTAGCGCGAGCGATAGCACCGGCTAGATGCCCTTGGTGGCCTCCCTCCTCCCGATGACGAGCTCATACGGCCGCGCCCGCTGCAGCTCCAGCCGCCGCCCTGTCTCCATGCATGTTGTATGGTGGCGGATGCCTCCAGCGCCCTTTTTTTTTTGCGGCTGCCTCCTGCGCCGCCCTGGCATGGCCTGCATCCCTCTTACTCGCCCTGGCTGAATCAGCGGCGGCCCCGGATACCATGGGAGTATCCTCACTCCCGCCCGGCAACCTCCTCCTATGCAGCCATAACGGCGCCTCCCGCTGGGCAGGAAGCGGCTGTGGGACTTGCTACCATTGCATGGCCCAGGGTCTTCCCCCTCAGCATCGTTTTTCTTGGCCGCGAATGTCGGATCTGAATCCACCGTGGGGTTTGGGAGAGGGGAGATGGGGTGCCGGAGTAGATTGGAAGCAGACGTAGTTGGCAGCGAGGACATCCCGTGACAGGTTTTGGGAACGCGGGCCGGTGATTTCGGCGGCGATTAATGAAAGAGAACACGACTTAATAGAGAACCAGCGGACAAAGCGGGCAGGGGTGAGCGGAACTGGAAGGTCGGACGAAATTTAGCGACGTAAGAGGGGAGACGGAACCTTACGGTTCTTTTAGGTAGTATATAGAGATAAATTGGATGAATATGGGTACTGTTTTGACTTTTGACAATACCAAGTTTTAGCAGTAATCTGTGTGCATTGCTTTAATTTAATACGATAGGATTTCTTGTGCATTTTAATACATATAAACTGAAGTTGCTTCAAATAAGTTATCTAGAAGAAGATATAATAGGAAGCAAACGTCTTGATATGTACACCAAAGGCCCCAATTTCATTCAAACTGTATCATTTTTTCTCAATGAACTGGAATACAATCAACATGCTCAAGTGCAACCAAGCAAGAAAAGAAGAGTACAAAGAAGCGCCAACTTTGCTCCGCGGTCTGTAAGACATCCCAGCATGAAGCTAACAGAAATCATCATAAGTAGGCCATTAATAGCATCATAAAAGGCTTTGTGTTATGTAGTGAAGTGCTTTGGTACTGTTGATGTTCCTATCATATATAGAATGATGGAGAAGAAAATGTGGGTTATTAGTGAGAGGAAAAGCTATGATCACCTAGATTCATTTTTTTCATTTAATCATTTATCAGATCAAGATCAACAACGAACCTAAAATAAACATTAGCAAGCATAATGCACAAAATAGGTAGTAGCATTTTATGAGAGTAGACTTGCACTCTAAAATGAAGCTAATAGGCACAAAATGATTCCATATCCAAACTAATAAAATTTGCATCGTCTAAGCACAATCTGATCATCTCAAACACTTGAAATTTCATCGAGCATATCCTTAGAACATAATCCTAACTTGGAAGTTGCTATGGCACTGTAAACTCAAGCATTATTCACTATAATCTACTGTGTTAAGACGAAATACCTTTGCTATTGGAGTTTGTGTTATCCAAAGATTCTTCGCCCGTGAGCGGTCTAGCAACAGAACACATCAAGATCTCTTGCCATAGTTCTATCCATATAAAAAAAATCTGGGGTGAGAACCAAAAGTGGAACCTGGAACTACAACAACAACAACAAAGCCTTTAGTCCCAAACAAGTGGAATCTAGAACTAAGAAATCTAAACTTCAGTGTAGAATTAACTCCATTCTAGTGCAAGTAGAATCTCAATGACCAAATATATTTATCAAAAATAGAGGAGAAACCTAGCAGAGTCTTAAATGAAATTTACGACTTACGAACTAATTTGTAGGCTGCTTAATGTAGATGTACATTTGAATTCTTTTTTACTTTCTCCACTCCAACTTTTTCTTTTCGCTAAGGAAGGGAAATAAATTAATTTTATTGAGTACATGCTGAAATGGATTGTGCATCTAACTGTAACTCTGAAATTATGTATAAAAGAAGGGGAACCGAGAAAAAAGCAAGTGCAACTAATTGCAGTTCAGTTTTGACTATAATTGACAGCTAAATTCCATAAATTACTGATGGATTTCAAGGCAAATCCTAAATAACCGGAGGGATGTTTACTAAATCATCAGCTTCAGATCATAGAAAACATGTGCACAAGTTTGTGCAATAAAGTTATGTAAGACTAATGGATCCGAACCATATATTTGTGCTCCATATGAAGTTCGACAACTTGATAATTTGTGGTAAAGAAATGTCACCAAGAAGATATGAAGGAAGCACAAAAATTGCTAGCATATGTCACACCAGAGCGTGTCGGTCTTGTGGGCATGAACTTTGGTTCTAGTAAGATATCGCTCTATTCTTCTATTAACTGATTCAGATCAAAACAAGATCTTCGGGGCAAATTATAGATGAGCTGAAAACTCATGAGTCTACACAATGGTGAGCAGAAATGATACATTCAGGAATAGATTCAGTGTTGTGTTTAGATGGTCTGTCGTCCCTGACCAGTATGACAACTTAACTTGGACACTGGAAAAAAAACATGTCTCCGAAACTTTTTTGTTTGATGTGTATACATACCTTGGAGGCGTTCCTCTAGGCTCCCATTCTCCATCTAATCCACCAGAATTCTGTAATGGTGAATCAGATAATAATTAATCAATAACATTAAAGAAGGCGAATAAAAAAACAGAACTGGGACAAAAGGGGCCACCTCAGATAAGATTCAATCAGCCTATTCTAAGGACTATCTATAGCGTAGGCAACAATTTTCTGGGCACGCTGCACGCATACCTTTCGTAGTTCATACTGATCCATGTCTTGCGGTGGCATTGGAAGAGGATACATGTAAATTCTGCAAGGCGTGCCAATCCAAACAGTATGACCGTAATATGATCTAGCCATGTAGGAATCAGAACAGTTGTAACAGTAGGAATTTTCATTTAGCAGTTTCACAACGGCATAGTGAACTGGAATTATTATAACTTAAAACATACAAACATGACAACACCAAGTCATCACAAATTCCCAATTCCAAAATTATATCAGAGAATAATGCCATCCAATCATAGCACCAAAAGCCAGGATAGCTAGGCGGAAGGGAAGAAAATTACTCAGTGAACCTGGAAGAGGACAAACCAATGTTATGATTTTGCACAAAATCTAGTTAGGAGCCGGCAAAGCTCAGGTCATGACCACGCACCTCTGAACTCTGATTCGGCACCAGAACAACACAGTTCTTGTGTGTTGACCGATGGCAATGCGATCTCCCCTCACCTTGAGTGTGGCATAGTGTGCCTCGCAGCCATGGCCGGCGAAGATGCCAGTTGTGGCCCACAACATCGTCTTCACTCTTCACCCTGCGTATCATCACTCTCTGTATCGCAGCACCATGGCATCGCCGCATCTTTGTTCAGCATCATCAATGTGACCACCTCGCATCTCCTCCTCCACCACGCACGCCCAACCCACGTCTCCGCAGCAACACCACTCCCGTCATTTTGCCCGGCCACCATGTCGCCAACCACGAGCGCCCATGGCTGCGTCAAAAGCCTCATCCCCAGCCGCCGAGGACGCAAGTTGCACGCCGCCAATGAGAAGGAACGCCAGTATGTGCTTCTTGAGCGCAGGAGCAACTCGAGAAGCAATCCCTCGAACTATTCTCCAACGCGACGGCAGAGCACGGACTGAACGACGCCAAGCCACCCCGAATCGGTCCCTCCTCGCAACGACCAACGAAGCCCTCAACACCTCCCACAACCCGATTGTCGATGCCCTAAACCAAGCATTGACGGTCTGACCTCCTCCCCCAAATCAGGCCTCATTGACTCCTCCTCTTCCTCTTTCTCTCTCCCGAAACGCAGAACAAAGGGATAGAGGATACGGGCGGTCGGGCGCAAAGAGTTTGACCGGATGAGGAACGTCGGTTGCGCGGAAACACACGCCGCTGCGGAAGTGATCCTTGGCGGCAAGGCCGTGGAAGAGATGGGAACAGAGCTGGCTGCCCTGCCATTTGGCCATCGTTAGTGTTGAGTACGGGGGGACGGGCCAGCGGGAGTCGGAGCAAAGAGTGGATGGCAGACAGGGAACCTCGAGGTGGCCGGTGGCCTATGGAGGAAGAGGCAGGCGGCAAGCATCCTCGGATTGCGTCACGAATCTCGGCGGGGGATACAATAGACAAGGAGTAGCCGTAGATGTTATCCGCGGTGCCGACGGATGCTAGGTTGGCGGCGGCCGCAACCCTAGCCTGGTGGCGCTCGAAAGTAGAAGGAGAGAAGAGAGATGGGATTACGACGGCAGTGTGGGATACGGGCTTGGGTTGGGTTTCTTGCGAGGGCAGCGAGCAGTGACGGCCCAACATGACGAATTACCGACTCCAGGTGGTCCCATCAACCTCGATCAACCACAGCTCTGTAAATCCTGGGAGCTTAGAAACTGTAGTGATAAAAGTGTTTATAAACGACGCGGACGCGACAGTTTAGTTACCAACTCAGTGAATATGTTTGCTATACACCACGTCTGTGGCCCAGGGCGGCATTTAAGTTAGTACGACAGGTTGCAGGGCAGATGGGTGTATTCATTACCTCTGGTGAATTTAATTTGCTGTGACGCATGTCGGCTGCTTGGTCGATGACTTATTGCCGTGGACGCGGATCCTGCTACTTGTTGTTGGGGTGGTTACGGTGCAATCGATGTCGTCCCTACTACTTGTCGTAGTTTAATTAGGCCCTGCTTGGTTTATAAGTCCTAAGATTTTTTAGTCCCAATTAAAAAGTCCCTAGCCCCTAAAAAGTCCCTCTCTGTTTGTTTTCAGAGACTAAAAAGTCCCTAGTCCCTTCCTAGAGGTTATTAAATGACCATGTTGCCCCTAGTATATAGAAAAATAACAATCAAACAACACCATGGAGTGGCGGGCCAATGAATGCATGGAAGGGCATTGTTGGAAAAGTCCCAAAAAAGACTCTCCTTAAGAGTCTTCTTCATTTAGTCCCAAATGACTAGTTTAGTCCCTAAAAAGTCTCTCCCGTTTGGTAAAAAAGTCTTTAAGAGAGACTTTTCTAGTCCCTACACAAAAAAGTCCCTGGAAACAAACACCCCCTTAGTTTAGCACTTGGTCACGCAATTAGCGCATTCCTCACTACGTCTACCTCGGTCAAAGCCGGGCTTAGTGCTCCATGCTCACAAACGATGCTTCGTTGCTATTTGAGTCATTGGATAAAAATCAAAGGGATATGATCAGACTGGTAGATGGATTGTTGAAACATTGCAGAATAGTCCTGTTATTTTGTCAAAATCAACCCACACCTCACGTCTCCCTGCCCTCTAAATAACTCGGTGTGCTTAATTTTTTGCTTCAAACAAAAAAGGGGTCATATATTTTTAAACGAAATATCTGATTTGGAAACTTTTGACTACCTTCTTTGTTTTGACGAGATCTTTGAATCAAGATTCATATTAGGTATATCTTTGAAAATTAATATTTCTTGCCTTTTTGAACTTAACTCAAAACTTGACAGCAACATTTATAAATTTTCTAATTTGCCGGTGAGAAACATCTGCCTCTCTCTCATACGTGCATCTCACGTGCAATGGTACATCAAGTTTCGAATCAAGTTTCAGAAAAGCAAAAAAAATATATTTTGGAAACATATCCAATATTTATCTTATTTCGAAGATCTCGTCAAGAAAAAAAAGACAGTCAAAACGGATCTGAAATCAAACATTCGGTTCAAAATATATGAATCATTTTGTGTTTGGGTCAAAACATAAAACATGCAGATTTCTGATGGGAGTGTGTGCTGCGGAGTGCAGGTTAATTTATACAAGGGACAATTCCATTTCTCCCCCTAACTTGAGCCACCACCTGGCATTTGCCCCTAATTTTCAGGTATGCTAAAAAATACCCCTCTTCTGTCAAGTCACCTTACAGAAATGCCCTTACGTGCCGTTACCGTCCGATCAAAGGGGTTTGACCGTCTGCTGAACAGTAATGTGGTGAACAGTAAATTCAAAAAAAATAGCAAAAAAAATCAAAAAAATCTGAATTTTTGTGGGATCGAAGATACTCAAGGGATCAAGGTGCATGCAAATTTTTGCGTAGTTTGGACATTCCAGCAGCTCGTGTCAAAGGAAAAACTTTATAATGTATGCTGTGAACAGTAAATTCAAAAAAATAGCTAGAAAATTCGAAAAAATATGAAATTTTTTGGCATCAAAGAGGCTGGGGTGTGCAAGGTGCGTGCAAATATCTGTTGTGTTTCGACACTATAGGAGCTCGTGGAGAAAAAAACAAAATTTGGCGCAGAAAAAAACTTTGAAAAAAATGCACTATTTTGTTTTTTTTGCTAGAGCACCTCGCATGTCATTTGATCACAAAAATTTGCAAGCACCTTGCGCACCCAAGCCTCTTTGATGCCAAGAAAATTCATATTTTTTAAAATTTTCTTGGTATTGTTTTTGAATTTACTGTTCACAGCGTATAGATTTATATTTTTTCCTTTGCCACGAGTTCCTGGAATGTCCAAATAGCGCGAAAATTTGCACGCACCTTGCGCCCTTGAGTATCTTCGATCCCACAAAAATTCAGATTTTTTTGATTTTTTTTGCTATTTTTTTCGATTTTACTGTTCACCACGTTACTATTCACCAGACGGTCAAAGCCCTTTGACCGGATGGCAAGGGCATTTCTATAAGGTGAATTGACGGAAGAGGGGTATTTTTGAGCATACCTGAAAATTAGGGGCAAATGCCAAGTGGTGGCTCAATTTAGGGGGAGAAATGGAATTGTCCCTTTATACAAAGTGCAGGGTTTCCTCTGCAAAAGAGACATAGTCCAACTTTTGACCACAATGTGGCCTGTTACTTTTTTTATCTGAGGGTCCAAAATCCACCGGTGCATTGGGTGCTCAAATTGGCTCGGTGCACATGGCACATTCTCTGGTGGCATGCGGCGAGCTGAGAGATGAAGAAGACCTGGGAAGAATGGTTCGCCGACATGAGCATTTATAAGCCAGCCAGGCATGCTAAAAAATTTCAGCCATGCTTGTTGTCGTTTGTGTTAGAAGGGATATAGAGGGATTGGTGGAATAGTTCACTGTATTGCTTGAGCTTCGTGGGCATATATATAGGAGTACATGGTCATCTTGAAGTATAAATGAAGGTAGAATAAATCCTACGCTATCCCACATTTCCTAAATAACCCTTATACTCAACATCCCCCCGCGGTCACAACGGTAGCGACGCAGACGGTGAGAGTGGAGAAGAATTCGAAGGCCAGCCGACGGACTCCCCCCCCCCCCCCCTCCTCCCCACACACACACAATCGTAACGGTCGACCCATCGCTGAAGTCGTGGCTGGAGTGGAAACCCGACGAGGTTGCTCAAACAAGGCAGTAGCCCTTTGTGCCGTTTGTCGAGGTGACCGAGAGCGTAGGGTGGCGTAGCCGTGCGAATAACACCGTGGTCGATGTCGAGTCGGGGAGCCGGTGTCGAGGATGTCGCCATGGAGCCGCAGGCGAAAGGAGGCGCCGAGTTAATCATGGGTGCAGTGGTGTCGAAGTAGTGGTGCGCCGGTCGGGGAGAAGACATTGTTGATGACGCGTGGCGCCGGGGTTGCCAAGCCCGGGGACACATCGTAGACGAAGGCACGCACCGGTTTGCCAGCATTGGGCATGCGTAGACGCACGAAGTTGGCGAAGCGCGGCACCAGGCTTGCCAGGCCGGTGACACGTCGTGGACGAAGGCACACGTCGATGTTGCCAGCATCGGGCATGCGTAGATGAGGGACCTGCACGAGCTGTACACCATGTCGGAGAAGTCGAAGAGGCCCGCAGAGAAGGACATGACGACGGTTGCGGCGCCAATCGGCGCGGGGCCGATGTCGCCCGCGGTTGTCGGAGTAGAGGAAGTGGTCGGGGTAGATGACAACGACGCTGGCGACAGGCTGGTGCTAGACGAAGACGAAGGAGGTGGACGGGCAGCGGCGGCCAAAGAAGAGCGGTGGCGGCGACCTGACTGCGGCGGCGGTGGCTAGGTTAGGAGCGCGACGGCGATGCTCGAAGTAGGCGAGGAACTCGACATCGTGACAAAGACTGGCGCGAACGGTGGCGTTCCCGCGCCGAGGAAGTTGGCGCGACGCATACCACGGGAGGTCAACGCGCGGTGAACTTGGGACGGTCTTCACGGGGCCTGCGAAGGCACGCGCAACTGACGGGCCAGTCGGTTGCACGGTGTAGATGAGGTGGTTCGCGGCGAGCGGGTGATCAATCCGATCGCGTGAGGTCAAGGATGCCGCTCGATGGATGCTGGGTGGCGGCGGAGTCCGAGAGGAAGCCGGCGATGACGGTCGGCAGGGCATCCGCACAGGCACGGCGGAGATCGAAGGGCGGGCCAGCGCGCGAACGGCAGTTATGATGGGCCGCCGCATGGCGCAAGGCCGCTGGGTGGGGGCGATGCAGGTCCTGGGCGGAGAGGGCGGTGACAGCCGGCGTAGATCGACGAGCGGGCCGGCGCGCGGATGACGGCTCTGAGGGGTTGCCTGTCGCATGAGGCCGTCGTGTCGGTGAAGAAGCCTGCTGGTCGCAGCGGTGTCAGAGTAGAGGCGAACGGGGGTCGACGGCGGCGGTGGGCGACGCAAACCGATCATGCACGGATCGGAAGACCAAAATGAAAACGCCGATCAAAACGACCGGCGAGAAAGAGAAAAACGGATCAAAGAACCGAGAAAAAGACTCTCTAGGGCAGCCGGTTAACATGACCGGTGGACGAACCCTAGATACGGGTGGCGCGGCCCCCGGCGGCAGTCATGGAGGCCGACCGCCCCGGGGACGGTGCACGGGCGGAAGCATCGGGCGGCGGCTAGGGTTTGGATCGGTTAGACTGATATCATGTTAGAAGGGATAGAGAGGGATTATTGGAATAGTTCATTCTATTGCTTGAGCCTTGTGGACATATATATAAGAGTACATGATCATCTTAAAATACAAGCCAAGATAGAATAAATCCTACGCTATCCTAGGTTTCTTAAATAACCCTTATACTCAACAGTTTGATTGAGATTTGAGCCGTGCCTTTACAGCTACTTTTTTTTTTGCGAGAAGCCTTTTCAACTACGTTCATATCTATGTTGTAGCGTCTCCATCTTAAGTAGTACTTCCTCCGTCCGGAAATATTTGTCATCAAAATGGATAAAAGAGGATGTATCTAGATGTTTTTTAGTTCTAGATACATCTTTTTTTATCCATTTTGATGACAAGTATTTTCGGACGGAGGGAGTATTATACTGCTAGTATAGCTTTAGTCGATTTTTAAGTCGACACTAACAACCATCCAATATGATCGCTAGATTTTGGTTTCTATAGATGGACATAATATCTTCCTTGGATGGCTGAAATGTTGAAAAAAATGTTCCTTAGTCGATTGAGAAATAGTCACTCCCATTCTATTTCCATATAAGCTTTGGTGGTCCAACACGCATCATTTTCGGATCAACTCTTACACGAAACAATGACAAAATGTAGGAAAAAGTTCCATCGAGACAGTCTCCACGCCCACTCCTGTGTATACCCAACCTCAGCTTCCAACGGCATCCAAGGGAGTCAACCATCTTCAAAGTTAAAATTTATCACATGCGTGGAATAGTTCACGATTACTATGCATTTATAAATCTCTCAACAATTATTGTAGTTGCCTTCCGATGATTGCTCATATCTCAAAACGAGGGCCAAGTAAATGAAAACAAAACAAAATGTTGCTAAAATATCGAAGTACGTAGGCTTTCACATTATCATTGGGGACATACATTTGGGTTGCGCAAGCACATACACGTACCTTTCTCTTTTGCAAACAGGGGAACACCCTTGGCTTCTGCATCGAGTGATGCACATAGCCTTAGCACACACGTACTTAATCATGACAATAATCAAGATGTCAAAATGTAAGATCGGATCCTCTCAGCTTCTCCTCAACAATGTCATCCAGCTTCTCTGCCATCTCAACGGTCAAGTGGTTTGCCCAGTCACCAACCTTGGCAGTCCAAAAGAAGGAAGAATTCTCCATTGGCACCCCGCCAATCCTATCAGATACCCCGGATGAGTTGACTGGTATGCTTTTAAGCTTATCGAAGCTACACAAGTGCACGACATCGTCCACGACCCCACGCCGCACCTCCTCCTTCGTGAAGGGAACACGGAGGAACTCCGCGAGCATCTTGACATGCTCGACTGGTTGGGCCATCATCTCATCATACTTCAAGAAAAGAACTCTATCGTTTGTTTGATATGCTTTCCTTCCAGAACCCGAGACTATGTTCCCATATCGGCCCATACGAGGATTCCCCCTTGGAAAACAACTCAAATGATTTATCTATGGAGAAGTTCTTGTTTACCTTGTAGAGGAAGTGCCATAAGGACACGAGCACATCCTTGGGAGTGCGGCATAGGTACACAACTCGGCAACTGAGGGTCGCCACGCACGGAGGCACTCTGCAAATAGTTGTCGTTGAAGATGAAGCCATGGTCGGATCCCCTCACTAGTAGAAAACAGGGCTTTGGTTTGGCAAGAAAAGAGCATTAATCCCGGTTGCATTACGAACCGGGACTAATGTGAGCATTAGTCCCGGTTCGAGCGGCTAGGGCACCGTACATGCATTAGTCCCGGTTCAAATGGGACCTTTAGTCCCGGTTGGTGCCACGAACCGGGACTAAAGGGTGTGATGCCCATTAGTACCTTTAGTACCGGTTGGTGCCACGAACCGGTACTAATGAGGTTTGAGGCATTAGTACCGGTTCGTGGCACGAATCGTTACTAAAAGTCTCATTTTCAAGCTCTACCCCCCCTGTGGATCGCCTTTTCAGTTTTGTAAAAAGCAAAATAAAATGATGAAAACTTCAAAAATTAAAATCCTTCCAAATGTAGTTATGTTACTACATGTACTAGTTAGGAAAATTTAAAAACTTAAATTTGGACATGTTTTGTAAAAAGTGTAGGGAGCATGTAAAGCGGCTATAACTTTTGCATACGATGTCAGAAAAAAACGTATAATATATCAAAATGTTCAGCCATTTTACATTTTCGTTTTTAGAATCCTCAAATTCTAAAAGGAAAAAAAGTTATGCTCAAATTTCAGTTTTTTTGAATTTTTGTTAAATCTGGTCAAACTATGGTCAAACTACTTATTCAAGAAGTATTAGTGTTACTAAATATTTATTCAAGAAATTAGTGTTACTAAATAATTACTTCAGTTTTTTTGAATTTTGGTCAAATCTGGTCAAACTGTGGTCAAACAATGGTCAAACTACTTATTCAAGAAATATTTGTGTTACTAAATAATTATTTCAGTTTTTTTGAATTTTGGTCAAATCTGGTCAAATTGTGGTCAAACAATGGTCAAACTACTTATTGAAGAAATATTTGTGTTACTAAATAATTATTTCAGTTTTTTTTGAATTTTGGTCAAATCTGGTCAAATTGTGATCAAACTACTTATTCAAGAAATATTAGTGTTACTAAATAATTATTGTTTTTAGAACAATAGTTTCATACTCAAACAGTGAAATGTGTGACTTCATGCTCAAGCTAAATTCCTGAGGGTTAATATGATTGACATCTTACTATTGTCAGTAAAACAACAAGTGCAGACTTGGAAACGAGAGAGAATAGAACCCGGAAGTTAAGCATGCTCAGGCTGGAGTAGTGAGAGGATGGGTGACTGTCCGGGAAGTTAGATGATTTGGAATGATGAGGGGTGATTAGAGATTAGAGGTTAAATTGAGCAGTGATGAGGGATGATTAGAGATTAGAGGTTAAAATAATTCAGAAATTTAAAAATTAAAAAAATTAAAATATCATAAAGTTTCCTTTAATACCGGTTCGTGTTACCAACCGGGACTAAAGGAAGAAGAAGAAGAAGAAGGCCCTCCTGGCGGCGGCCGTCGTGTCAGGCATGACCCAGGCGTCGAGGAAGGAGCGTTTGAATCGGCTGTTAGGCCTACCGAGAAGAAGTCTGATCTATTGGGTGTGGCCCATGTCGTTTTTGCGTGGGCCTGCCTGGTTCGCGAGCCAGATCATGCACGTACGGTGAACGTGACCCATGATCGCACGGGAGTTAGGGTTCGCCGGGTAGCTCGACCTGGGTTCCCTAAGCTTTCGCAGGGACGGGCTGCCAGACTACCTGCTTCGTCTCTGAAGGTTTGGCAGCCATGGCGGTCATGGGTGGTCTCTCAAAGGTATAATACTAAATTCCTACATGTTAGTATGTGTTGAGTATATGTGTTATGTGCATATTATGTATTGGGCCTGGCTTTTAGTTCCTTGTATAGTTAAGGTCCATGGCCCACCTTTATACATCGTAAATACGTGCTATGTATGAAGAGTAATACATTGTGCAATCATACATGGTATCAGTTTTTTAGGTTTCTTTCTCGCTTCCGCCATCGCCGCCGCGCGTCTCCTCCGTGCGGGCGGCCACCGCCGCCTCCCAGCCACCCCGCCGCTTGCGCGCCCTACGCGCCGGCCACCGCTCCCGCATCTCCTCGCCTCGCGCGCCACTGCGTAGCCGCCCGCTGATGCACGCCCGCTGTCCCGATCGATCAGAAATTTAAAAATTAAAAAAATTAAAATATTATAAAGTTTCCTTTAATACCGGTTCGTGTTACCAACCGGGACTAAAGGAAGAAGAAGAAGAAGAAGGCCCTCCTGGCGGCGGCCGTCGTGTCAGGCATGACCCAGGCGTCGAGGAAGGAGCGTTTGAATCGGCTGTTAGGCCGACCGAGAAGAAGTCTGATCTATTGGGTGTGGCCCATGTCGTTTTTGCGTGGGCCTCGCACGGGAGTTAGGGTTCGCCGGGTAGCTCGACCTGGGTTCCCTAAGCTTTCGCAGGGACGGGCTGCCAGACTACCTGCTTCGTCTCTGAAGGTTTTGGCAGCCATGGCCGGTCGCGGGGTGGTCTCTCAAAGGTATAATACTAAATTCCTACATGTTAGTATGTGTTGAGTATATGTGTTATGTGCATATTATGTATTGGGCCTGGCTTTTAGTTCCTTGTATAGTTAAGGTCCATGGCCCACCTTTGTACATCGTAAATACGTGCTATGTATGAAGAGTAATACATTGTGCAATCATACATGGTATCAGTTTTTTAGGTTTCTTTCTCGCTTCCGTCATCGCCGCCTCCCAGCCACCCCGCCGCTTGCGCGCCCTACGCGCCGGCCACCGCTCCCGCATCTCCCCGCCTCGCTCGCCACTGCGTAGCCGCCCGCTGATGCACGCCCGCTGTCCCGATCAATCCAGCCGCCTGCATCCCATAGCTGCTCGCCTCGCCTGCCGATCAGCATCGCCAGCTAGCCGCAACGCCCGCGCGCCAGCCCCGCTACGCTCGTTGCCTCACCCGATCGCTGCTGGCCGAGTGCTCGGTCCATGGCAAAGCTAGCTAGCCAACGCAAGCGAAAGATTTGTTTCCATCCACAAAGCTAGCTAGCCAACGCAGCTCTCCGTGCACATCCATCAACCCGTCTGCCTGCTTGCTTGCCTAATAGTGCATGTACGTGTGCACAGCTACGGGAGGATTTGGTCTAGCGTTCTAAATCCAGCTACGTGATAGTCCAGCTGCCGTCGTCGGACCAGCGATGGCGTCAACTGGCTCGTCCGCCGCCGCCTCTGCCGTCCCGCCGCTAGCGCCCTCCGCCAGTCCGTCGTCGCCCCGCCGCCGGCGCCCTCCGGCACGGCCCCCCATGCGCCCGTCCCCACGTATGGGGCTCCGCCGGCGTACGGGTCTGCCGGGTACTGGTGGGGGTTGTCAGCGGGCCAGCACATGCCCGCTAGGCAGCAGCCAGACGGTGCCCAGCACCTGCAACATCTGTCAGCGGGCCAGCAGGTTTTTCCGGCGAACTATCCGGCCTACTTGGCACCGCAGTTGCCGCCGGGGCTGCTATGCATACCGTACGAGCCTCCCGCGCCTCAGATGTACTACGTGGTTCCGCAGCCGTATGGAGAGTACCCACCGCCGCAGCTGAGCGGCGGTTACGGCTTCCCCATGGCGTCTCCGTCCTCCTCGCCGACCCTGCCGCCGACGCCCTGAGAGCCGTTGCTCCTCACCGGGCTGCATTCCGCTCCTACACCGAACAACTACACTGGAGGTGGTGATTGATACATGGACACCGGTGCTACGGCTCACATGTTTGCTCATCCTGATAACCTTGCCTCCTTCACTCCTGTCTGTTGGGTAACGTAGTAATTTCAAAAAATTTCCTACGAACACGCAGGACCATGGTGATGGCATAGCAACGAGAGGGGAGAGTGTCCGTCCACGCCCTCGTGAGACCAAAGCGAAGCGTTATATCAACGCGGTTGATGTAGTCGACGTCTTCACGATCCGACCGATCCAAGCACCGCACTCGGCACCTCCGAGTTCTTGGCACACGCTCAGCTCGATGACGATCCCCGGCTCCGATCCAGCAAAGCGTCGGGGAGGAATTCCGTCAAGACGACGGCGTGGTGACGATCTTGATGTTCTACCGTCGCAGGCTTCGCTAAGCACCGCTACAATATGACCGAGGTGGAATATGGTGGAGGGGGCACCGACACTGCTAAGGAACGATCACGAAGATCAACTTGTGTGTTCTAGGGGTGCCCCCTGCCCCGTATATAAAGGAGCAAGGGGGAGGGCCGGCCGGCCCTAGGAGGCGCGCCAAGGGAGGGGGGAGTCCTCCTCCTAGTAGGAGTAGGACTCCCCTTTCCTAGTCCTACTAGGAAGAAGGAAGGGGGAAGGAAAGAGAGGGAGAGGGAGAGGGAAGGGGGCCCCCCCCTCCTTGTCCAATTCGGACTCCCCATGGGGGGCGCGCCACCTCCTGGTGCAGCCCTCTCTCTCCCCTCTTGGCCCAATAAGGCCCATTACTTCCCCGGGGGGTTCCGGTAACCCCTCCGGCACTCCGGTTTTCTCCGAAACTTCCGAACCTTTCCGTGTCCGAATATAGCCGTCAATATATCAATCTTTATGTCTCGAACATTTGAGACTCCTCGTCATGTCCGTGATCACATCCGGGACTCGAACTCCTTCGTACATCAAAATACATAAACTCATAATATAACCGTCATCGAAACCTTAAGCGTGCGGACCCTACGGTTCGAGAACAATGTAGACATGGCGAGACACGTCTCGGTCAATAACCAATAGCGGGACCTGGATGCCCATATTGGCTCCTACATATTCTACGAAGATCTTTATCGGTCAGACCGCATAACAACATACGTTGTTCCCTTTGTCATCGGTATGTTACTTGCCCGAGATTCGATTGTCGGTATCCAATACCTAGTTCAATCTCGTTACTGGCAAGTCTCTTTACTCGTTCCGTAATGCATCATTCCGTAACTAACTCATTAGCTATATTGCTTGCAAGGCTTATAGTGATGTGCATTACCGAGAGGGCCAGAGATACCTCTCCGACAATCGGAGTGACAAATCCTAATCTCGAAATATGCCAACCCAACATCCGCCTTTGGAGACACCGTAGTACTCCTTTATAATCACCCGATTCGTTGTGACGTTTGGTAGTACCAAAGTGTTCCTCCGTAAACGTGAGTTGCATAATCTCATAGTTATAGGAACATGTATAAGTCATGGATAAAAGCAATAGCAACATACTAAACGATCGGGTGCTAAGCTAATGGAATGGGTCATGTCAATCAGATCATTCAACCAATGATGTGACCCCGTTAATCAAATGACAACTCCTTTGTCTATGGTTAGGAAACTTAACCATCTTTGATTAACAAGCTAGTCAAGTAGAGGCATACTAGTGACACTCTGTTTGTCTATGTATTCACACATGTATTATGTTTCCGGTTAATACAATTCTAGCATGAATAATAAACATTTATCATGATATAAGGAAATAAATAATAACTTTATTATTGCCTCTAGGGCATATTTCCTTGATCTCCCACTTGCACTAGAGTCAATAATCTAGATCACATCACCATGTGATTAACATCGATAGTTCACATCATCATGTGATTAACACCCATAGTTCACATCGCCATGTGACCAAGACCCAAAGGGTTTACTAGATTCAGTAATCTAGTTCACATCGCTATGTGATTAACACCCAAAGAGTACTAAGGTGTGGTCATGTTTTGCTTGTGAGATAATTTTAGTCAACGGGTCTGTCACATTCGTGAGCCGTAAGTATTTTGCAAATTTCTATGTCTACAATGCTCGCACGGAGCTACTCTAGCTAATTGCTCTCACTTTCAATATGTATCTAGATCGAGACTTAGAGTCATCGGATCAGTGTCAAAACTTGCATCGACGTAACCCTTTACTTACCTAACCTTTTCCACTTCCATAATCGAGAAATATATCCTTATTCCACTAAGAATAATTTTGACCGCTGTCCGATGATCTACTCCTAGATCACTATTGTATTCCCTTGCCAAACTCAGTGTAGGGTATACAATAGATCTGGTACACAGCATGGCATACTTTATAGAACCTATGGCCAAGGCATAGGGAATGACTTTCATTCTCATTCTATCTTCTGCCGTGGTCGGGTTTTGAGTCTTACTCAATTTCACACCTTGTAACACAGGCAAGAACTCTTTCTTTGACTGTTCCATTTTGAACTACTTCAAAATCTTGTCAAGGTATGTATTCATTGAAAAACTTATCAAGCGTTTTGATCTATCTCTATAGATCTTGATGCTCAATATGTAAGCAGCTTCACCGAGGTCCTTCTTTGAAAAACTCCTTTCAAATACTCCTTTATGCTTTGCAGAATAATTCTACATTATCTCCGATCAACAATATGTCATTCACATATACTTATCAGAAATGCTGTAGTGCTCCCACTCACTTTCTTGTAAATACAGGCTTCTTCCAAAAGTCTGTATAAAACCATATGCTTTGATCACACTATCAAAGCGTTTATTCCAACTCCGAGATGCTTGCACCAGTCCATAGATGGATCATTTGGAGCTTGCACATTTTGTTAGCTCCTTTAGGATTGACAAAACCTTCTCGTTGCATCATATACAACTCTTCTTTAATAAATCCATTAAAGAATGTAGTTTTTACATCCATTTGCCAGATTTCATAGAATGTGGCAATTGCTAACATGATTCGGACAGACTTAAGTATCGCTACAGTTGAGAAAATCTCATTGTAGTCAACACCTTGAACTTGTCGAAAACCCTTTTGTGACAAGTCGAGCTTTGTAGATAGTAACACTACTATCAGTGTCCGTCTTCCTCTTGAAGATCCATTTATATAATATGGCTTGCCGATCATCGGGCAACTCCATCAAAGTCCACACTTTGTTCTCATACATGGATCCCATCTCAGATTTCATGGTCTCAAACCATTTCGCGGAATCTGGGCTCATCAACGCTTCCTCATAGTTCGTAGGTTCATCATGGTCTAGTAACATGACTTCCAGAATAGGATTACCGTACCACTCAGTGCGGACTGTACTTTGGAAGACCTACGAGTTTTGTAGTAACTTGATCTGAAGTTTCATGATCATCATCATTAGCTTCCTCACTAATTGGTGTAGGAATCATCGAACTGATTTCCGTGATGAAATACTTTCCAATTCGGGAGAAGGTATAAATTACCTTATCAAGCTCCACTTTCCTCCCACTCACTTCTTTCGAGAGAAACTCCTTCTCTAGAAAGGATCCATTCTTAGCAACAAATGTCTTGCCTTCGGATCTGTGATAGAAGGTATACCCAACAATTTCCTTTGGGTATTCTATGAAGACGCACTTCTCCGATTTGGGTTTGAGCTTATCAGGATGAAACTTTTTCACATAAGCATCGCAGCCCCAAACTTTAAGAAACGACAACTTTGGTTTCTTGCTAGACCACAGTTCATATAGTGTCGTCTCAACGGATTTAGATGGTGCCCTATTTAACGTGAATGCAGCTGTCTCTAATGCATGATCCCAAAACGATATTGGTAAATCGGTAAGAAACATCATAGATTGTACTATATCCAATAAAGTACGGTTATGACGTTCGGACACACCATTATGATGTGGTGTTCCAGGTGGCATGAATTTGTGAAACTATTTCACATTGTTTCAAATGAAGACCAAACTCGTAACTCAAATATTTATCTCCACGATCAGATCGCAGAAACTTTATTTTCTTGTTACGATGATTTTCCACTTCACTCTGAAATTCTTTGAACTTTTCAATTATTTCAGACTTATGTTTCATCAAGTAGACATACCCATATCTGCTCAAATTATCTTGTGAAGGTCAGAAAATAACGATACTTGCCACGAGCATCAACACTCATTGAATCGCATACATCGGTATGTATTATTTCCAATAAGTCAGTAGCTTGTTCCATTGTTCCGGAGAACGGAGTTTTAGTCATCTTGCCCAAAAGGCACGGTTCGCAAGCATCAAATGATTCATAATCAAGTGATTCCAAAAGTCCATCAGCATGGAGTTTTCTTCATGCGCTTTACACCAATATGACCTAAGCGGCAAGTGCCACAAATAAGTTGCACTATCATTATTAACTTTGCATCTTTTGGTTTCAATATTATGAATATGTGTATCACTATGATCGAGATCCAATGAACCATTTTCATTGGGTGTGTAACCATATAAGGTTTTATTCATGTAAATAGAACAACAATTTATTCTCTTACTTAAATGAATAACTGTATTGCAATAAACATGATCAAATCATATTTATGCTCAACACCAAATAACACTTATTTAGGTTCCACACTAATCCCGAAAGTATAGGGAGTGTGCGATGATGATCATATCAATCTTGGAACTACTTCCAACACTCATCGTCACTTCCCTTCAACTAGTTTCATTCATTCTGCAACTCCGTTTCAAGTTACTACTCTTAGCAACTGAACCAGTATCAAATACCGAGAGGTTGCTACGAACACTAGTAAAATACACATCAATAATCTGTATATCAAATATACCTTTGTTCACTTTGCCATCCTTCTTATCCGCCAAATACTTGGGGTAGTTCCGCTTCTAGTGACCAGTTCCATTGCAGCAAAAGCACTTAGTCTCAGGCTTAGGTCCAAACTTGGGCTTCTTCACTCGAGCAACAACTTGCTTGCCGTTCTTCTTGAAGTTCCCTTCTTCCCTTTGCCCTTTTCCTTGAGACTAGTGGTCTTGTCAATCATCAACACTTGATGCTCTTTCTTGATTTCTACCTTCGTCGATTTCAACATCACGAAGAGCTCGGAATTGTTTTCGTCATCCCTTGCATACTATAGTTCATCACGAAGTTCTAGTAACTTAGTGATGGTGACTAGAGAATTCTGTCAATCACTGTCTTATCTCGGAAGATTAACTCCCACTTGATTCAAGCGATTGAAGTACCTGGACAATCTGAGTACATGCTCACTAGTTGAGCGATTCTCCTCCATCTTTTAGCTTTAGAACTTTGTTGGAGACTTCATATCTCTCAACTCGGGTATTTGCTGGAAATATTAACTTCAACTCTGGAACATCTCATATGGTCCATGACGCTCAAAACGCCTTTGAAGTCCCGATTCTAAGCCGTTAAGCATAGTGCACTAAACTATCAAGTAGTCATCATATTGAGCTCGCCAAACGCTCATAACGTGCAGACTGCTCCTGCAATAGGTCATCACCTAGCGGTGCATCAAGGACATAATTCTTCTGTGCAGCAATGAGGATAAACCTCAGATCGCGAATCCAATTCGCATCATTGCTACTAACATTTTCAACACAATTTTCTCTAGGAACATATAAACATATGAAAGCAACAACGCAAGCTATTGATCTTACAACATAATTTGCAAAATACTACCAGGACTAAGTTCATGATAAATTTAGGTTCAATTAATCATATTACTTAAGAACTCCCACTTAGACAGACATCTCTCTAGTCATCTAAGTGATCACGTGATCCAAATCAACTAAACCATAACCGATCATCACGTGAGATGGAGTAGTTTTCAATGGTGAACATCTTATGTTGATCATATCTACTATATGATTCACGCTCGACCTTTCGGTCTCCGTGTTCCGAGGCCATATCTGCATATGCTAGGCTCGTCAAGTATAACCTGAGTATTCTGCGTGTGCAAAACTGGCTTGCACCCGTTGTAGATGGACGTAGAGCTTATCACACCCGATCATCACGTGGTGTCTCGGCACGACGAACTTTGGCAACGGTGCATACTCAGGGAGAACACTACTTGATAATTTTGTGAGAGACCATCTTAAAATGCTACCGTCAATCAAAGCAAAATAAGATGCATAAAAGATAAACATCACATGCAATCAATATAAGTGATATGATATGGCCATCATCATCTTGTGCTTGTGATCTCCATCTCCGAAGCACCGTCGTGATCACCATCGTCACCGGCGCGACACCTTGATCTCCATCGTAGCATCGTTGTCGTTCGCCATCTATTGCTTCTCGACTATCGCTACCGCTTAGTGATAAAGTAAAGCAATTACAGGGCGTTGCATTTCATACAATAAGCGACAACCATATGGCTCCAGCCGATTGCCGATAACCGGTTACAAAACATGATCATCTCATACAATAAAATATAGCATCACGTCTTGACCATATCACATCACAACATGCCCTGCAAAAACAAGTTAGGCGTCCTCTACTTTGTTGTTGCAAATTTTACGTGGCTGCTACGGGCTTAAGCAAGAACCAATCTCACCTACGCATCAAAACCACAGCGATACTTCGTCAAATAGACTCCGTTTAACCTTCTCAAGGACGGGCGTAGCCACACTCGGTTCAACTAAAGTGAGAGAGACAGACACCGCCAGCCACCTTTAAGCACGAGTGCTCGTAGCGGTGAAACCAGTCTCGCGTAAGCGTCTGGCGTAATGTCGGTCCGGCCGCTTCATCTCACAATACCGCTGAACCAAAGTATGACATGCTGGTAGGCAGTATGACTTATATCGCCCACAACTCACTTGTGTTCTACTCGTGCAAAACATCAAACCACAATAACCTGGCTCGGATGCCCTTTTGGGTAACGTAGTAATTTCAAAAATTTCCTACGAACACGCAGGACCATGGTGATGGCATAGCAGCGAGAGGGGAGAGTGTCCGTCCACGCCTCGTGAGACCCAAAGCGAAGCGTTATATCAACGCGGTTGATGTAGTCGTACGTCTTCACGATCCGACCGATCCAAGCACCGTTACTCCGGCACCTCCGAGTTCTTGGCACACGTTCAGCTCGATGACGATCCCCGGGCTCCGATCCAGCAAAGCGTCGGGAGAAATTCCGTCGACGACGACGGCGTGGTGACGATCTTGATGTTCTACCGTCGCAGGCTTCGCCTAAGCACCGCTACAATATGACCGAGGTGGAATATGGTGGAGGGGGCACCGACACAGCTAAGGAGCGATCACGAAGATCAACTTGTGTGTTCTAGGGTGCCCCCTGCCCCGTATATAAAGGAGCAAGGGGAGGGCCGGCCGGCCCTAGGAGGCGCGCCAGGAGGGGGGGGAGTCCTCCTCCTAGTAGGAGTAGGACTCCCTTTCCTAGTCTTACTAGGAAGAAGGAAGGGGAAGGAAGAGAGGGAGAGGAGAGGGAAGGGGGCGCCCCCCCCCTCCTTGTCCAGTCGGACTCCCCATGGGGGGGCGCGCCACCTCCTGGTGCAGCCCTCTCTCTCCCTCTTGGCCCAATAAGGCCCATTACTTCCCGGGGGTTCGGTAACCCCTCGGCACTCCGGTTCTCTCCGAAACTTCCGAACCTTTCCGGTGTCCGAATATAGCCGTCCAATATATCAATCTTTATGTCTCGAACATTTGAGACTCCTCGTCATGTCCGTGATCACATCCGGGACTCGAACTCCTTGGTACATCAAAATACATAAACTCATAATATAACCGCCATCGAAACCTTTAGCGTGCGGACCCTACGGTTCGAGAACAATGTAGACATGGTGAGACACCGTCTCTGGTCAATAACCAATAGCGGGACCTGGATGCCCATATTGGCTCCTACATATTCTCGAAGATCTTTATCGGTCAGACCGCATAACAACATCGTTGTTCCTTTGTCATCGGTATGTTACTTGCCGAGATTCGATCGTCGGTATCAATACCTAGTTCAATCTCGTTCTTGGCAAGTCTCTTTACTCGTTCCATAATGCATCATTCCGTAACTAACTCATTAGCTATATTGCTTGCAAGGCTTATAGTGATGTGCATTACGAGAGGGCCCAGAGATACCTCTCGACAATCGGAGTGACAAATCCTAATCTCGAAATATGCCAACCCAACATCTGCCTTTGGAGACACTGTAGTACTCCTTTATAATCACCCGATTACGTTGTGACGTTTGGTAGTACCAAAGTGTTCCTCCGAGTAGCGTGAGTTGCATAATCTCATAGTTATAGGAACATGTATAAGTCATGGATAAAAGCAATAGCAACATACTAAGCGATCGGGTGCTAAGCTAATGGAATGGGTCATGTCAATCAGATCATTCAACCAATGATGTGACCCGTTAATCAAATGACAACTCCTTTGTCTATGGTTAGGAAACTTAACCATCTTTGATTAACAAGCTAGTCAAGTAGAGGCATACTAGTGACACTCTGTTTGTCTATGTATTCACACATGTATTATGTTTCCGGTTAATACAATTCTAGCATGAATAATAAACATTTATCATGATATAAGGAAATAAATAATAACTTTATTATTGCCTCTAGGGCATATTTCCTTCACTGTCTCCACTGACCGCCGCATCATTGTCGGCGATGGTTCCACACTTCCTATCACCCATGTTGGGTACACTTCTTTTCCTTCTACTTCTACGCCTTTATCTTTGTCTAACATACTTGTGTCTCATCATCTTATTAAGAATCTTATCTCCGTTCATTATTTCACTTGTGAAAATCCTGTCACTGTTGAATTTGACGAGTTTGGTTTTAGTGTCAAGGACGCTCGAACCAGGATGGTACTTCAATGTGACAGCCCCGACGAGCTCTATCCGGTGCATTTGCCCTCATCCACCACCACCGCACCGGTCGCTCTCTCCGCTGGAGTTGATCTCTGGCATGCTCGCTTGGGTCACTCCAACCCCGTCACACTTCGTCATATTCTTCGGAGTTTCAGTTTCAGTTGCAATAAGATTGAGGATCACACTTGTCATGCCTGTCGAGTCGGCAAACACGTTCACCTGCCATTTAATAATTCCACCACCATTGCTTCTTTTCCTTTTTAGTTGATTCATAGCGATGTGTGGACCTCTCCGGTTCCTAGTAACTTAGGCTATTTATATTATGTGGTCATTCTTGATGATTATTCTCATTATGTGTGGGCTTTTCCTTTGCGCAGAAAGTCGGATGCACTCTCTACCTTGACGACTTTTTACTCCTATGTCCGCACGCGGTTTGGTTGTCCCATCCTTGCGCTTCAGACGGACAATGGAAAAGAGTTCGACAACCTCTCTTTCCGCACTTTTTTGGCGCATCACGACATCGTTTTTCGCCCCACATGCCCGTACACCTCACAGCAGAACGGTCGAGCCGAACGCGTCCATCGCACTCTGAATGACTGCATTCGCACGCTCCTGTTTCATGCCAACGTGTCGTCTTGTTTCTGAAGGAAATATGCCCTAGAGGCAATAATAAAGTTATTATTTATTTCCTTATACCATGATAAATGTTTATTATTCATGCTAGAATTGTATTAACCGGAAACATAATACATGTGTGAATACATAGACAAACAGATAGTCACTAGTATGCCTCTACTGGACTAGCTCATTAATCAAAGATGGTTATGTTTCCTAACCATAGACATGTGTTGTCATTTGATTAATGGGATCACCTCATTAGGAGAATGATGTGATTGACATGACCCATTCCGTTAGCTTAGCACTTGATCGTTTAGTATGTTGCTAATGCTTTCTTCATGACTTATACATGTTCCTGTAACTATGAGATTATGCAACTCCGTTTACGGAGGAACACTTTGGTACTACCAAGCGTCACAACGAATCTGGGTGATTATAAAGGAGTACTACAGGTGTCTCCAAAGGTACTTGTTGGGTTGGCGTATTTGAGATTAGGTTTTGTCACTCCGATTGTCGGAGAGGTATCTCTAGGCCTTCTCGGTAATACACATCACTTAAGCCTTGCAAGCATTACAACTAATGAGTTAGTTGTGAGATGATGTATTACGGAACGAGTAAAGAGACTTACTGTAACGAGATTGAACTAGGTATTGGATACCGACGATCGAATCTCGGGTAAGTAACATACCGATGACAAAGGGAACAACGTATGTTGTTATGCGGTTTGACCGATAAAGATCTTCGTAGAATATGTAGGAACCAATATGGGCATCCAGGTTCCGCTATTGGTTATTGACCGAGAATGGTTCTAGGTCATGTCTACATAGTTCTCGAACCCGTAGGGTCCGCACGCTTAACGTTTCGATGACAGTTCATTATGAGTTTATAAGTATTGATGCACCGAAGGTTGTTCGGAGTCCCGGATGTGATCACGGACATGACGAGGAGTCTCGAAATGGTCGAGACATAAAGATTGATATATTGGAAGCCTACATTTGGACATCGGAAGTGTTCCGAGTGAAATCGAATTTATCGAGTACCGGAGGTTACGGAACCCCGGAGGTCTATGGGCCTTAATGGGCCATAAGAGAGAAGAGGAAGGGCCGGCCAGGTGGGCTGCGCCCCCTCCCCCTCTAGTCCGAATAGGACAGGAGAGGGGCGGCGCCTTCCTCTTCCCTCTCCTCCAATCCTAATCCAACTAGGAGAGGGGGAGTCCTACTCGGTGGGAGTAGGACTCCTCAGCAGCGCCTCCCAAGGCTGGCCGCACCCCCTTGGCTCCTTTATATACGGGGCAGGGGCACCCCATGACACACAAGTTGATCTACGGATCTTTCCTTAGCCGTGTGCGGTGCCCCTTCCACTATATTCCACTTGGTCATATCGTCATGAGCTTAAGCGAAGCCCTGCGCGGAGAAGTCATATCGTCATGAGCTTAAGCGAAGCCCCGCGTCGGTGGAGCATCAACATCGCCACCACGCCGTCGTCTTGACGGAACTCATCCCGACACTTTGCTGGATCGGAGTCCGGGATCGTCATCAAGCTGAACGTGTGTGCAGAACTCGGAGGTGCCGTGACGTTCGGTGCTTGGATCGGTCGGATCGTGAAGGCGACGACTACATCAACCGCGTTGTTATAACGCTTCGCTTTCGGTCTCACGAGGGTACGTGGGACGGACCTCTCCCTCTCGTTGCTATGCCATCACCATGGTCTTGCGTGATCGTAGGAAATTTTTGAAATTACTCGTTCCCCAACAAATGGCATCCGAGCCTGGTTTTATGCGTTGATGTCATATGCACGAGTAGAACACAAGTGAGTTGTGGGCGATACAAGTCATACTACCTACCAGCATGTCATACTTTGGTTCAGCGGTATTGTGAGATGAAGCGCCCGGACCGACATTACGCCAGACGCTTACGCGAGACTGGTTTCACCGCTGTGAGCACTCGTTGCTTAAAGGTGGTGGCGGGTGTCTGTCTCTCTCACTTTAGTTGAACCGAGTGTGGCTACGCCCGGTCCTTGAGAAGGTTAAACGGAGTCTATTTGACGAAGTATCGTTGTGGTTTTGATGCGTAGGTAAGAACGGTTCTTGCTCAGCCCGTAGCAGCCACGTAAAACTTGCAACAACAAAGTAGAGGACGTCTAACTTGTTTTTGCAGGGCATGTTGTGATGTGATATGGTCAAGACGTGATGCTATATTTTATTGTATGAGATGATCATGTTTTGTAACCGAAGTTATCGGCAACTGGCAGGAGCCATATGGTTGTCGCTTATTGTATGAAATGCAACGCCATGTAATTGCTTTACTTTATCACTAAGGAGTAGCGATAGTCGAGAAGCAATAGTTGGCGAGACGACAACGATGCTACGATGGAGATCAAGGTGTCGCGCGGTGACGATGGTGATCATGGCGGTGCTTGGCGACGGAGATCACAAGCACAAGATGATGATGACCATATCATATCACTTATATTGATTGCATGTGATGTTTATCCTTTATGCATCTTATCTTGCTTTGATTGACGGTAGCATTATAAGATGATCTCTCACTAAAATTATCAAGAAGTGTTCTCCCGAGTATGCACCGCTGCCAAAGTTCAGTAGTACCCGGACACCACGTGATGATCGGGTGTGATAAGTTCTACGTCCATCTACAACGGTGCAAAACAGTTGCACACGCGAATACTCAGTTAAACTTGACGAGCCTAGCATATAACAGATATGGCCTCGGAACACGGAGACCGAAGGTCGAACGTGAATCATATAGTAGATATGATCAACATAGTGATGTTCACCATTGAAACTACTCCGTCTCACGTGATGATCGGACATGGTTTAGTTGATTTGGATCACGTGATCACTTAGATGACTAGAGAGATGTCTGTCTAAGTGGGAGTTTTTTAATATGATTAATTGAACTTAAATTTATCATGAACTTAGTACCGATAGTATTTTGCTTGTCTATGTTTATTGTAGATAGATGGCTCGTGCTGTTGTTCCGTTGAATTTTAATGCGTTCCTTGAGAAAGCAAAGTTGAAAGATGATGGTAGCAATTACACGGACTGGGTCCGAATTTGAGGATTATCCTCATTGCTGCACGAAAAATTACGCCTGGAAGCACCGCTGGGTAGCGAACTGCTGCGAGATCTTGAGCCGAAGTTGTGAACGTCGCAAAGCAAAGCTGATGACTACTCAATAGTTCAGTGTGCCATGCTTTACGGCTTAGAACCGGGTCTTCAACGACGTTTTGAACGTCATGGAGCATATGAGATGTTCCAGAGTTGAAGTTAATATTTCAAGCAAATGCCGGATTGAGAGATATGAAGTCTCCAATAAGTTCTATAGCTGCAAGATGGAGGAGAATAGTTCATCAATGAGCACATACTCAAAATGTCCGGGTATAACAATCACTTAATTCAGCTGGGAGTTAATCTTCCGGATGATAGTGTCATTGATGAAATTCTCCAATCACGCCACCAAGCTACAAGAGCTTCGTGATGAACTATAATATGCAAGGGATGACTAAGACAATTCTCGAGCTCTTCGCGATGCTAAAAGCGGAGGTAGAAATCAAGAAAGGGCATCAAGTGTTGATGGTCAACAAGACCACTAGTTTCAAGAAAAGGGCAAAGGGAAGAAGAAGGAAACTTCAAAAGAACAGCAAGAAAGTTGCTGATCAAGAGAAGAAACCCAAGTCTGGACCTAAGCACGAAACCGAGTGTTTTTACTGCAAGCGCAGACCGGACCGAAGCGGAACTGCCCCAAGTATTTGGCGGATAAAAGGATGGCAAGGTGAACAAAGGTATATGTGATATACATGTTATTGATGTGTACCTTACTAGAGCTCGTAGTAGCACTGGTATTTGATCTGGTTACATTGCTAATATTTGCAACTCAAACAGGGACTACGGAATAGACGAGCAGCGGCAAAGGACGAGGTGACGATCGCGTGGGAAATGGTTCCAAAGTCAATGTGATCGCGGTCGGCACGCTACCTCTACATCTACCTTCGGGATTAGTTTTAGACCTAAATAATTGTTATTTGGTGCCGCGTTGAGCATGAACATTATATCTGGATCTTGTTTAATGCGAGACGGTTATTCATTTAAATCAGAGAATAATGGTTGTTCTATTTATATGAGTAATATCTTTTATGGTCATGCACCCTTGAAGAATGGTCTATTCTTGTTGAATCTCGACAGTAGTGATACACATATTCATAATGTTGAAGCCAAAAGATGCAGAGTTGATAATGATAGTGCAACTTATTTGTGGCACTTGCCGTTTAGGTCATCTCGGTGTAAAACGCATGAAGAAACTCCATCTTGATGGGCTTCGGAATCACTTGATTATGAATCACTTGGTACTTGCGAACCGTGCCTCATGGGCAAGATGACCAAAACGCCGTTCTCCGGAACTATGGAGCGAGCAACTGATTTGTTGGAAATCATACATACCGATGTTTGTGGTCCAATGAATGTTGAGGCACGGCGGGTATCGTTATTTTCTCACCTTCACAGATGATTTGAGCAGATATGGGTATATCTACTTAATGAAACACAAATCTGAAACATTTGAAAAGTTCAAAGAATTTCAGAGTGAAGTGGAAAATCATCGTAACAAGAAAATAAAGTTTCTACGATCTGATCGTGGAGGAGAATATTTGAGTTACGAGTTTGGTTTACATTTGAAACAATGTGGAATAGTTTAGCAACTCACGCCACCCGAACACCACAGAGAAATGGTGTGTCCGAACGTCGAATCGTACTTTACTAGATATGGTGCGATCTATGATGTCTATTTCCGATTTACCGCTATCGCTTTGGGGTTATGCTTTAGAGACGGCCGCATTCACGTTGAATAGGACACCGTCAAAATCCGTTGAGACGACGCCTTATGAACTGTGGTTTGGCAAGAAACCAAAGTTGTCGTTTCTTAAAGTTTGGGGCTGCGATGCTTATGTAAAGAAACTTCAACCAGATAAGCTCGAACCCAAATCGGAAAATGTGTCTTCATAGGATACCCAAAGGAGACTGTTGGGTACACCTTCTATCACAGATCTGAAGGCAAGATTTTCGTTGCTAAATTCGGATCCTTTCTAGAGAAGGAGTTTCTCTCGAAAGAAGTGAGTGGGAGGAAAGTAGAACTTGATGAGATAATCAGTATCTGCTCCCTTATTGGAAAGTAGTTCATCACAAGAAATGGTTCTGTGACAACTACACCAATTAGTGAGGAAACTAATGATGATGATCATGAAGCTTCAGATCAAGTTACTAATGAACTCGTGGGTCAACCAGAGTAAAATACGCACGAGTGAGTGGTACGGTAATCTTATTACGGAAGTCATGTTACTTGACCATGGCGAACCTACAAACTATGAAGAAGCGATGGTGAGCCCAGATTCCGCAAAATGGCTGGAAGCCATGAAATCTGAGATGGGATCCATGTATGAGAACAAAGTATGGACTTTGGTTGACTTGCCCGATGATCGGCAAGCCATTGAAAATAAATGGATCTTTAAGAAGAAGACCGACGCGATGGTAATATAACTGTCTACAAAGCTCGACTTGTTGCGAAAGGTTTTCGACAAGTTCAAGGGGTTGACTACGATGAGACTTTCTCACCCGTGGCGATGCTTAAGTCTGTCCGAATCATGTTAGCAATTGCCGATTTTATGATTATGAAATTTGGCAAATGGATGTAAAACTGCATTCTTGAATGGATTTCTAGAAGAAGAGTTGTATATGATGCAACCAGAAGGTTTTGTCGATCCAAAAGGTGCTAACAAAGTGTGCAAGCTCCAGCGATCAATTTATGGTCTAGTGCAAGCCTCTTGGAGTTGGAATAAACGCTTTTATAGTGTGATCAAAGCATATGGGTTTATACAGACTTTTGGAGAAGCCTGTATTTACAAGAAAGTGAGTGGGAGCTCTGTCGCATTTCTAATATTATATGTGGACGACATATTATTAATTGGAAATGATATAGAATTTCTGGATAGCATAAAAGGGTACTTGAATAAAAGTTTTTCGATGAAAGACCTCGGTGAAGCTGCTTACATATTGGGCATCAAGATCTATAGAGATAGATCAAGACGCTTAATTGGACTTTCACAAAGCACATACCTTGATAAAGTTTTGAAAAAGTTCAAAATGGATCAGGCAAAGAAAGGTTTTTTCCTGTGCTGCAAGGTGTAAGATTGAGTCAGACTCAATGCCCGACCACAGCAGAAGATAGAGAGAAAATGAAAGATGTTCCCTATGCTTCAGCCATAGGCTCTATCATGTATGCAATGCTGTGTACCAGACTGACGTATGCTTAGCTGTAAGCTTGGCAGGAAGGTACCAAAGTAATCCAGGAATGGATCATTGGACAGCGGTCAAGAACATCTGAAATACCGAAAAGGACTAAGGATATGTTTCTCATATATGGAGGTGACAAAGAGCTAGTCGTAAATGGTTACGTCGATGCAAGCTTTGACACTGATCCGGACGATTCTAAATCGCAAACCGGATCGTGTTTTTATTAAGCGGTGGAGCTGTTAGTTGGTGCAGTTCTAAACAAAGCGTCGTGGCGGGATCTACATGTGAAGCGGAGTACATAGCTGCTTGAAGCAGCGAATGAAGGAGTCGGATGAAAGAGTTCATTTCCGATCTAGGTGTCATACCTAGTGCATCGGGACCGATGAAGATCTTCTCGTGACAATCTTGGTGCAATTGCCTTGGCAAAGGAATCCAGATTTCACAAGAGGACCAAGCATATCAAGAGACGCTTCAATTCCATTCGGGACCAAGTCCAAGTGGGAGACATAGATATTTGCAAAATACATACGGATCTGAATGTTGCAGACCGTTGACTAAGCCTCTTCCACGAGCAAAACATGATCAGCACCAAGACTCCATGGGTGTTAGGATCATTACTTTGTAATCTAGATTATTGACTCTAGTGCAAGTGGGAGATCAAGGAAATATGCCCTAGAGGCAATAATAAAGTTATTATTTATTTCCTTATACCATGATAAATGTTTATTATTCATGCTAGAATTGTATTAACCGGAAACATAATACATGTGTGAATACATAGACAAACAGATAGTCACTAGTATGCCTCTCTTGGACTAGCTCATTAATCAAAGATGGTTATGTTTCCTAACCATAGACATGTGTTGTCATTTGATTAATGGGATCACCTCATTAGGAGAATGATGTGATTGACATGACCCATTCCGTTAGCTTAGCACTTGATCGTTTAGTATGTTGCTAATGCTTTCTTCATGACTTATACATGGTCCTGTAACTATGAGATTATGCAACTCCGTTTACGGAGGAACACTTTGGTACTACCAAACGTCCACAACGAATCGGGTGATTATAAAGGAGTACTACAGGTGTCTCCAAAGGTACTTGTTGGGTTGGCGTATTTGAGATTAGGTTTTGTCACTCCGATTGTCGGAGAGGTATCTCTAGGCCTTCTCGGTAATACACATCACTTAAGCCTTGCAAGCATTACAACTAATGAGTTAGTTGTGAGATGATGTATTACGGAAGCGAGTAAAGAGACTTACCGTAGCGAGATTGAACTAGGTATTGGATACCGACGATCGAATCTCGGGTAAGTAACATACCGATGACAAAGGAACAACGTATGTTGTTATGCGGTTTGACCGATAAAGATCTTCGTAGAATATGTAGGAACCAATATGGGCATCCAGGTTCCGCTATTGGTTATTGACCGAGAATGGTTCTAGGTCATGTCTACATAGTTCTCGAACCCGTAGGGTCCGCACGCTTAACGTTTCGATGACAGTTCATTATGAGTTTATAAGTATTGATGCACCGAAGGTTGTTCGGAGTCCCGGATGTGATCACGGACATGACGAGGAGTCTCGAAATGGTCGAGACATAAAGATTGATATATTGGAAGCCTACATTTGGACATCGGAAGTGTTCCGAGTGAAATCGGGAATTTACCGGAGTACCGGGAGGTTACCGGAACCCCCCGGGAGGTCTATGGGCCTTAATGGGCCATAAGAGAGAAGAGGAAGGGCCGGCCAGGTGGGCTGCGCGCCCCCCTCCCCCCTCTAGTCCGAATAGGACAAGGAGAGGGGGGGCGGCGCCCCCTTCCCTCTTCCCCCTCCTCCAATCCTAATCCAACTAGGAGAGGGGAGTCCTACTCCCGGTGGGAGTAGGACTCCTCCAGGCGCGCCTCCCCAAGGCTGGCCGCACCCCTTGGCTCCTTTATATACGGGGCAGGGGCACCCATGACACACAAGTTGATCTACGGATCTTTCCTTAGCCGTGTCGGTGCCCCTTCCACTATATTCCACTTCGGTCATATCGTCATGAGCTTAGGCGAAAGCCTGCGCCGGAGAAGTCATATCGTCGCGGAGCTTAGGCGAAGCCCTGCGTCGGTGGAGCATCAACATCGCCACCTGCCGCCGTCGTCCGACGGAACTCATCCCGACACTTTGCTGGATCGAGTCCGGGATCGTCATCGAGCTGAACGTGTGCAGAACTCGGAGGTGCCGTCGTTCGGTGCTTGGATCGGTCGGATCGTGAAGACGTCGACTACATCAACAGCGTTGTTATAACGCTTCGCTTTCGGTCTCACGAGGTGCGTGGACGGACACTCTCCCCTCTCGTTGCTATGCCATCACCATGGTCTTGCGTGATCGTAGGAAATTTTTTGAAATTACTACGTTCCCCAACAGTTTCTGGCCGGACACACTCGCCACTGCATCACTTCTTCTTAACCTTAGACCCTGCCGCCCACGGTGGAACTATGCACCTCACCATCTTCTCTTTGGTACGCCCCCGTCTTATGACGACTTGCGTATTTTTGGGTGCCTTTGCTATCCCAGCACTGCTGACACTGCTTCTCACAAGCTCGCACCTCGATCCGTCGCATGCATCTTCATCGGCTACCCCTCTAACTTCAAGGGATATCAGTGCTATGATCCCATCTCCCACCGTGTGTTCACCTCCGGCATCTTTACTTTGATGACCATGTGTTTCTGTTTCACCAGGTACCCCCGGCTGTTCCTCCCGCCACCGGTGACACGGGCTCCTCGACGCCTCTCCCAGGGCCCTCGCGCGCATCTCTTGGCCCGCCCCCTGGCTTTGAGGCGCGCCCCCCGCATGCGGTGCCTCCTATAGCCGCGGTGCTGGCGCCCCCGACATTGGCGCCATGCCCTCGCGCGCCCCTCGACGCCGTGCCCCCGGCGCCCCGCTGCCCTCGGCGCCCCAGCCTCCTCGGCGCCCTCGGACTCGGCGCCCAGACTCAGCGCCCAGCGCCTCGCCCCGATGCCGCGGCTGCCTGGCGCTTATGGCCGGTCCGGTCACCCGCGCTCGTACTGCCGTTTTTTGCCCGAGCTCGTGCTACGCCTCGAATGACTACGTCCATGCAGCATCAACCTCTGAGCCGTCGCCGTTACCGTCCTCCGTTCGAGCCGCTCTTCGTGACCCACTATGGATGGCTGCGATGCAAGAGGAGTTTGACGCCATGTTGCGCAACCCGACGTGGTAGCTTGTTCCCCGTCCCCGGCACGCCAACGTGATTACCGGGAAGTGGGTCTTTAAACACAAGCTCCGTCCTGATGGTACCCTTGATCGCTACAAAGCGCGTGGGTCGTTCGTGGTTACTGACAGCGTGCTGGCATCGACTTCACCGACACCTTCGCTCCGTTCGTCAAGCCCGGCACGATACGCACGGTTCTCCACCTTGCAGTCTCCCGTGCTTGGCCGGTGCGCCAGATGGACGTCTCCAACGCCTTCCTCCACGGTCACCTGCCAGCAGCCCACAGGGTTTGTTGACCCGGCGCTTCCAGACCACGTGTGCATGCTTTCGCGGTCCTTGTATGGACTCAAGCAGGCTTCGCACACTTGGTACCAGTGCATCGCGGCGTTTCTCCATCAGCTTGGGTTCCGCTCTACCTGCTCAGACGCCTCGCTCTCTGTCTACCATCATGGCTCTGACACGGCCTACTTGCTGCTCTATGTCAACGACATCATCCTGACGGCATGTACGGCTGGTCTCCTTAGTCAGCTCACGGCTCGTCTTCGCGCTAAGTTCGCCATCAAGGACTTGGGTCCTTTGCACTACTTCCTCAGTGTGGAGGTGGTGCGCCGTCCGGATGGCTTCTTTCTTCATCAGCGAAAGTACGCTCACGAGCTCCTGGAGCGCGCCGGCATGCTTAACTGCAAGCCCGCCGCTATGCCAGTTGATACGAAGGCCAAGCTTTCTGCCATGGATGGTTCTCCTGCTTCGGATGCTGCTTTCTATCGGTCTATCGTTGGTGCTCTCCAGTACCTCACTCTAACTCGACCGGAGATCCAGTATGCCGTGCAACAGGTGTGTCTTCATATGCATGCTCCTCGAGACGTTCACTGGGCTGCCGCCAAGCGGATTCTCCGCTATATCTGTGGCACTATGGATCTTGGCGTCACGCTTCACGCCTCCGCCGACACCGCTCTCATCGCCTACTCTGATGCAGACTGGGCGGGCTGCCTTGACACTCGTCGCTCCACTTCGGGCTATTGTGTCTACCTTGGACCCTCACTTACCTCGTGGTCGTCCAAGCGGCAGCCCACGGTCTCTCGTTCCAGTGCTGAGACTGAGTATCGTGCGGTGGCCAGCGCTGTTGCCGACTGTTCGTGGCTTCGTCAGCTGCTTCAGGAGCTCTCTTGTCCTGTTGACCGTGCCATGATGGTCTACTGCGACAATGTCTCGGCGGTCTACCTCTCCGCTAACCCGATGCATCATCGACGGACCAAGCACATTGAGTTGGATATTCATTTTGTTCGGGAACAGGTGGCCCTTGGCCATATTCGTGTTTTACACGTCCCTACTTACCAACAATTTGCCGATATCATGACCAAGGGCTTGCCTACGACGTCATTTGAGGAGTTCCGGTCCAGTCTTTGCGTCAGCCGCGGTGCCGCTTCGACTGCGGGGGGTGTTGAGTATATGTGTTATGTGCATATTGTGTATTGGGCCAGCCTTCTAGTTTCTTGTATAGTTAAGGTCCGTGGCCCACCTTTGTACATCATATATACGTGCCTATGCACGAAGAGCAATATATTGTGCAACCATACACTATGCATTAAGATAACTAAAAAACCAATAAATATGATGCTCATCCAAAGAACCTAGGGCATATTTTAAATTGCTTCCAACACATGGAAGTTGTCGCCCTCGCATTTGCCAGGGCCATTTTGCTAGTCAACAGAAAAGCAATAACATTCCAGGATAGAGAGATAGCATTATCATAATTTTTTCTTAGCTCTACGCATGTACCACAAGCAGTAATACTTAACTAGAGAAGTCAGCTAATGCCAGGCATGTACTTATACCGAACAACTCCAACTGCGCAATACACACATACTTGAGAGCAATCTAACAGTGACCTATATTAATATTTTGAGTTCCACTTTACTAGACCAAACCACGTACGTGGAAAATACTCCCTCCATCCGAAAATACTTGTCGGGGAAATGGATGTATCTAAACATATTTTAGTTTTAGATACATCCATTTTTATGCATTTCTCCGACAAGTATTTCAAGACGGAGGAAGTACATTATTGGAGGCATGGCTTTGTTGTTCAAAATTTTCAGCCATGCTTGATGTCGTTTGATTGAGCGGTGCCTTTTCAACTACCGTTCATATGTATGTCGTGGCATCTCCATCATAAGTATTATACTACCAGTTTACATTAGTCTATTTTTAAGTCGACACTAACAACTATCCGATCTGATCACTGGATTTTATTCCAATATAATGGGACATAATAAAGTTGAAACAATTATTTCTTAGTTGTACGAGAATAGTAACTCCGATTCTATTTCCATATAAGCTTTGGTGGTCGAACACGGAGCACTTTCGGATCAACTCTTACATGAAACGATGACAAGATGTAAGCGGGGCTACTAGCTAGCTTTATCTGGAGAAGGTGTTAGGTGTGTATAACCGGGGTGCTACCAATGGGTGTCTGTGTCACAACGGGATCGACTATTACCTCCTTTGGATTGACGGAGTACTCCCTCCGGTTCACCAGTAGTAGTTGTCAGCAACCGTCTTTAAAAGTTTAAATTTAACAACTACTCTGTCCGATTTAAAAAGAATGTTGTAACTTTGAACTAAGATTGAACTAACCTTGGTTCGAAGCTGCGACACTTTTTTGAATACGAGGGAGCAGTTCATATTACTCCTGTGATCTATATTAATTGTCCTTTATTTAGTACAAGTATTATCGATAAATCACGTATGTACATGCAGCCACGCGAGGTCGTTATCAGAACCACTCACGCCCACGTGATTCGTGCTACTACAATGTGTCGTTGCCGTATAACCTTTTCCTGGTTAGCATACACCAGCTGATATGGTGCCGGTATTGTCACTGCGACCCCAGTAAATGGCCATGGCAGCCTCACGCATTGAAACGGTAGCTAGGCATTGCACGGCATTAAAGCCTCATATATTGATGACCACCATTCCGCAACGGCAACCTCACCGACGGATAGTTTTTCTCCTACTGCCTTCATCATGCTGCAACACATCTCTTATTTACCGTCCCTTTCATGTTCATCTCCTATCTCTCTCTCTCCCCTCAATGCATCACGACATTTCATTGGCTCCTCCAGCACCTCTACTCCTCTAGCACGGCCACGACCATGCTGTAGTGTTTCCGTCAGTGGCGGAGCTAGCTACTTCATGGAGCCGGGGCAAAATACGAAGGGATGTGACTCATGGGCATTTGCCCCACTAAACCTGGTGATTAAATCTCCATCTCCTTCTATAGTCTCACGGGAGTTCCTGGGCAGAGCCCGGGCAGCTGCCTAGGGTCGCCGGGAGGTGGCTCCGCCACAGGTTTCCGTAGAAAATATCCTAATCTCGAGCTGGTCTGCGTGAGAGTAAACCACTAAGACTGGGAGCTGCTGAAGATTGAGAGCTGTTGTTCTGTTTGAGGATCCAAACCCGGCTAGAAAAGAAGTAAAAAAAAGAAACTCCACCAATCCATACTCTAGACGCACTAAAAGATCTACTAGCCTAATAAAAAGAACATCAGTTGAACGCACTACTCCATACTCCACTGACACATACCACTAATCCCCGCCGGGGAAGCTTAATGCCATGTCGACCTTCTCGTTCTTGGCTCTCCAAGTGGTAGGTTGACGATGGTTGTACAGTGAGGTCTTGGGTGACGACAGGTGTGACGCCCCCGATTCAATCGTACACTAATCATGCACGCAAACGTGTACGATCAAGATCAGGGACTCACGGGAAGATATCACAACACAACTCTAAAACATAAATAAGTCATACAAGCATCATAATACAAGCCAGGGGCCTCGAGGGCTTGAATACAAGTGCTCGATCATAGACGAGTCAGCGGAAGCAACAATATCTGAGTACAGACATAAGTTAAACAAGTTTGCCTTAAGAAGGCTAGCACAAACTAGGATACAGATCGAAAGAGGCGCAGGCCTCCTGCCTGGGATCCTCCTAACTACTCCTGGTCGTCGTCAGCGGGCTGCACGTAGTAGAAGGCACCTCCGGTGTAGTAGGAATCGTCGTCGACGGTGGCGTCTGGCTCCTGGGCTCCAGCATCTAGTTGCGACAACCGAGAGGAAAGAAAAGGGGGAAAAGCAACCGTGAGTACTCATCCAAAGTACTCGCAAGCAAGGAGCTACACTACATGTGCATGGTATATGTGTAAAGGGCCATATCGGTGGACTGAACTGCAGAATGCCAGAATAAGAGGGGGATAGCTAATCCTGTCGAAGACTACGCTTCAGGCCACCTCCATCTTGCAGCATGCAGAAGAGAGTAGATGGTAAGTTCACCAAGTAGCATCGTATAGCATAATCCTACCCGGCGATCCCCTCCTCGTTGCCCTGTTAGAGAGCGATCACCGGGTTATATCTGGCACTTGGAAGGGTGTGTTTTATTAAGTATCCAGTTCTAGTTGTCATAAGGTCAAGGTACAACTCCAAGTCGTCCTGTTACCGAAGATCACGGCTATTCGAATAGATAAACTTCCCTGCAGGGATGCACCACATAACCCAACACGCTCGATCCCATTTGGCCGGACACACTTTTCTGGGTCATGCCCGGCCGCGAAAGATCAACACGTCGCAGGCCCACCTAGGCCAACAAAGAGGTCAGCACGCCGGTCTAAACCTAAGCGCACAGGGGTCTGGGCCCATCGCCCTTAGCACACCTGCACGTTGCATACGCGGCCGGAAGCAGACCTAGCCTAGCAAGCGTTTCAGTCCAATCCGGCGCGCGCCGCTCAGTCGCTGACGTCATGAAGGCTTCGGTTGATACCATGACGCCGAGTGCCCATATCTTTCCCACGTAGTTGGTTAGTGCGTATAGACCAAATGGCCAGACTCAGATCAAATACAAAGATCTCATTAAGTGTGTTAATGATGTAACCGCGGACACCGACCAGGGCCAGGTCCACCTCTCACCCAGGTAGCCTCAACCTGCCTGACGCTCCGCCACAAAGATCCACATAGAGGGCCGTTGGGACAAAGGTCCTTTCAGCCCCCAATCCGTGAATCACTCACGGGTGCTCCACGAGCCGACCCGACTTTAGTCACCACATGTATCATGTATAAATTATATAGTATATACCCGTGACCACTTCCCGAGTGATCACGGCCCGATAGTATAGCATGACAGACGGACAAGAATGTAGGGCCACTGATGGAATACTAGCATCCTATACTAAGTAGGTAGGATTGCAGGTAAAGGTAACAACAGTAGTAGCAAGGACAGGCTACGCATCAGGATAGGATTAACGGAAAACAGTAACATGCTACACTACTCTAATGCAAGAAGTAGAGAGTAGAATAAGCGATATCTGGTGACCAAGGGGGGGCTTGCCTGGAAGATCTGGCAAGAAGGAGGGGTCGTCAACATCATAGTCGAACCGGGGGTCGCCGGCAGTCTCGGGGTCTACCGGAAAGAAGTAACGGAGGGGGAACACAATAAATAACAGAGAAATCAAAGTAACACAAAACGTGATGTGGCAATGTGCGGTGCTAGAGGTGACCTAACACAGTACTAGGTGATACCGGTGAAGAGGGGAAACATCCGGGAAAGTATCCCCGGTGTTTCGCGTTTTTGAACAGATGAACCGGAGGGGAAAAGTTGAGAGTTCGCTATGCTAGGGACGCGTGGCGGATGAACGGGCTGCGTATCCGGATTTGTCTCGTCGTTCTGAGCAACTTTCATGTACAAAGTTTTTTCATCCGAGCTACGGTTTATTTTATACTATTAATTTTAGAAGTTTTATACCTATTTCTATAATTAACAGAACTAAATTAATTATAAAATGTAATTATGATGTCAGCATGATGTTATCATTCAACCGTCTGTTGACTGGGTCAACAGACCTGTGGGTCCCAATCGTCATTGACTCGGTTAACTAAACAGAATTATTAAGTTTAATTAAGTGATTAGTTTAACTAAACAGAGTTAATTAATTAATTAATTAATTAATTAATTAATTTTATTTATTTATCTTTTCTTTTATTCTCTGGGGCGGGGCCCGGTTGTCAATGGGCCAAAAGGCCTTAACGGGCACGGGCGCGGGGGATTCGGGCATTGGGCGATGCGAGCACCCGACCTAGGAGAGGGTCAAGCGGTGCAGATGGGCGCCGGCACCGGGCACCGGACGCGGCAGCGACGAGGCCCGGCGGACAGTGCAGGGAAATGGCGGACACGGCCTGCGACGAGAAGCTCCGCGACATCGTTGGTCGGGGCGAGGCGGAGTGCGGAGCGGTGGCCTGATACGTCTCCAACGTATCTATAATTTTTGATTGCTCCATACTATATTATCTATTGTTTTGGACTATATTGGGCTTTATTTTCCACTTTTATATTACTTTTGGGACTAACCTATTAACCGGAGGCCCATCCCAGAATTGTTGTTTTTTGCCTATTTCAGTGTTTCGAAGAAACGGAATATCAAACGGAGTCCAAACGGAATGAAATCTTCGGGAACGTGATTTTCTCATCGGATAAGACCCAGGAGACTTGGACCCTCCGTCAAGAAAGATCCGAGGCGGCCACGAGGGTGGAGGGCGCCCCTCCTAGGGCGCGACCCCTACCTCGTGGGCACCTCGAGGCTCCACCGACGTACTTCTTCCTCCTATATATACCTACGTACCCCCGTCAGATCAGATACAGAGCCAAAAACCTAATTCCACCGCCGCAACTTTCTGTATCCACGAGATCCCATCTTGGGGCCTGTTCCGAGCTCCACGGAAGGGGATTCCACCACGGAGGGCTTCTACATCATCATCATAGCCTCTCCGATGAAGTGTGAGTAGTTTACCTCAGACCTTGGGTCCATAGTTAGTAGCTAGATGGCTTCTTCTCTCTTTTGGATCTCAATACAATGTTCTCCCCTCTCTCGTGGAGATCTATTCGATGTGATCTTCTTTTTTGCGGTGTGTTTGTTGAGACCGATGAATTGTGGGTTTATGATCAAGATTATCTATGAGCAATATTTGAATCTTTTCTGAATTATTTTATGTATGATTGAGTTATCTTTACAAGTCTCTTCGAATTATCCGTTTGGTTTGGCCAACTAGATTGGTAGTTCTTGCAATGGGAGAAGTGTTTAGCTTTGGGTTCAATCTATGGGTCCTTTCCCAGTGATGAGGGGCAGCAAGGCAGGTATTGTATTGTTGCCATCGAGGATAACAAGATGGGGTATTTATCATATTGCATGAATTTATTCCTCTACATCATGTCATCTTGCTTAAGGCGTTACTCTGTTTTCATTAACTTAATACTCTAGATGCATCTTTGGATAGCGGTCGATGAGTGGAGTAATAGTAGTAGATGCAGGCAGGAGTCGGTCTACTTGTCTCGGATGTGATGCCTATATACATGATCATACCTAGATACTCTCATAACTATGCTCAATTATGTCAATTGCTCAACAGTAATTCGTTCACCCGCCGTAAAATACCTATGCTCTTGAGAGAAGCCGCTAGTGAAATCTATGGCCCCGGGTCTATTTTCATCATATTAATCTTCCTACGCTTTATTATTGCTTTGCTCTTTACTTTGCCTTTTATTTTACTTTGCATATTTATACCAAAAATACCAAAACTATTATCTAGCATCTCTATTAGATCTCACTCTCGTAAGTGACTGTGAAGGGATTGACAACCCCTATTCGCGTTGGTTGCGAGGAGCTATTTATTTTGTGTAGGTACGAGGGACTCGCGCGTGGCCTCCTACTGGATTGATACCTTGGTTCTCAAAAACTGAGGGAAATACTTACGCTACTCTGCTGCACCATCCTCTCCTCTTCGAGGAAAACCAACGCAAGCTCAAGACGTAGCAAGAAGGATTTCTGACGCCGTTGCCGGGGAGTCTACGCACAAGTCAACATACCAAGTACCCATCACAATCTCTTATCTCTCGCATTACATTATTTGCCATTTGCCTCTCGTTTTCCTCTCCCCCACTTCACATTTGCCGTTTTATTCGCCCTCTATTTCCCAATCTCCTCCTCTCTTTTCCGTTTGCCTTCCTGTTGCCATGGCCGAGTAAAAAAGAACTAAGGGACCTTTCCAGGGCTCTAGTACCTTGGATAACCCTTCTATTCTCTCTAAGCTCATAAATAATGATGCTATAGAAAGACCTACCGGGGTCTCCAATGAGAGCTTGAATAATTTTGATGAGGATGACTCTGGAATTTTTCGCTATTTACTTGATGAGTCTTTAAAAGATGCTTGGGATAGGTTACTTAGGATTCGGGCTAGCTATGTACCACAATATCAAATTGAGGTTTACTTAAAGAGTTTCTATATTGGATTGCCCGCTTCTTTCAAACAAGTTCTAGACTCTATTTTTGATGAAGGTTTTCTTGAAGGGGATGCTATAGATACCTATGAAAGAATGAAAACTATATTTGGGCACCCCATGAATGATAAGGTCGAATCAACTACTCTCTTGTGCTTTTATCAAAATGAAATTATTAAAGAGATGAAGTCTAGTTTAGAGGCAAACTTCCGTAACGTCCTTAATCTTACTTCTTCCATTAATGGCGATGTGCTTACCTCAAATAGAAGAATGTATGCCATAGAAAGAAAATCCTCCTCTCCGAGTGCCAAAGATGGCACCCGTTAGATCTATCCTTGCTTTTATGCCTAGCTAGGGGCGTTAAACGATAGCGCTTGTTGGGAGGCAACCCAATTTTATTTTTAGTTTTTTGTTTTGTTTCAATTTAGGAATAAATAATCCATCTACCTTCTGTTTGGATGTGGTTTTATGTTTTAATTAGTGTTTGTGCCAAGTTAAACCTATAGGATCTTCTTGGATAATAGTTATTTGATCTTGCTGTAATTTCCAGAAACTTTCGGTTCACGAAAACAATTGTTAAAAATCACAAGAACATGATAAAATAGTGATTCCAATTGCTGCTGATCAATAAACAAATTGCCTAGGTCGTCCTATGTTGGCTGAAGTTTTGGAGTTCTAGAATTTTGCGTTAGTTACAGATTACTACAGACTGTTCTTTTTTTGACAGATTCTGTTTTTCGTGTGTTGTTTGCTTATTTTGATGAATCTATGGCTAGTAAAATAGTTTATGATCCATAGAGAAGTTGGAATACAGTATATTTAACACCAATATAAATAAAGAATGAGTTAATTACAGTACCTTGAAGTGATCTTTTGTTTTCTTTCGCTAACGGAGCTCACGAGATTTCTGTTGAGTTTTGTGTTGTGAAGTTTTCAAGTTTTGGGTGAATTTTTTTGATGGATTATGGAATAAGGAGTGGCAAGAGCCTAAGCTTGGGGATGCCGATGGCACACCCAAGATAATCTAAGGACACCAAATAGTCGAAGCTTGGGGATGCCCCGGAAGGCATCCCCTCTTTCGTCCACTTCCATCGGTAACTTTACTTGGAGCTATATTTTTATTCACCACATGATATGTGTTTTGTTTGGAGCGTCTTGTATTATTTGCGTCTTTGTTTGTTAGTTTACCACAATCATCCTTGCTGTACACACCTTTTGAGAGAGCCATACATGAATTGGAATTTGTTAGAATACTCTATGTGCTTCACTTATATCTTTTGAGCTTTATAGTTTTGCTCTAGTACTTCACTTATATCTTTTAGAGCACAGTGGTGGATTTGTTTTAAAGAAACTATTGATCTCTCATGCTTCACTTAGATTATTTTGAGAGTCTTAAATAGCATGGTAATTTGCTTAATAATAATATGCTTGGTATTCAAGATTTGTAAAACTTTCTTTTGAGTGTGTTGAATACTAAGAAAAGTTTGATGCTTGATAATTTTTTTGAGATATGGAGGTGATAATATTAGAGTCATGCTAGTTGAGTAGTTGTGAATTTGAGGAATACTTGTGTTAAAGTTTGTCATTCCCGTAGCATGCACGTATGGTGAACCGTTATGTGATGAAGTCGGAGCATGATTTATTTATTGATTATCTTCCTTATGAGTGGCGGTCGGGGACGAGCGATGGTCTTTTCCTACCAATCTATCCCCCTAGGAGCATGCGCGTAATACTTTGCTTTGATAACTTGTAGATTTTTGCAATAAGTATATGAGTTCTTTATGACTAATGTTGAGTCCATGGATTATACGCACTTTTCTCACCCTTCCACCATTGCTAGCCTTTCTAATACCACGCACTTTTCGCCGGTATCATACACCCACCATAAACCTTTCTCAAAAAAGCCACCATACCTACCTATCATGGCATTTCCATAGCCATTCCGAGATATATTGCCATGCAACTTTCCACCGTTCCGTTTATTATGACACGCTCCATCATTGTCATATTACTAGCATGATCATTTAGTTGACATCGTATTTGTGGCAAAGCCACCGTTCATAATTCTTTCATACATGTCACTTATGAATCATTGCATATCCCGGTACACCGTCGGAGGCACACATACAGAGTCATATTTTGCTCTAAGTATCGAGTTGTAATTGTTGAGTTGTAAGTAAATAAAAAGTGTGATGATCATCATTTTTAGAGCATTTTCCCAAGTGAGGAAAGGATGATGGAGACTATGATTCCCCCATAAGTCGGGATGCGGCTCCGGACGAAAAAAAAGGGAAAGAGGCCATAAAAAAGAGAAAAGGCCCAATAAAAAAATAAAAATGAGAGAAAAAGAGAGAAGGGACAATGTTACTATCCTTTTACCACACTTGTGCTTCAAAGTAGCACCATGATCTTCATGATAGAGAGTCTCTCATTTTGTCACTTTCATATACTAGTGAGAATTTTTCATTATAGAAATTTGCTTGTATATTCCAATGATGGGCTTCCTCAAATTTCCCTAGGTCTTTGTGAGCAAGCGAGTTGGATGCACACCCACTTAGTTGAGCTTTCATATACTTATAGCTCTAGTGCATCCGTTGCATGGAAATCCCTACTCACTCACATTGATATCTATTGATGGGCATCTCCATAGCCCGTTGATATGCCTAGTTGATGTGAGACTATCTTCCCACTTTTTGTCTTCTCCACAACCACCATTCTATTCCACATATAGTGCTATATCCATGGCTCACGCTCATGTATTGCGTGAAGATTGAAAAAGTTTTGAAAATGTTAAAGTATGAAACAATTGCTTGGCTTGTCATCGGGGTTGTGCATGATTTAAATACTTTGTGTGGGGAAGATGGAGCATAGCCAGACTATATGATTTTGTAGGGATAACTTTCTTTGGCCATGTTATTTTGAGAAGACATAATTGCTTCATTAGTATGCTTGAAGTATTATTATTTTTATGTCAATATGAACTTTTGCCTTGAATCTTTCAGATCTGAATATTCATACCATGATTAAGAAGATTTACATTGAAATTATGCCAAAGTATCACTCCGCATCAAAATTCTCTTTTATCATTACCTACTCGAGGACGAGCAGGAATTAAGCTTGGGATGATGCGATACGTCTCCAACGTATCTATAATTTTTATTTCTCCATGCTACTTTATCTATTGTTTTGGACTATAATGGGCTTTATTTTCCACTTTTATATTACTTTTGGGACTAACCTATTAACCGGAGGCCCAGCCCGAATTGTTGTTTTTGCCTTTTCAGTATTTCAAGAAACAGAATATCAAACGGAGTCCAAACGGAATGAAACCTTCGAACGTGATTTTCTCACGAACGTGATCCAGAGACTTGGACCCACGCCAAGGAACATCGGAGGCGGTCACGAGGTGGGGGCCCCCTAGGGCGCGCCCCGCCTCGTGGGCCCCCGATGCTCCACCGACGCATCCTTCCTCCTATATATACCACGCATTTCAAACGATCGTAACACGAGCCAAAACCTAATTCCACCGCTGCAACTTCCTGTATCCATGAGATCCCATCTTGGGGCCTGTTAGGAGCTCACGGGGGGGCATCCACCACGAGGGCTTCTACATCAACATCATAGCCTCTCCGATGAAGTGTGAGTAGTTTACTTCAGACCTTGGGTCCATAGCTAGTAGCTAGATGGCTTCTTCTCTCTTTTGGATCTCAATACAATGTTCTCCCCTCTCGTGGAGATCTATTCGATGTAATCTTGTTTTTGCGGTGTTTTGTTGAGACCGATGAATTGTGGGTTTATGATCCAGCTTATCTATGAATAATATTTGAATCTTCTCTGAATTATTTTATGTATGATTGAGTTATCTTTGCAAGTCTCTTTGAATTATCCGTTTGGTTTGGCCAACTAGATTGGTAGTTCTTGCAATGGGAGAAGTGCATGGCTTTGGGTTCAATCTTGCGGTGTCCTTACCCGGTGATGTAAAGGGTTGCAAGGCACGATTGTATTGTTTCCATCGAGGATAACAAGATGGGGTATTTATCATATTGCATGAATTTATTCCTCTACATCATGTCATCTTGCTTAAGGCGTTACTCTGTTTTTAACTTAATACTCTAGATGCATGCTGGATAGCGGTCGATGAGTGGAGTAATAGTAGTAGATGCAGAATCGTTTCGGTCTACTTGTCTCGAACGTGATGCCTATATACATGATCATACCTAGATATACTCATAACTATGCTCAATTCTGTCAATTGCTCAACAGTAATTTGTTCACCCACCGTAGAATATTTATGCTCTTGAGAGAAGCCACTAGTGAAATCTATGGCCCCCGGGTCTATTCTCATCATATCAATCTCCATCACTTTTATACTTGCTTTGTTTTTACTTTGCCTTTACTTTTCACTTTGCATCTATATACCAAAAATACCAAAAATATTATCTCTATCAGATCTCACTCTCGTAAGTGACCGTGAAGGGATTGACAACCCCTAATCGCGTTGGTTGCGAGTAGCTATTGTTTTGTGCAGGTACGAGGGACTTGTGCGTGGCCTCCTACTGGATTGATACCCTGGTTCTCAAAAACTGATGGAAATACTTACGCTACTGTGCTGCATCATTCTCTCCTCTTCGGGGAAAACCAACGCAAGCTCAAGACGTAGCAACCAGCATGTCATACTTTGGTTCGGCGGTATTGTTGGATGAAGTGGCCCGGACCGACATTACGCGTACGCTTACGCGAGACTGGTTCTACCGACGTGCTTTGCACACAGGTGGCTGGCGGGTGTCAGTTTCTCCAACTTTAGTTGAACCGAGTGTGGCTACGCCCGGTCCTTGTGAAGGTTAAAATAGCACTAACTTGACGAACTATCGTTGTGGTTTTGATGCGTAGGTAAGAACGGTTCTTGCTCAGCCCGTAGCAGCCACGTAAAACTTGCAACAAACAAAGTAGAGGACGTCTAACTTGTTTTTGCAGGGCATGTTGTGATGTGATATGGTCAAGACATGATGCTATATTTTACTGTATGAGATGAATAGATGATCATGTTTTGTAACGGAGTTATCGGCAACTGGCAGGAGCCATATGGTTGTCGCTTTATTGTATGCAATGCAATCGCCCTATAATTGCTTTACTTTATCACTAAGCGATAGTGATAGTCGTAGAAGCAATAGTTGGCGAGACGACAACGATGCTACGATGGAGATCAAGTTGTCGCGCCGGTGACGATGGTGATCATGACGGTGCTTCGGAGATGGAGATCACAAGCACAAGATGATGATGGCCATATCATATCACTTATATTGATTGCATGTGATGTTTATCCTTTATGCATCTTATTTTGCTTTGATTGACAGTAGCATTATAAGATGATCTCTCACTAAATTTCAAGGTAAAAGTGTTCTCCCTGAGTATGCACCGTTGCCAAAGTTCGTCGTGCCGAGACACCACACGATGATCGGGTGTGATAAGCTCAACGTTCATCTACAACGGGTGCAAGCCAGTTTTGCACACGCAGAATACTCGGGTTAAACTTGACGAGCCTAGCATATGCAGATATGGCCTCGGAACACTGAGACCGAAAGGTTGAGCATGAATCATATAGTAGATCACGTGATCACTTAGATGATTAGAGGGATGTCTATCTAAGTGGGAGTTCTTAAGTAATATGATTAATTGAACTTAAATTTATCATGAACTTAGTACCTGATAGTATTTTGCTTGTCTATGTTGTTGTTTCGTTGAATTTTAATGTGTTCCTTGAGAAAGCAAAGTTGAAAGATGATGGTAGCAATTACACGGACTGGGTCCGTAACTTGAGGATTATCCTCATTGCTGCACAGAAGAATTACGTCCTGGAAGCACCGCTAGGTGCCAAACCTGCTGCAGGAGCAACACCAGATGATATGAACATCTGGCAGAGCAAAGCTGATGACTACTCGATAGTTCAGTGTGCCATGCTTTACGGCTTAGAACCGGGACTTCAACGATGTTTTGAATGTCATGGAGCATATGAGATGTTCCAGGAGTTGAAGTTAGTATTTCAAGCAAATGCCCGGATTGAGAGATATGAAGTCTCCAATAAGTTCTATAGCTGCAAGATGGAGGAGAATAGTTCTGTCAGTGAGCATATACTCTAAATCCGTTGAGACGACTCCTTTTTTTTAAAGGATCAGTGACAGTGGGAGAGGCTCCCACTAACTTTGTATTACTCACCAGATAACAATTACAAGAGTGTTACAATGGGTTTTAGGCCCCCCCGGCCACATGGGGATCAGAAACAAGACTAGCGGTCCAAATTTACAATGAAATCAGAGAGAAAAGGATGAACCTTCTCAGGGCAGTTATGAATCACCAAACCCAACAAATGTTTGAACCTAGCTAACCACGCGACGAACGAAAAGGGATCCCCTGAAATGTTGGTTGTTTCTTTCCATCCACAGGCTCCAAGCAGCAAGTAGGAAGATATCCATAAAGAGCGCCGACGCCAGTTCTCTCTCCCACCATGCAAGATGGCTAACCGATTGGTTCCTCCTGGCCAGGTCAGACCAACCTTACTCCAACATTGTTTGGCAAAAGGGCACACGAAGAAGAGATGTTCCACAGTCTCCTCGGGCGGGTTTTGGCAGAGCATGCAAGCGTAGCTGCCCCCGGCCACAGCAAAGTGCCGCCGCTTCAAAGATGTTCCTGGTATTCAAACGATCGACCATAAGCAGCCACCCAAACATCTTAAATTTGATCGGACATTTGGATTTCCATAGCCATCCAAAGGCCTCATCAGCTTTCACCTGCCCGAAATAGTGGTTGTAGTATTTCTTTGATGAATATCGTCCTAGGTCACAGACCCAAGCGTCGGGCGAGTCGGTTTCAGTGACATGCAAGGACCCTTCTTTGGATCTCTCCGACCTCCTCCCTAGCACGGACCGAGAGAGGTAGATTGAAGATCGTGGCGGATCAGTGGTCCCGAGAACCTTGGCAATGGAATCATCCTCGTTCAAAGCAAAAGAGAAGGCTCGCGGATGCGTGTCCATCAGTGTGGAGCCAGTGTCAGTAAACCAGACATCTTTCCAAAACAGAGAGCTGCAACCATCCCCGGGGATGACTTTGGTGACCCCTCGGAAGGTTCCATTGAGCTGCATTATGTCTTTCCACCAGAACGAACCCACAGGCTCAGTGGCGTGCGGCACCTTGTTCAGGTAGTAAGCTTCCCATACTAGCTGTGGTTTGGCAAGAAACCAAAGTTGTCGTTTCTTAAAGTTTGGGGCTGTGATGCTTATGTGAAAAAGCTTCAACCTGATAAGCTCGAACCCAAATCGGAGAAATGTGTCTTCATAGGATACCCAAAAGAGAAAGTTGGGTACACCTTCTATCACAAATCCGAAGGCAAGACTTCTATTGCTAAGAACGGATCCTTTCTAGAGAAGGAGTTTCTTTCGAAAGAAGTGAGTGGGAGGAAAATAGAACTTGATGAGGTAACTGTACCTGCTCCCTTATTGGAAATTAGTTCATCACAAAAACCGGTTCATGTGACATCTACACCAATTAGTGAGGAAGCTAATGATGATGATCATGAAACTTCAGATCAAGTTACTACCGAACCTCGTAGGTCAACCAAAGTAAGATCCGCGCCAGAGTGGTACGGTAATCCTGTTCTGGAGGTCATGTTAGTAGACCATGACGAACCTACGAACTATGAGGAAGCGATGTTGAGCCCAGATTCCGCTAAATGGCTTGAGTCCATGAAATCCGAGATGGGATCCATGTATGAGAACAAAGTGTGGACTTTGGTTGACTTGCCCGATGATCGGCAAGCCATCGAAAATAAATGGATCTTCAAGAAGAAGACAGACGCTGACGGTAATGTTACTGTCTACAAAGCTCTACTTGTTGCGAAAGGTTTTCGACAAGTTCAAGGAGTTTACTACGATGAGACCTTATCACCCGTAGCGATGCTTAAGTCCATCCGAATCATGTTAGCTATTGACGCATTTTATGATTATGAAATTTGGCAAATGGATGTAAAGACTGCATTCTTGAATGGTTTTTTGGAAGAAGGGTTGTATATGATGCAACCTGAAGGTTTTATCGATCCAAAGAGTGCTAACAAAGTGTGCAAGCTCCAGCGATGCATTTATGGACTGGTGCAAGCCTCTCGGAGTTGGAATAAACGTTTTGATAGTGTGATCAAAGCATATGGTTTTATACAGACTTTTGGAGAAGCCTGTATTTACAAGAAAGTGAGTGGGAGCTCTGTAGCATTTCTAATATTATATGTGGATGACATATTGTTGATTGGAAATGATATAGGATTTCTGGATAGCATAAAAGGATACTTGAATACGAGTTTTTCAGTGAAAGACCTCGGTGAAGCTGCTTACATACTGGGCATCAAGATCTATAGAGATAGATCAGGATGCTTAATTGGACTTTCACATAGCACATACCTTGACAAAGTTTTGAAGAAGTTCAAAATGGATCAGGCAAAGAAAGGGTTCTTGCTGTGTTACAAGGTGTGAAGTTGAGTAAGACTCAATGTCCGACCATTGCAGAAGATAGAGAGAAAATGAAAGATGTTCCCTATGCTTCAGCCATAGGCTCTATCATGTATGCAATGCTGTGTACCAGACCTGATGTGTGCCTTGCTATTAGTTTAGCAGGGAGGTACCAAAGTAATCCAGGAGTGGATCACTGGACAGCGGTCAAGAACATCCTGAAATACCTGAAAAGGACTAAGGATATGTTTCTCGTTTATTGAGGTGACAAAGAGCTCATCATAAATGGTTACGTTGATGCAAGCTTTGACACTGATCCAGATGATTCTAAATCGCAAACCGGATGCGAATTTATATTAAACGGTGGAGCTGTCAGTTGGAGCGGTTCTAAACAAAGCGCCGTGGCGGGATCTACGTGTGAAGCAGAATACATAGCTGCTTCGGAAGCAGCAAATGAAGGAGTCTGGATGAAAGAGTTCATATCCGATCTAGGTGTCATACCTAGTGCATCGGGTTCAATGAAAATCTTTTGTGACAATACTGGTGCAATTGCCTTGGCAAAGGAATCCAGATTTTACAAGAGAACAAAGCACATCAAGAGACGCTTCAACTCCATCCGCGATCAAGTCTAAGTGGGAGACATAGTGATTTGCAAGATACATACGAATCTGAATGTTGCAGACCCGTTGACTAAGCCACTTCCACGAGCAAAACATGATCAGCACCAAGGCTCCATGGGTGTTAGAATCATTACTGTGTAATCTAGATTATTGACTCCAGTGCAAGTGGGAGACTGAAGGAAATATGCCCTAGAGGCAATAATAAAGTTAATATTTATTTCCTTATATCATGATAAATTTTAATTATTCATGCTAGAATTGTATTAACCAGAAACATGATACATGTGTGAATACATAGACAAACAGAGTGTCACTAGTATGCCTATACTTGACTAGCTCGTTAATTAAAGATGGTTATGTTTCCTAACCATAGACATGAGTTGTCATTTGATTAACGGGATCACATCATTAGGAGAATGATGTGATTGACTTGACTCATTCCGTTAGCTTAGCACTTGATCGTTTAGTATGTTGCTATTGCTTTCTCCATGACTTATACATGTTCCTATGACTATGAGATTATGCAACTCCCGTTTACCGGAGGAACACTTTGTGTGCTACCAAACGTCACAATGTAACTGGGTGATTATAAAGGTGCTCTACAAGTGTCTCCGAAGGTACTTGTTGAGTTGGCGTATTTCGAGATTAGGATTTGTCACTCCGATTGTCGGAGAGGTATCTCTGGGCCCACTCGGTAATACACATCACTATAAGCCTTGCAAGCATTGTAACTAATGAGTTATTTGCAGAATGATGTATTACGGAACGAGTAAAGAGACTTGCCGGTAACGAGATTGAACTAGGTATTGAGATACAGACGATCGAATCTCGGGCAAGTAACATACCGATGACAAAGGGAACCACGTATGTTGTTATGCGGTTTGACCGATAAAGATCTTCGTAGAATATGTGGGAGCCAATATGAGCATCCAGGTTCCGCTATTGGTTATTGACTGGAGACGTGTCTCGGTCATGTCTACATAGTTCTCGAACCCGTAGGGTCCGCACGCTTAAAGTTCGGTGACAATCGGTATTATGAGTTTTTGTGTTTTGATGTACCGAAGGTAGTTAGGAGTCCCGGATATGATCACGGACATGACGAGGAGTCTCGAAATGGTCGAGACGTAAAGATCGATATATTGGATGACTATATTCGGACACCAGAAAGGTTCCGGAAGGTTTTAGACATATACCGGAGTACCGGGGGGTTACCGGAACCCACCGGGGAGTTAATTGGGCCTCATGGGCCCTAGTGGGAGAAGAGGAGGGGCGGCCAAGGGCAGCCGCGTGCCCCCTCCCCCTCTAGTCTGAATTGGACAAGGAGGGGGGCGACGCCTGTCGTGGTTCTAAGTCTGACAGTAGAATAGGGGGTAGGTAATGTAGAGGCAAGATCTCAACAATGGAGGAGTTGTACACGCAAGTTTTACGAGTTCAGGCCCTTCTAGGAGGAAGTAACAGCCCTACGTCTCGGAGCCTGGAGGCGGTCGACTGGATTATATGCGTGTGAGTTACAGAGGGTGCGAACCCTTGTCCCAGAGGAGGGGGGTGGCTTATATAGAGTGTGCCAGCACCCCAGCTCCCCTCCGTTACGCAGGGTTAAGTGTACATCAAGAGGGAGGCGTTACTGGTAACACCAGTAATAAAGTTACATAATTACCATAAAGCTATGACTTAATTCCCGACCATTGCAGGATAGAGTGGCTTTAGATCTTCTGGTAGTCGAGTGATAGTCTTCACGGTCGAGTGACTTCAAGACTGCCGAGTGGAACATAGCTTCATGGTCGAGTGAATGATGATTCTTCTGGTTTTTTAAGGGATGTCCTTGGGGAGGGTATCTTGGACAGGTCCATGACCCTACCCTAGGTACATAGCTTCGTCATTAGCCCCCGAATGGATCAGGGCTTGAGTGGGGAAGGAGTTGAGAACACTTCTGACTTGTTTTCCGTGCTACGAGTATATCTTGTTCTGAATCAATGAACCGAGGTGACGATACCAACTTCTTTTTCAGTCGCCTTGATCCATTCCTAATTTTTTGTCGAGTGAACTTTTACTGGAAGAACTCCGATTGATGACGTGGAGGAGATCTTCCATCTGACAAGTTGTTCTGCTGTCCGCGGATTTCGCGAGATTCGAATTTTGGGAAGCGCGCGGGGCGGAGGAGGCCGCATTAATCGGGCAGGATTAGGCAGGGCCGCCTCGATTTCTGTGCCGCCTTTTTTGCCATGTATCACGCGCGCAACTGTTGCAGGATTGGATAAGATTGCCCGGGCCTACAAGTCAGCCACTCGGAAGTAACCTCATATAAGGCGCCGGACCAAGGTTTTTGAACAGTGCGCTCTCATTTTTCTTCCTCTTCTTCAGAGTTCTCCGCCGCGCTTGCTTCCGCCCTAGTGCCGCCGTCTCATTCGAGATCCATTTGCGGCGATGGGGAAGGAGAAGACGGTGGCTCTTGAGCGCGCGAAGAAGGCGACGGCGAAGGCGAAGGGGAGGAAGTCCAGCCGGGGCGGATCTTCCTCGAGGTCTAGCCTGCCGCCGGGCTGGATCCAGGGCGACTGGATTCGCTCGGCGATCAGCCAGGACGACATCGATGACCTGGTCGAAGGGGGGCTGATTCCCCACGAATCGGCGCGGCTTCCGGGGAACGAGACCGAGCCGCAGCCGTGAGAGGGTGACTGCGTCCACCTCGCCACTCACATTGACCGCGGGTTCTCCTTGCCTCCTCACACTTTCTTCCGAGGTTTCTTGAATTTTTTCGGGGCGCAACTCCATCATTTCACCCCAAACACCATTGTGTACCTTGCTGCCTTCGTGTCTTTGTGTGAGAATTTCATGGGCTGCCGACCCCACTGGGGCCTCTTCAAGCACATCTTCACATGCCGCTCCCAGTCGATCAAAAAGGAAAATCCGAGTGACGAAAGAACGCATGTGATCCAAATGTGTGGGGGCCTCGGGATTCAGATGAGGGGTAAAAGTTCTTTTCCATCCATGATTCTTCCCGACTCGGTCCGTGGGTGGCAGTCGACCTGGTTCTACTGCAAAGACCAGCCGACTCAGGCGGTCATTGGACTTCCCCCTTTTTCTTTGGCCCGAGTGGCGAAACCCTCCCCTTTGAAGGTGATCCGGAGGAGAAGGCACAAGTCAAGGTGCTGGTCGATCGAGTAGTTCAACTTGTCCGTGATGGGGTGAGTGGTATGGATTTGCTGGAGGTTTTCCTTCGGCGATGCATCCAACCGCTTCAAGCCTGTGACCATCCGATGTGGATGTATTCGGGCACTGATGACACCACTCGGACTCATCCGGAGGAAGTCGACGAGACCACGTTGGAGGGGTGGCTGATGAGTATCACAGGAAACAAAGACAACCCCAGGGGAGCCAGGAGAATTCCTCCACTTGACCAATCTCACGAACCAGACAAGGTCCAATTATGAATTTCCGACTGCAATCTTGATTTATTCGCACAGTTGTTTATGCTTTACCGACTGACTTTGTCCTGCTTGCTTACTTCCAGACTCTTACCGAAATGTACTCGATGCCCAACGGAGAGCAGGAGCAAGATCTGGAGGGCGAGGCAAGTGGAGGCGAAAGCGGCGAATGGCATTCTGACGGAGAGGGAGAAGGGAGAGCGACGACTCGAGTGATGAAGAAGAGGTCGGCTCTCCTCCTCGCAGGGAAAGGTGATCCAAGCTTGCTCAAGATCCAGCGAGCGCCCGTGACAAGGCGACCGTTCCAACTGGGCAATCGTCAAAGCGTCCTCGGACATCTTCTCCGGCACCGACTGAAAAGGCTCCAAAGCAGACCAAGGTCGTCGCGCAGAAGACTCGGAAGGTGCTGCCAAAAATCAAGATTGACATTCCTGTTGCCTCTGCGTGAGTGTACTTCTTTCGCTTTTACTCGACGCCCTGCGTTGTTTATCTTTCCTTTGGTTTGATCGAATGAACCTTGGAATTGGAAGTGCCGCTACCTCTGGGACTTCGGCTTATAGAAACAAGGATGAGGAAATGGAAGACGCGGTCACCTCCATCCCGGGTACAATCTTTGTTATTCTTTGTCCTTTTGTCGACTGAACTATGATATATTCGATCGGGCGATAAAATGTTGGCGACTGAACTTTTTGTAGCTCCCAACGTTATTGACCTCCCCGACGACGATGATGACGAGCCGCAGAGTCCCTTGGGGAGGAGAAACAGGTAAGCGTCTGCTGGCAAGACAACTCAGTCTACGCCAGTGGTGGGACCGGTAGTTCAGGACACTGGTGACGCCAATCGGACTTCCGTTTCTCTCGCCATACCCCTGTCGAGTGCTCGACCTTCTGCGTCAGTCGCGCGTGCTCCTGCCGATCCACCTTCAGTTTTTGCTACACATCACGTCCCAGAAGACGAAGTGGGTGCCGCCAAAGAAGCTATACTCCAAGTAGGCATCATGATGGAGAAGATGAAGATGGTGCGGGATGCTAGCCAGGCTGCTTATGATGCCAGCTCTGCTCTCTAGAGCAACGTTCAGGTTCGCAGCTAGTCAACTGTCTCTCTTGACTTGTTCTGTTAGGATATGGTACCTGAAAACTCTCTTTCCAAGGATCTTCGCTTCTGTACACCCACTAGGTGTTTTGATTTGTCATTGAGCAAATTCGTACTTGGAGCTGAATCTGATGTTGTTGTCGATTGAATTTTTTGGACTAGTGGGGGCACGCTGAGTGCACCCACTGGGTGTAGTCCCCGAGACTATGGTGGACTGCGGCCAGTCGACTGTAGTCTTGAATTTTGAATTTCTTCACATGGTCTGAATAGGTCATGTCGAGTGGATTTTTTGAACCAGTGGGGGCACGCTGAGTGCATCCACTGGGTGTAGTCCCCGAGACCGTGGTCGACTGGTGGCTCTTCCTACGCTTTATTATTGCTTTGCTCTTTACTTCGCCTTTTATTTTACTTTGCATCTTTATACCAAAAATACCAAAAATATTATCTATCATCCCTATTAGATCTCACTCTCGTAAGTTACCGTGAAGGGATTGACAACCCTTATTCGCGTTGGTTGCGAGGAGCTATTTGTTTTGTGTAGGTACGAGGGACTCGAACGTGGCCTCCTACTGGATTGATACCTTGGTTCTCAAAAACTGAGGGAAATACTTACGCTACTCTGCTGCATCATCCTCTCCTCTTCGGAGAAAACCAACGCAAGCTCAAGACGTAGCATGGCGCGCTGCGAGGCGATGCTCGGGCGGAGGAGCGCGGGGCGGCGGTGAGCCGCAGCAGCAGAGCGGCAGGGGGGAGAAGAGGCGCGGCGGGGTGCGTGGCATGGATGCGCCAGGGGCGCGCGGCGCACGCAGTCGGAAGCGGCAACCGCGGTGCAGGGGCGTGTCCGGGCGCGGACAGTGGCCAAGGTGTGCAGCGACAGGGCGGCAGTGGGCGCGGCCAGGGGCTCGGCCTACGGCGACGAAAGCAGGGGAGAAGGGAGGAAGCTCACGGCGGTCCGTAGGGACTAGGCATCGAGTGACGAGTAGGAGGACGGGGACGACGGCGTGGCAACGTCCGGCGCGACGAGGCGGCGAGGTGCAGCGGCGATGAGCGACGGGGCGCGTCGGGGACGGCGGGCGCAATGCCTCGATCCAGATCCAGCGAGGGAGGGGGTTGAGGACGGAGCGGTCCGACTGGGAGGCAGATCGATGAGGTGGTGGACGATTCGGTGAACGGTGGCGAGGGGCGACGAGGGCGACGATGTGGGTGGGATCGGGCGTTGGGGCCCCGATCCAGACTGGATCGAGAGAGAGAGGTGGGAGTGGGGATCGTGGGGGGGGGGGTGGTGGGGATTAGGGTTACAATGTGGGGGAGGAGGCCTAGTAGGCCAGCGTGCGGGAGTGGGCCGGCAGGCCGGTCGGCCGCCTGGCCAACTGGGCCAAGGCCCAGTCGGGGGGTTGTGTGTTTTTATCTTCTGTTATTATTAGTATTATTTTAGTAAAGTTTCTATATTGTTTTATCCTTATTCCCATTTGTTTTTGTTTTACAAAATACATACAAGAGCACCTAAATTAGTGTGACAAGTTTTACCACTGCCACAAAAGGTTTCACACCAAATTAAAATAGTTTAATATTCTATAAATTATAAAAGGCATTTAATTTATTGTTTAAGCCACTATTTTAATTACTTAAGTGCATTTAAACCTTTTATAAAAATGTAGTTTCTCCATCATAATTACATATGCATTATTTGACACAACCCAAACAATTTAGTTTTAATATTTGAAAACTTTTGTTGTTTGCCTTTATTTTGAATTTGAATTTCGAATCGGTTTTGAACTAACGTGAGATTTAACAACAGTAACCGAGGTGACGTGGCATCATTAGTAGAGGGTTACTGTAGCTTAATTATCCGGGCGTCACAACAGGTGCATGCTACAATTTGTCAGTAACTTTAGTTTTTGCTTCACAAAACAACATTCTCTTATGCACTTTGCATGCAAAAGATAATGATGGGCAGGTATCCATGTTCATGTTTGGTATTTCCAGAACATGCCACAGTTTCCTTTATTATTTTCTTCATATTTTTTTCCGAACGGATTTGTCGTCAAAATGTTGGAACACTTTACTATGGAATACTCATCTTCCAAACAGATCCGAAGGAGAAAATATTGATGCGATTCAATTGAATCGCCATGCAAGGGAGAAAACAAAGAGAAGTTACTTTAGTTCAAGGAGCCTTGAATTTTGTTGTGATGTTGTTAGCACAAGTTCAGAACCAACTCCTGCTAGCAACAGAACAGGAGGGATGCAATTTTCATCTGGTCAAGAAAAGGTTGCTTTGGCAAACCCGCTATTGCAATACAAGGTTGTGGGTGAACATGCATATGAAGCAAGAACCGGAGCAAACAACTTTCACCGTCCGACGAACTTGATGCCATGTGGTTGACGAAAAGGTCCATAGTGCAGGCTGGGTGAGTAATTTGTATTTAACAAGGAACAGGCCTCATTTACTACGACCCAGGTGACCAACATTAATTGCATTGAATGGTAACCTGCAGCACTGCACTCTGATCATGAACACCCACGTACTGTATTAACGTTGTGTATTTGCTAGCTTATCCCTGTGTATTGCCGCAGTATCCAGTTAATCACTATATTAAGTGCGAATCGCTAGCATCAATGATCGGTCAGGATAACATCCTCATGTGGCATCATGTCCCAAAAATTCACGTTCCAAGTATTACACATTTATAAATCTCACGACAATTATTGTAGTTGCCTTCCGATGATTGCTCATATCTCAAAACAAGAGCAGCGTCAATGAAGACGAAACAAAATGTTACTAAATTATGAAAGTACGTAGTCTTTCCCATTATTGTTAAGGACTTACATTTGGCTTGCACAAGCAAATACATACTTCTTTTTTGAAAAGAGGGGAACACTCTCGGCTTGCGCATCTAGTGATGCACATAGCCTTAGCACACACGTACTTAATCATGACAACAATCAAGATGTCAAAATGTAAGATCTGACCCTCTCAACTTCTCCTCAACAATGCCATCCAACTTCTTTGCCATCTCTTCAGTCAAGTAATTTGCCCAGTCACCAACCTTGGCAGTCCTAAAGAACGAAGAATTCTCCATTGGCACCCCGCCAATCCTATCAGATACACCGGATGAGTTGACCGGTATGCTTTTGAGCTTATCGAAGCTACACAAGTGCACGATCTCCTCCACAACTCCACATCTCACCTCCTCCTCCGTGAAGGGAATACGGAGGAACTCGGCGAGCATCTTGACATGCTTGACCGGCTGGGCCATCATCTCATCATACTTCAAGAAGAGAACTCTATCGTTGTTTGATATGCTTTCCTTCCAGAACCCAAGATTGTGTTCCCATATAGGCCCATACGAGGATTCTCCCTTGGAAAACAACTCAAATGCTTTATCTATGGAGAAGTTCTTGTTTACCTTGTAGATGAAGTGCCATAAGGACACGAGCACATCCTTGGGACTGCGGCATAGGTACACAACTCGGCAACCAAGGGTCGCCACGCACGGAGGCAGCAGCGTGACCGGCAAATGGGTGGAGAGGAGCCTTGGGGAGGGGAGCTTCTCGAGATCGGCGAGAGGGTAGAGCTGACGGTAGGGCATCTCGAGAAATGGCACGAGGTCCTGAGGGTGGTGAGTGAGCAGCGGGTGGTCGGCGCCGGTGACGGCGTGGCGAAGGCGGTTGGTGATGGTGAAGGCGAGGGCCTTGAGCCAGGTGGTGCCGCACTTTGGGTACGTGACGAGGAGGATGTCGTCGGGGCGCGCCTTGAACTGCTCCTGCACGATCTTGACGCTCTGCACGGCCGGGGGTATCAGCCAGCAGCCTTGATACAGCACCCAGAAACCTTGCTCCTTTGGAACAACGCTCTCATCTCCACCTCCCTCTAAGACACCGGCGTTGTGGTTACTCTCCGTTTGAGTATCTGCCATGGCGAATTGTCGAGCTAAGTTGGGGGTGGTGGGCAATTGGGTATGAGCAGTCCGAGGCATCCAGGATGGGTATATATCAAGGATTTTAGTGTTTAAACAAGACAGCATTAAACTAAGTGGCCGCACTAGCCAGTCGCAATATACTAACATGTGCGACGAGGTCTACTTGACTAAAGTGAGCACCAAGCAATCAAAAGGTGTAATACTTAACTGCAAAAGCGAAGCACACTATAGGGATCAAATGGGGAGCAGAACAATTCCTCGTACGCAGTACGAAAAGGCTACAATGGGCGACACCTGAGCAGCTGAGCATTCAGTGAGCTGTAAATCAGTTTGAGTTTCACTTGCGTAGTACTCCCTCTATAAACTAATATAAAAGTGTTTATAAACGATGCGGACGCGACAGTTTAGTTACTAACTCAGTGAATACGTTTGCTATACACCACGTCTGTGGCCAGGGCGGCATTTAAGTTAGTACGACAGGTTGCAGGGCAGATGGGTGTATTCATTACCTCTGGTGAATTTAATTTGTTGTGACGCATGTCGGCTGGTTGGTCGATGACTTATTGCCGTGGACGCGGATCCTGCTACTACTTGTTGTTGGGTGGTTACGGTGCAATCGATGTCAGTCCCTACTACTTGTTATATGTCATGAAAAGTAAACCACTAGATTTCCACACGGATGTATTTTTTAAATATATATTTTTGTCACATATAATACATATTTAGATAGTTAAATTATCGACCTAGAACTACGCGAATGACTTATACACCGGGACGGAGGTAGTACTTGTCGTAGTTTAATTAGGCCCTGTTTGGTTTATAAGTCATAGGATTTTTTCTAGTCCCAACTAAAAAGTCCCTAATCCCTAAAAAGTCCCTCTCTGTTTGTTTTCAGAGACTAAAAAGTCCCTAGTCCCTTCCTAGAGATTATTAAACGACCATGTTGCCCCTAGTATATAGAAAAATAACAATCAAACAACACCATGGGGTGGCGGGCCAATGAATGCATGGAAGGGCGTTGTTGGAAAAGTCACAAAAAAGTCCCAAAAAGACTCTCCTTGAGAGTCTTCTTCATTTAGTCCCAAATGACTAGTTTAGTCCCTAAAAAGTCTCTCCCGTTTGGTAAAAAAGTCTTTAAGAGGGACTTTTCTAGTCCCTACACAAAAAGTCCCTGAAAACAAACACCCCCTTAGTTTAGCACTTGGTCACGCAATTAGCGCATTCCTCACTACGTCTACCTCGGTCAAAGCCGGGCTTAGTGCTCCATGCTCACAAACGATGCTTCGTTGCTATTTGAGTCATTGGATAAAAATCAAAGGGATATGATCAGACTGGTAGATGGATTGTTGAAACATTGCAGAATAGTCCTGTTATTTTGTCAAAATCAACCCACACCTCTCGTCTCCCTGCCCTCTAAATAACTCAGTGTGCTTAATTTTTTTGCTTCAAACAAAAAAGGGGTCATATATTTTTAAACGAAATATCTGATTTGGAAACTTTTGACTACCTTCTTTGTTTTAGAGATCTTTGAATCAAGATTCATATTAGGTATATCTTTGAAAATTAATATTTCTTGCCTTTTTGAACTTAACTCAAAACTTGACAGCAACATTTATAAATTTTCTAATTTGCTGGTGAGAAACATCTGCCTCTCTCTCATACGTGCGTCTCGCGTGCAACATGCTTTCGGTACATCAAGTTCCGAATCAAGTTTCAGAAAAGCAAAAAAAATATTTTGGAAACATATCCAATATTGATCTTATTTCGAAGATCTCGTCAAGAAAAAAAAGACAGTCAAAACGGATCTGAAATCAAACATTCGGTTCAAAATATATGAATCATTTTGTGTTTGGGTCAAAACATAAAACATGCAGATTTCTGATGGGAGTGTGTGCTGTGGAGTGCAGTTTAATTTATACAAAGTGCAGGGCTGCCTCTGCAAAAAAGGCATAGTCCAACTTTTGACCAAAATGTGGCCTGTTACTTTTTTTTATCTAAGGGTCCAAAATCCACCGGTGCATTGGGTGCTCAAATTGGCTCGGTGCACATGGCACATTCTCTGGTGGTATGTGGCGAGCTGAGAGATGAAGAAGACCTGGGAAGAATGGTTCGCCGACATGAGCATTTATAAGCCAGCCAGCTGTTTGAAAATACAACGAGGAGTGGGTTGGGAGCGGCCCAAGGCTCGGTTGAATGCCTAGAGCTGCCTTGCAGGCCAGGTGCTACGCATGTCAGGTTCACAAATACGCGCCTATAGCAACTGTGATAGGGGGTTGGAATCAATTATACGGCTAGCGCGTATTGAAGTTGCACGAATCGCGTGGGGGCGAGCGGTGTGGATATCAACCACGCGTAGCTGCATGTCCACTCGCGATTATTTGTGTTTATAGATCACTAAAGTAATGATCTAAACACTCTTATATTAGTTTACGGAGGGAGTACAAAGTTACTTGGGAACTTTTAATATGGTCCCTCTTACCTTCATTTTTTACATAAGAGGTAAAAGTATATGATATATCCGAGTCATTGGTTTCACTAGAAGAACGCCCGTGCGTTGCAACGAGGCCACGTTAACTTAAAGAGTTCAATATTACGACATTGGCGACCTTTTTTACCATCAAATCCTCACACGCACACACTCCCTCCCTCTTCCTCACTCTCTCTCCCCCTCTCCCTCTCTCTAACACACACACACATATCCATCTTATTGGGTACGGGACCATAATCCATCTATTTCACACACACACGCTAGTGCATAATAATATGGATTATGTGTATTATATTTGCCACCAGAACTGAGGGAATTAATTTTATGTAAATCGGCCAGCCACAGCTCCAAGAATACACGGAGGAGGTGGCCCGGGTCAGCGTCGGCGCCGTTCGGCGCAGGCCACGGGCCCGCTTCCAAGTGCACGTGCAATGCACGTCTTCACAAATATTACAACCAGATGTGAGAAATCACATACTAACACGATGTTGCAATCAATTTGTAATTAAAGAAGCCAAAAGTCTTTTTTCTTAAACCAGAATTCCTTATGCTGGAGTTTAAACAAACCCCACAATAGCCCTACTTATCACCTAATTAAGCAGATGCATGACTTATGAAGCGGATAAGAAATCATGTTAACTTGGAACTAAAATTCCAACAAAAGAGTGAGGAATAAACCTTTTTATCATTGCTCTGAAGTCTGAACCTCCCCCTATTTGTTAGTGAAATGTGAGTATGCTTGGAAGATAATAATTTCTTATGCAACATATGCTTTTACATCCGAAAGAGCTACAAAATATGTTGACCTACCTATGTGCACTTCCTGAATCAAGCGGATAAAATTATTTCTATCGGCAATATAAAATATTAAACATTAGAAAGAAAGGGACAATGTCCACTAATCATGCAAATATTCTGACCATGGGATATTTAGGCTGGCGTATATGGGAAATCAAAGCTAAAAATGACTCGATGAGTTAGGGATACATCAATAAATATTGTAAAAAGTTATAAAAACAAATCTGCAGCAACTCACGACCCCACGAACTCGTATTCGCAATGAGCAAGTTAGTGAGGCCACCACGGTAGGCTAGCACCAAGGGACAAGGGCAACAACCGCCTTCTCATCCAACCTACTGATTCTGCTGGCGCTACTTTCATCCTAAGCCCATGAGTACCGTTAGTGTGTTGCCACGTACGGAGAAACTATGAACTGAAATTTTCATCCAAATCATGAAAAATGTTAATGTTCCTCTCCTTTCCCATCCCTCATGTGAACATACCCAATTCGTGGTTGGCTCGCTACATTCAGCGTAGCTCTGATGTGCACTGCCCTCGCTCTTGATTAGTTGCCGCAGTGCCACACATCTATGCCAACAAGCTAGGGAAACAAATGCAAATGTTACACCGAGTCAAAATCAACCATCCCACAATCGTAACAATAGAAAAGATAATAACCAAAATTTAACAGAAGAACTCTGCTTGGCTCCCAGATCCATCTCGATAGCCCTTGATCTGGCTGCTAAGCTTCTCCTAACCGCCTCAACATCACGTCATTACCAAACATGTAGTGGATGCCTAGTGGGACAAGGATTAAGAAATAACATGAGGTGAAAATGCGATGGCTGTCAATTTCATAAGACGATCCAAGTAATTTGACAAAACAGATCGAGAGCATCTTGTATAATCTCAAAAAGTAACTAAAAATATGAGAAATGAAGTGATGAAAATCAGCCCTGCTCTCATTTATGCTCGCTTTTGTAATGGGAGGCAAGGAATGGGGATACTTGGAGAAGAAAGGATCACATGGACGGCAAGCCTCCACCACCGCAAGTGGGGTTGCTTCACATCCAATCTCCACCGCCGCCTCCATGGGGACAATTCCCATGTTCACAACCGGGTTCCCAATCGGCCGCTGCCTCGCCGACCTTGACGACGAAGTAGTCCTCCTTCGATCCCATTCGCAACGGAGGAAACACCCATCCCAATGGACGGGTCCGCGGTGAGATCCCTATGGATTGTGGTCGCGCCTCCCAAACCTCACCCGGGACACATGAGAGGCGCCGTTGCCATGGTCAGGCTTGGATGGGGAAAGGAGGCGACATAGCAGCAACGGCGCCTTCGACGGGATTGGTGGCGGCGGCGGCGGCGAGCGAGCGGAGGACGGCGGCGAGAGAGTAGGAGGTGGTGGCGGCAGTCCATCGGCTGCCGTGGCGTGAGAGGAGGATGGGGATGGGGCGCGATCCGGGCGTATGGAGCGGTTGAGAGGAGGAAGCGGCGGCTGGGTTTTTCATCATGCGGGGTTTGGGGAGGTCAAACGAGAGGGTTTTTTCGTGCGGGAGGCAGAGCAACGAGGGCGAATGTAGGGAGACGGGACGCGGTCGGTTGGCCGGAAAAGGAAAGCTACGCAAAATCACATCAATATAAGAAAATATCCCATCAATATTTCATTGATTGCGATTTATTTTTTATATGGTAACTAATCTGATCATCAATACTTGATTGATTGCGATTTATTTTTTATACGGTAACTAATCTGATGGGTTTATGTGGGTAGTGAAGCGAAAAGAAAAGCTACGCATTTTTTTAGGCAGTAGAGATGATTGATGATAAGAAAGGGAAAATCACATCAATATAAGGAAATATCCCATCAATACTTGATTGATTGCGATTTATTTTTTATACGGTAACTAATCTGATCATCAATACTTGATTGATTGCGATTTATTTTTTATATGGTAAGTAATCTGATGGGTTTATGTGGGTGGTGAAGCGAAAAGGAAAGCTACGCATTTTTTAGGCAGTAGAGACGATTGATGATAAAAAGGGGAAATCGCATCAATATAAGGAAATATCCCATCAATACTTGATTGATTGCGATTTATTTTTTATATGGTAACTAATCTGATCATCAATACTTGATTGATTGCGATTTTTTTATGGTAACTAATCTGATGGGTTTATGTGGGTGGTGAAGCGAAAAGACAGGTGGGAGGGAGACGAAATAAAACCAGCGAAATAAAACCAACGAAAATGGTGAGGCGAAATAAAAACCAGCGAAAAATAACCGGCGGACTATTCGTCGATTTTTTTGGTTCGTCCCTCTTGATGCGACGGGATGTTAGGGCCTGGAGTGCGTGGGGCGGGCGGGGGACTCGGCTTGAGGTTTTTTTTGGTTCTATGCGGCTTAGCGTGAGACGGGAGGTTGGGATTGTGCGGGACTCGATCGCGGGGTTTTCCTTGGTTTTTTGCGGCTGAGAGGGAGGTGGGAGGAAGTACCAAAGAAGTACCAAAAAAGACCGGGTGAGGTGGGACGAAAATAAAACCCGAAACGCGACCTGCCAACTAAGACATTAGAAGTAGAGATTAAGTAGAGTGAAAAAGAAGGCTTTTGTAGCGTGACCTGTTGGGCCATCGATGGTCGTGAACCAAATGATGCCCGTTAGCCGTACATAAATATGTACACCAATCCTTCCAACAGATCTTGGAGTTTTGAATCTCCTTGTGAACCGCATATACCGCTGAAGAGCCCCACATGCACGATATGCAAGCAGCACCTGAGCAGCTGGGCAGTGAGCTGTTCATACTTTGAGTTCCACTTTTACTAGACCAAACCATGTGGAAAGTATATTATTCGAGGCAGGCATTGATACTCGGTTAGAAGTTTCAGCCGCGCTTGATGTCGTTTGATAGAACGTTGCTTGTCTAATCACAATTCATTCCGGTCTATGCCAACAACCATCCAATTTGCCAGCCCCAAAGAAAAAAAAATCAATCTGATCACCGAAAGTCGTATTTTTTAATAAAGAACACTCATATTAATTTTAAATATAGTGTCAACAGATAGAAATCCTAATGAGTTCAACTCAGCCTTTGTATAGCTAAGATATACGCCACAATCCCTCAAAAAAAAAAAGATGTACAGCACAAACTATAGTCTCTCAAACAAAGTAAGAAACACGACATCTTAGCAACAACAAAGCCTGGAATACACAACGGAACCTGGGTCTAGGCGCACAGAATAGAAGAAACAATAAAAATAAAAATAAAACAATCTGAAACTTTCTCAGAATAGGAATTGTCTAGTGTACTAATCCCTGCTGTAAAGTTTCGCGATAAAATGACTTTCGTGGTATCCGGAGTGAATAAAAACAAAATCGACACTATATTAACCTACTATTCAAACACTTTGTACTTGAAACATTTCTTTTTCCAACAACACCACAAAAGTCATTTTGTCTTGAAAGTTTACATGTGAGCAATGCACTGGCAATGCTTGTTCCAGCAAAGTTTCGCTTTTTAAAAATATTTTTAATTATTATTTTTACTAAACAGGTGCGCCTAGACACGGATTCCAAAAATTTGGACCACAACAAAGTCATATTATATTAGACCAAAATTAGGCCTACTTCCAAGGAGGAGGACTGGTCCAGAGATTATGTTGTCATTCATGTTGGGTAAAAACCTCCCTGGCCATCTGCTCCAGCCGCATACATACCGCATTGAATAGCGGTCGGTACTTCATTCGGTGTAGTGTACACCACCTATGAAGCTAGTGCGTACAACGAAATAACCTGCATAGGAGAAGAGATTTTTTCATTTAAAACACAATCTTTTCTACATAGTCAAAGCCACCATAGTAAGGCTGACACTCCCACCCTTATTACAATACTAAACCCATTTGGTATCCCGTTCAGCCAGTGACTCTACATATTGGCAACACTAATCGGTGGATACAAATTGGACTCTATTTAGATGGCTGACCACGTAGAGCGCACAAACTTACAACAAAAATGTATTTGTTTGTCTTGTCATGAGTACAGAAACTATACTTGATGATTCCGTGTCAGTTTCGATGAGAAATATTATCTTTAATTGGCACAAGTCCCTTTCCAATGTATCACATGAAGATTTTAACTTTCAATGACATCTTTGCATTTCCAATTTTGTTTATTGTTGTCCATTAGAATCTCTGAGTACGGTAGTGCATGGTATGTAGAGTCAACTGAGAAAGATCCAGATGTAGTTAGATTCTAGCGAGACATGTCAAAGTCCTTGTGTCAGGTTAATCGAATCCAAACGGGATAGAATATGTTGCCATGCCACAACACCGAGGGGGCCAATAAGATTCCTCTTAAATTAAACATCCGAAGAGGATGAATTGAGCACATGTGAAAGGATATCATTTTTAACGTGAACAATGCGGTACAAGGTTGTATGATGTTCCTGGAGTGTGATGTTTCCTAGTCATTTGTCCTCTCAGAGATGTATCTCAGAGTCTTCCTTTATTGTGAAAGATCCAAAGCAAAAAAAATGTTTCTTCGTTGCCACCAGGCCAACCAATAAATTTGAATCACCAGGCTTCTAGAATGTCCTGGACACAACTTTCTGGCCTAGATGATACTTCTTGCATAGTAAAGTTTCTCAAACACTATCGTCGGTAAGTAGCTTGAAGAGCCGTTTACTTAGCAAGGCATCATTCTTGGCCTGGAAGTCTTGGATACCTAGACCTCCCTGGTCTTCTAGTCGACAAACCACACTTCATTTGGTTAGTCCATACATTTTTTGTTCACTATTTCCCCAAAAGAACCTGGATATGAATTCAGTTTTTGCAGACCCCTTTGGAAAGTTGAAACAATAAGAGCATGTAGAGAACCATGTTGATGAAAACATAGTTGATCAACACCAGTTGTCCACCAATGGAGAGCAACTTGCATTTTCATCTGTTCAAACATTTCTCTAAGCACTCTTCGACATATTTGCACTCTACACAAGTGAGAAGTTGATAATGCATTAGAATTACCAAATATTTAAATGGGAATTGACCTTGTGGACAACCAAATAAGTTAGTGTATTGTGCTTCTGCCTCTTTGGCTTTTGTGAAGCAAAACAATTCACTTTTATGAATATTAATTTTAAGATCCGACGTCCACTCCAAAGCTAACAACAAGAGTTTTAGATTCCTATCCTTATTCAGGTCATGTTCCATAAACTGAATCGTGTTTTTGGCATATTGTAATATTGAGAGTCCACGAGATGTGACACTACTCCCGTAATTTGGTTGTTTTGTTTGGTGTCTCCGATCAAAGTAGCTAGCATGCCCATGACAATGTTAAATAACATTGGAGATAGTGGATCACCATGACTATACATGTCAATTGAGAAATAACTATTCCTAAGTCAATTGAAAAATAGTCACTCCCATTTTATTCCCATATAGGCTTTGTTGATCCAACTCATCAAAGTGGGGTAATACAAATGAGTGTATGAGTCGCGGGTGGGCTGGGCTATGAGCTTCTTTGGACCACATGGTGTTAGGTATGCGTAAAACGATTCTCGAACTACTCCCTCCGATTCCCCGATAGTAGTTGTCATCAGCATAATCTTCAAAGTTAAAATTTAACCACTAGTTCATTCTTTATAAAACCATAATAATTGACGCAACCATCTTTTAAACATAAGTTTTGCTCTATTGCTCATATGTCGAAAGGACAGTAGAGTCAATGAAAACAAAACAATACAATACAATACAATAGGGTTCGCAAAACATTAAAATACAGTGTTCACATTATTATTGAGAACACACACTTTTGGTAGCACGAGCACATCCATAGTTAAGCATAACAACGATAAGTCAACATGTGAGACCTGATCCTCTCAGGTTCTCCTCAAATGGCATCACAAAGGTTCTGCTCATATCTCAAAAGGCAACAAAATCAATGAGACAAAATAAAAGGGACAAAACATCAAAGTACATAGTATTTCACACTTATTTTGGTTGCACAAACACACATATAGTTAAGCATGACACTGAGATGTCAAAATTTGAGACCAGATCCTCTCAGCTTCTCCTCGACAATGGCATCCAGCTTATTTGCCATCTCTTCCATCAAGTGGTTTGTCCAGTCACCAACCTTCCCAGTCCTAAAGTAGGCAGAGTTCTCCATTGGCAGCCCGCCAATCCTATCAATTGCTCCTGATGAATTGATTGGTAAGCTCTTGAGCTTATCGAAGCTACACAGGTGCACGACATCCTCCACGACTCTATGGCTCACCTCCTCCTCGGTGAAGGGGACAAAGAGGAACTTGGCGAGCATCTTGACGTGCTTGACTGGTTCGGACATCATCTCGTCATACTTCAAGAAAAGGACATTGTCACTCTCCGCTATGCTTTTCTTCCATAACCCAAGATTGTGTTCCCAAATAGGCCCATATGGGGATAGCCCTTCGGAAAACAACTCAAATGCTTTATCCATGGCCATGGTGTAGTCCGCGCCTACCTTGTTGGTGAAGTGCCATAAGGACACAAACACATCCTTGGGATTGTGGCACGGGTACACAACACGACACCCGAGGTTAGACACGCACGGAGGCAACAGTGTGATCGCCATGTGGGTGGCGAGGAGCCTAGGTGAGGCAAGCTTCTCAAGATCAGCGAGAGGGTGGAGTTGGCGGTAGGGCATCTCAAGAAATGGCACTAGGTCCTGCGGGTGGTGAGTGAGTAACGGGTGGTCACCGCCGGTGGCGGCATGGCGGAAACGGTTTGTGACGGTGAACGCGAGGGCCTTTAGCCAGGTGGTGCCGCACTTTGGGAACGTGACAAGGAAAGTGCCGTCGGGGCGAGCCTTGAAGCGCTCTTGCACGAGCATGACGCTTTGCACGTTGTGGGGTCTCAGCCAGCAGCCTTGATACAGGACCCATCCTCCTCACACCTCTACAACAAGGCTCTCTCCTCCTTCCTCCATGATGCTGGTATGGTTGCTCTCGCTTTGAGCTGCTGCCATGACCAATTTTTGAGGTAAGCTGGGGTTGGTGCGTGATTTTGATTGTGAGCACGTCCAGATATAGCATGAGTATTTGTAAGGGGCTATACACAAAGGGAAATCATTAAACTAGCTTGTCCGCCCTAGTATTGAATTGTGCGCATGTACCACGAGCTCTACTAGTTTAATTGCACATGACTGTCAAAGTGGGCGCCGGATATGCATACACAAGGCGACACTTTGAGCGGTTGAGCTGTATCTGATTAACTTGAGCGCAGTGAGGCAAACCAAACAAAGTATAATAAATAAATTATTCAGGGAGAGTGGATTTCTTGCTCCTGAGCTCCATGGAGCCCAAATTTTGAAAAGAGTCAATTACACCACTGATGCTAAAACTTGGCGTGAAAAATCACTTTAGTGCCAGAACTTGCTGCATACATTAAACTGGTGCTATAACTTGGCTTTGACGTGCATATACGGTGCAAATCGCATTTGTATACAGACATAATGCTGACTAGGCACGCCATGTGGTGTGGGACCCACTGTTAGCCATTGAATGGTAGAATAGGGCTTGTGGCCTGTTATTTTGTGAAATCCCATCAAAATTATTTTTCTCACAAAAAAGCCACTGCCACATGTCGGTCCATCTGTCAGCGAGAAAATTATGTGCAAAAAATGGTGGCTAATGGATTTTGAACCCATGATCTACAACATGGATGTTCGTCTGCCTAACCAATGGACCAAAAACCTATTTTCATACTAAACAGATATGCACTCTATATATTCGGTAGACCTTAAGCGGGCTCGACACCCTACTGACCATTTTGCACTGTTATTTGTTACAAAAATTATAAATTATATGCAAATTATAATTGTGCATTATAAACAATATAAACTGCAGAATATAAATGAACACTTTTATAATACATAACTATTTTATTAAAGGCATGAAAATTTTAAATATATACTATCGTTTATTTAAATATATAGAAAAACGAAAATTACTTTGATATTTTTATTGAATATGAAAATTATTACGTGCATAATTTTCTAATTTACAGTTTAACCATATGGATAATTTTTTAAATACTATGTGAATAATTTTATAATGTAATATTATTGTATATATATATAATATTATAATTTACATATATTTAATAAATTTCTGAAGAAAAAAAATAAAGCTGTCGGGTGGGGTGGTGGCTACATGTCACTGGTTTGAATCCTAGCCAACGAATTTTACATTATATCAATATATGTTTCTTAAAAGATGGACACTTTTATAGACGACATGCGTATTTCATTAAAACTGTGAAGATTTATAAACTTATATAAGCATTTATTAAAATATATAGAAAAATTATTAAAGCATGAATAATTTTATATACTACATTGATATTTTGGTAAAACTGTGAAGATTTGTTTCTACAAAAACTGTGAACATTTTAAACTTATGTAAGCATTTATTAAAATATATAGAAAATTTGAAAAAGAATCTTAAGGCATGACACACGATTATGATTTACATATTCGTAAAAAGATTATAATTTACATATAGTCTTGTTTTTCTTTAAAAAATAACACTGTGAAATGGTTTAGGGTCTCTGGCTAGCTTAAGCCCGCCTCGATATATAAAGTACATTTGCAAATAACATAGAAAACTGTTCTGGGTGTATTGGTTAGGCATGAGCGCCTCCACGCTGCACATCAAGGGTTCAAATCCGGTTGGCCACAATTTATTTTTGAAAAATATAATTCTGGGTTTCTCGCGAAACAACAGGACACACGACAATTTATCTTTGAAAAATATAACTCCGAGGGTTTTTTCACAAAATAACAGGACACACGCCATGTACCCTTCAGTGACTGGCAGGGGGCCTGATGCCATGTGGCGCGCCTAGTCAGCTATGTATCCGTCTACAAATGCAATTTGCACCGTATATGCATGCCAATGCCAAGTTGTAGCACCAGTTCAATGTATGCCACAAGTTTTGGCACTGAAGTGATTTTTCACGCCAAGTTTTAGCACATGTGGTGTAATTGAGTCTTTTGAAAACTTCAAATATCATGTTTTAAAGTTTCAAAAGATTCTAAAAATAAATATAGACGAACATTTAGATTTATACTACATTTCTGTAAAAGGTTTCATGATCAAATACACATTGGTGTGAGCTGTATAAAAAATAGACTTTTATAGTGAATAGATTTCATGTGCTAGAATGACATGTTTTCTTTGTGTAGCTTGAACCAGAACGTATTTCTTCATGAAAATATAAGGGCGTGTATTGTACATTCATAGGTTCATGTGTAATTTTTTCAGAATTTTCTAAAATTTTCAAATATGTTTTTGTATTTTTTAAAAAAAAATCACCTGCGCTTTGATGTCGTTTCATTTACCGGTGTTCTTTCCACATTATGGGTATAGTCTTCGTGGTGAAGAGAGGCATTGGGTGGGTCGTCATGCTTTTGTTACATGTCGCAATGTTGGTGTCTACTTGTGGTGTTCACATGAGACCTACACGAACACCACAATTACCTATGAGTATGGCCATAACCCCTTACGCAATGAAGCACACTCTTACAAACGAGCCCCACGAACGGTACTTATAGCCCTGAGCCACCGCAGCCCATCATTTCTATGTAGCTTAGTAATTTAGTAGATGCTCATAGCTTAGCTAAAGGAACGACTTCGCTCGATCTCGGTCGGCCTATGTAGTTTGGTCAAGCACATGGCCGTTTTTGTATTTCAAACCTTTATATAGTCTAATAAAGCAAGCTGTTCTAAAAGAACCGTATTTGAATTTTGAATCTCCCATTCGTATGAACCGCAAGATTACTTGTTGGGTTTTACTCCTCACTTGCCGCCATACTATGTTCATGGCATTTCTTGGACGCGTTGTATAACACGCGTACATGTTTTTGCTACCATTTATAATTCCACAAATGACAAATACCATTGACATTGCCTAAAAAAAGACTAATAGCATTGTCATAAACTTCCCTGAGGGCATCTGAGATCTCTATCAGATGCCCTATTCTAAAAGTTAAAAATCTTCTCTATCCCATTTCTCTAATTTATTTTGGGAATTACTTTTGCTTAGCTAGCAGATCCCCTATCCTAAAATTGTAATTTTGCCAATTCTTAAAATGTTTACTCAAACAAATTAAACAAATTCATCACATTTCAATACAAACATAGAGAATTCGGATGCAACAAATCACAATTCAACTACGAACAGAAATAAAGTTTGTTGAATCCACCAAACGTAACCATAACGTGCGCTAAAAGGAACGTTCATTCCAAATAAACATTAACACATGGTGGACCAAAAGCCATCGTAGTTCAAATGGAACTCACGCACTCGCATCATCACCATCGGTAGCACCACTGCCGTCGCCACCACACAACTTAGCCACGATGTCCCCACGAGTGAACTCTTAATATTATCTTGCCTTGTCATCCATCCTGCTAGATCCATCCACATGATATCATGTTGCTCGGCCAACCTCTTTTTCCATTGCTCCTCGACCACCATTGCAAGCTTTTTCTTATCAATCACAATATTCTCCTTTTCTTTTTCTCACCCTCCAATTCAAACAATATTTTCTCCTCTAGTTCAGTTTGTTTCTCCTCTGGTAGCACCTTTATATCCTCGGTTGACATGTTTGCATTCCACTTCTCCTCCTACATCAACTTAATCTCATAGAAACAAGCCATCTTCTCCACCTTCCGTTCGGCCGTTAATGCCCTTTTCACCTCTACCATTGCAATCAACTCTTCTTTTTATGTTGTGGCACACCATTCTTCTTGACATTAGGCAAGGGGGAGAGTGATTCGACCACCGCAGGTAACTTGCCATTAATAATGAAGTAACGGAAGGAAGGGGAACGGTAAAGCTTCCTCACCGCCATGATTCCACCGCCGCCGGCTCTGGGCAAGCAACACCCCCACCCCACGCGCACTCCCATAGCCATGCGCTGACCGCAACCGTGTGTTCACGATCAAGCATTACGATGCATCCGTGAATGAGAGGGCGCCCAGATTGCTGTGCGGAGCAGCAGCCCATTAACGTTGGGCCGACCGGGAAGCCCGAGTTGGAGCGGTAGAAAAGGCCGTGGGGTGAGGTGGGATGACAGGACGATCAGGAACGTTGAGAGACGGGATTGGACGGTTTTAAGCGTTAATTCGATGTGGAGAGCCGTAGCTCGCCCCATTATACTGTTTCTCAATATGTTGATCCATCTGAACGCACATGAGGAGTGGATGGGTTCCCTACCAAGTCATTATCATCAACATTGGTGTTGAGCCTTTGCCTCTCTGGTGTCGTTTCAAAGTTTCTTCTCGATCCTTTGCCAAGGAAATGGTCTCATTGTTATTGTAGTACACCTCAATCCTTAGCGAAAATTTCTCCTATATTTGGTCGGCACCGATCATGGCATTGAGAGTGATGTTCACCCAAGATTCACACCAACATTTTTCTTCATGGTCTTGTAGTTGCATGGCCTACTCATGTTCTTGTTTACTTGACCCTCCTCAACCTCCTCCACCACCTTGGCATTTCTCGTTTGGGTATGTCGCATTAACATGGCAATGTCATCGAGGCCGAAGTTGTGGGCTACATTAAATTCTTCCATTAAAGTGGTTGCATCATCTTTCAATTGCTCACTACAAAAGCAAGCAAAGAACCTACTACCTCCGTCCTGGTTTATTGGTCCTCGTTGTCATTTGTGCCAAAATTTGACCAGAGATTTAACTAACAAAATGTTAATGCATGTCTACAAAAATTATGTCGTTGGATTCGTATTTGAACATAGTTTTGAATGATATAATTTTTGGTGACATGCATGAACATTTTGTTAGTTAAATTTATGGTCAAAATTTGACATAGAATACAATGGGGACCAATGAACTAGGACGGAGGTAGTAGCAATCAATATCAAATTATGCATCATTCTCTAAAGTAATTGCAAACCAAAAAGGAAAACTGGTAGAAGTGCAACACCAACCTCTCTTTTCTGTATGGCTACCGTTAGTCAAAATAGGAACCAGTTTTGTCATCCAAGTGCATCTGTTAAAATGATAATACTACTAGTGTCAGTCCAGCAAGCATGGATAGATAAGGAACTCTAGCGACTGCTCGAACACACGCATGTAAATACTCGATAGCAGTTAATAACACACATTTTTAGGAGCTATCTTTTCTTTGGATAACAAAATAAGTACATAACACATCATGAATTCAAGGAATTTGTGTAATATTTTTGGTCTCTTACTGGCGTACAGAAACCATAGTATTGAAACACTCGGCAGCAAACAGAAAGTTCAGTATGTTTTCCAAAACTGTCCCCAGGAAATTTGCTAATATGACCCCTTGGATTTATGAAGGAACTGAAATCAAAATTTAACTCGAGTTTTCGGTAACATTAGCCACCATCCTTTGCACTGTTCATTTTCTATGTTTAAATGGTACTATAGTTTTTTATTATGATCGCAATTATGACCTTTGATGAAAGGCCTCTATTCATAACCAAAAATGTAAACAGTTAGTTGTTTGACTTAAATGTTGATATCTGATTGGTGCAAAAAAATAAAAAAGTCTGCATTCAAGAACGTGAAGAAATTGTTAGAATTTTCAGAGCAATACCTTGTTAAGTATCGTGAAATCTGGAAGTTGATCTGACATCCCATAGTAATCATGTAGAGCATCAATACAGATTATTCTGGAAAACAGTATTCAGTAAATGTCTCAGACAGAGCCAGTGCAAATATTCATAGAAGTGCCTTCTCAAGAGAGTTGTACACTTAAGGAACTTGGCAATTGAGCGCATACAATTTGCAGCTAGAAGCTTCCAACACCAAAGGTCAACATGGTGTTCTTCACCATTAGGGTGAGATGCACCAGAATAGTCATCCAACCCAGATGTCAAACTCTGTAAAGGAGTCAAAAGCACAAAAATGCTAGACTTATGGATGCTACGGAATTTGCCTACGGACTCATTTCCTTATAAATCATATACCCCTTGATTCCCTGTTGTGGCCTCCCTCTCCCTTTGATTTCCTTTCACATGTTGACAGCTCATCCCGTAACTAGACTCCCGTGGAAATTGTCTGTAGGTGTAGCGTTGTCCGCCAAAAGCATTAGGTGTTATCTTGGTACAGTAATTCCCGCAGCAACAACAAAATCTTGCTACGTAACAATATTTTTTTTTCAATAAAGGGTTTTTTTATAAACATAAATGAAGCATCAAGGGGATATAAACACAATAAGCACACATCCGGCTTCTACATAACTATGATGCACACAACCAACACATACACAAAGGATCACGCCGACAAAAAGCAAAGCCGAGATGACGGCAACATGAACTATGCAGTCGCGGCCCTATGTGGTAGGGCTGCGGCTCAGCATGGTCTGAGTGGACGAGTGGTAATCTTTGGCTGCAGGTGTGGTGAGGTGGCGGCCTCTAGAGTTGCTAGCTTTAGGAGTGTTTCCCTCTTATCGTGTGGGTGAGGAGATGTCCTATGGTGTTGGTCATCGGTGTTCCAGGCTGTTGGCGCCGCATCCTCGCAGCGCCGCCCTTCTTCTTCCTCTCAACTTTTTTGTGGTTTCTTCAGGCCCGTCGAGGAGGGTGTGCGAGCGGTGCGATCGCACAGGGCCCCAAAATTGTAGGGGCCCCGATCGGTGAAAAAACCTGATACGATCCGGTTCATGCGCTGGATGGCTGGCCCGTCTAATCCGCTCCTAATCCTATCGCAACAAAACTGCAGACGGATGCACCAGAAGCGGAAGCTCGTTACGGTGAGGCCCCTAGTCAATACTAGTAAGGATGCACGTGCAACGCACGCCTTGACTAATATTACAATCATATGTGCACATTCACTTGTGTATGTATTCAATGTGCACCAATGAATTAATCATGTGAAAGTATACAGTAAAATTCACAAATCGATCTAACAGAAGATCAAACATTAACCTGGTCATAGCAAAGTTTCAGCTTGTAGTGCAACAAGTTCTTCATCTCCTGTTGTAGCTTTCGGTGAGCAGAGAGAATTGCTTGCTTATTCACAAGATACACACTGGTACCTCCAATTCTTCAAGTTCCTCATCTGGTAAATCCTGCGCATTTTGTGCAATAGTATAGATGATAATTGATAAGTGATTCAGCTAAAACAATGAAATGCAAGATTATAATAAATCTTAAATATTACCTTGTTGAAATTAGCAAAAGCTTCAAGAGGATCTGTCAATGCATCCTGGATTTGTTTCATAGGTTCAGTCAGTTTGTTAATTCCACCCATAGTCTTCCAAGGCACCAATATTTCAACAATATGCATGTACCAATCAAAATATCTAATTTGCAAGCTGAAAAGCTACACATGATGCATTTGCGAGACCTTGAGAAGAGTAAGGGTATACCTGGGAACGAAATTGGAGATTACACTGACAACACATAAAATAAAGTAAGTTGCTCAAGAGAGAAGCTCCACATACAGTGAGATGGCTCATATGTCCATAAGAATACATGGTGTCGGTTTGGATCAACTCTTTTTTCCATCCAGAAAGCCCAAGTCTACAGTATCATCCTAAAAGTAGTGAGGATATCATATATATCAAGATGTATCGAGAGTATATCAAACTTACTTGCGAGATATATTCTTTAAGCTTGGTATGCCCAAAATCATCTTAAACTTTCAGAAATCAGAAAAGGCTGGTGGATTTCCTCATATGATGAATAAAGAATGGAAACAACACGTAATGATAATTATATTATCCCTGGTTACTCCCAAACACTGTATTAAGAACTGAGACACGTAATTACAAAGTATTTACAAGAAAAATGCAGTTTCGGCAGTGAAACTACCTTTGCAGGCTTGGCCGTTCCTTGTGCGTGGCAGTGGTGATGAGCGCCATCGGCTTCACCTTGCTGGTAATCCTGCTCAATAAACCTGAGTCTCCTGAGAGCAAGAAGGTTGACCATGTTCATCATTTTTTTGTAGTGTGGAAAACAATAATATGTATACTTGTCAATTAGAGGTCCACAACAACACTTTCTGTTCACTTAAATATTTTAAAGTTTATTTTCTTCCCGCGGGATAAATTTTACTAAGAACAAAAGGAATGCTAGGAAAAAAAATCACTCAAGGATTAGTTTAACTGTTGTGCAAATCAGTAGACACCTTTGTGTTTTTCTTACTGATTTGTAGCTCCTCTGTTTCTCTCTTCATTGTAGGCTGAGAGTATATCCAACCTTTGATAAAGTTCTGAACGTTGAAAGTGCTGAAGCTATAGGGTAACTTTTTTGTGGGCTTAGAGTATATCCACCCTTTTAAGGCAGTCAATGGACAGAAAATCAGTAGAACAAAGGTAGATACGGTGTGTTTCATGATATAACTTTAACCGGAAATGAGGTTTGTTGATTTCTGAAAGTATGCACAGCAAATGCTCTCGTCACATGCAACTCGCTGAGAACCTGTAATATCTGTTGCAACAACAGCGACCACAGCATGGAGCAGAGGAAGAATAGCCCAGCAATAGCATGACCTGCAAACCAAACATTAGGACCAAATTAGAGAGTTCTATAGGACTTCAATGGATGGGGAATTTCAGGAGAATCCTTCAATGTTCATAAGAACCCCAAGAACCAAAACATATAGGCTAATATGCCACAGAGTCCTACGCCATGGCACACCGGAAGCCGGAGGAATGTGCCTCCTTCACACTCGACGCTCTCCGCCGCACAGCCGCCACGGCACTGTTGCATGCCCCTGCCATAAGGCCCGCCGCGTGCAGCTCCGCCGCTAAGCCCCTCACCCAGTGCTGCGTCCGCACCGCCGCCACTGCTCGAGGGAGGAGAGGGCCCCTGCCGCCACCGACGCAGGCTGAGCCCGCTGCTTCCCGTTCCGTCACCACAGCTCTGGGGGAGGAGAGGGACCTAGCCGAGGCCAACGGAAAATGTATTCCTTAACTTATGATTCAGAAAATGTATTACCCACAAAAAAAGATTCAGAAAATGTATTGCAGAAATTAACCTTCCATGACGTTGCCGCATGTAAAATCGAATCAATTCATACATTTCTTGATCTGTAATGAATAGGTGCCACTTAACAGAATCCAAAATTGTAAGTAGAAACACAGGCAAAGATAGCACCTGACGAGCTGCCCGTCGGCCGGTTCCTAGTTCCTACCCTAGATTGCGTATGGAATGGCCGCGCGCGCTGCTGCTGTGCCTTGCTTGCTGCGCTTCGTGCAGCCTATTGCTAGCCTTTCGCTGTTGTCTTGGGGCGCCCTGCCTATCCCTACTGTCGCGCGCCGTCGCGAGTCCACATCTGGTTGGCTTCCAATGCACCAATGCGATCAGCGACTGGGAGTGGGAGAAACATGTGTACGTAAAAGACATGATGCAGGAATTAGTATACCCAGAATCCAATTAACCCAATCAATGGAGATTGTGGCGCTACAGACATGGTCCAGGAATCAACTGCAGATCCAATTATCCGTCTCTGAGGCTGTGGTAGAGCTTCGCGGATGGCCTGGAGCTCCGCCTCCAGCGACGTCCCAAATAGGAATCGCTAGCGACGGCGCCGCCGGCGCCATGAGCACCACGGCCACCGGTTCTAGGGATGGGCTGCATATGGAGGTGCGGCGGCGGTGTTTGACATAGCACGGGGAACGGGGTGGTTTTCTTCCGTTCGATGCGGGTCAGCGGTGCGTACTTGCGATGGCAGAGTTTTCGTCCGCCATCTGAAATTGCTAAACGCACTTTTGGCAAGAGTTATTGTTATTTGACGGTTAGATCTAATCGAGTGGGTCTGATTGTATGGCTCTAATTGCTTTAGGTTGTTGTGTGTACGTTAGACAGGGTGCGTGTAGCGATGAATATGTTGGCTTGTTTAATAGTAGTAGAGATAATCGTTCCACTAATCGCAGCCAATAGGGCCCAGCCGGATGCACGAGATCTCCGTTTCTCTCTCTCTCTCTCTCTTGGAAAAAAACAACTTCACGTATTGGGAGGCCCCGCTTACCTGCTTCTAGGACGGGACGAGCCGCCGATGGATGGCGGAAGGCCACGGCGAGTCCGCTGTACTGCCCGTCGTCGCCGGATGTTTCCCTGCTGCGGCAGCCTCATTTGATCATCCCCGAATGTATTCCTAGGTAGTAAGTCGTAAGCCATAAGCCGGGAACCAAAATAGGTGGATGAAAAACTAGTTAGGGTAATCTGTTTTTTCTTAAGGTTTTTTTTTTTTTTTGCAGGGGAATCTGTTTTTTCTTAAGGTTGGGTAATCTCTTTTTTGATATAAATTCTAGTTCTCTTTTGCTGTTATCATATCATATGGAGTAGTCTGCAATCCCTACTAGTGCAGCAGTGCTGCTCTATTAGCCATGTACTCAATTTTAATCGAAACTAATATGATTAACACATTGCCCGTGATCTAATTTTTAATTCTAGCACTAATTCTTCGTCGTTGGCTCTTCTGATACATTACTAGTATATTTCATTACAAGAAACACGCCTTCAATTTTTCTTTTGTGAGAATAGACTCGATGAATTTAAAGATTTGTTTCAAGAAATACTAGACGGATGGTGCTTTTCAGTACAACATATTGTCAGTTTGCTAGTTCAGTACAATTCTCAATATTTCTTTAGTACTAAGTTTACTCTTTGGCATTACTATATGATATATTTCTAAATATTATACGAAATAACACATATTCGAAGCTATATAATTAAGTGAAATTATATCTAGTTATATTAGTTATACAATTTTTTCGCAAACTTTTGGGCCCTGCGTCACATTTCGCACCGGGGCCCCGAATTCCTGGAGACGGCCCTGGGTTTCTTTCTTATCTCACGAACACACACCATGGAGAAAAATGGCTTTGCCTCTTTGCTCCCGGTGAGAACACATAGGCTACATTTTCCTCTTCTTCTCATTAACATAACCAAGCTGATTACAATGCTTAAGTAGTACCCACACATGCATAGCCCAGCCACCATGCTCGTTCACTAGCCCCACTAACACACGCACAATACTAGCCAACTGCTTGCATGCATCTAATCTGCTTCCTAGATTCTCTCCTACGTCCCAAAGACTAGGACATCAACTCATGCAGCAAACAAACTCACCCATAGCTAGCTAACTAACACTTGCATGTAGCCTCTTCTCAACGGCCATGCCACACGACCCAGCCAAATGCATCTATCACTACTAGTACTAACGTGATATGCAACACACCCATCATGCACACTTGGACGTGTAACACATGTCAAGATTAATCCTAACAATTTCCTCCCTAATCTTTACATGGACTCATCGACTCAACTATACCTTCTTGCCGTGCACATACAGCAGCTTCACCATGTCATGAATGACCTTCGTTGCGCAGAGATCACCCCATCTCGCCGCCGCCGACACCTTGCCGCAACATCGCATTACAACATTTGTTGGCTTCGCACCAACTCTCCATGACAACGATGGCATCGCACTACCGCCGTCGGTATTGCACCGACCGAAACGACAAATCACGTCGTCATACATCTGCTTAGCGGCATCTCACCGCCTCACAGTTGTTGTTGCAGCATCGCACCGCCGTCTCCTCTTGCAGCATAGCATCGCAGCCACATGTTCGTCACTGGTGCCGCATCTTGCCGGTGACTCGCCTCCATGTTGTCGCCGATGACGCACCTTGTCAACGACTCCGACATGGACGATGAACTCCTCATGGCAATGGCCTCGGCTCCATGGCCATCACCTCCTTTCCACCGGTGACGTAACTTACCAGCCAGCATACTTTTCTCCATCGCTCGTGACGCAGTTCGACGATGATGGAGACATGCACCGGCCGCTAACAGCATCCTGCCACCAACGGCGTCCACCTTGCACCTGACCTCCACCTCAAATGGAGTCCGCCACACCGCCGGCGTCATCGCGGATCGACAAGGCTCTGATGTCAATTGTTGGCGCCGCCCTTCTTCTTCCTCTCAACTCTTTTGTGGTTTCTCTCTTATCTCATGTACACACACCATGGAAGGAACACACACGACACCTCACCGTGGAGAAAAATGGCTCTACCACTTGCTCCCGGTGAGAACACATGGACTACATTTTCCTCTTCTTCTCATTAACACAACCAAGCTAATTACAATGCTTAAGTAGTACCCCCACACGCATAGCCGGCCACTAGCTCCACTAACACACGCACAATACTAGCCAACTACTTGCATGCATCTAATTTGTTTCCTGGATTCTCTCCTACGTCCCAAAGACTAGGCCATCAACTCATGCAGCTAACAAACTCTCCCATAGCTAGCTAACTAACACTTGGATGCAGCCTCTTCTCAACAGCCATGCCACACGACCCAGCCAAATGCATTTATTACTACTAGTACTGACATGACATGCAACACACACATCATGCGCACTTGGACGTGTAACACATGTCAAGATTAATCCTAACATAGGCATCATATTTCACTCATGGTCTTGTAGAGTGCAAGCTTCTTCATATCCACCGGAGCGTCTCGGGTCTGCTCGGCTTCTTCTGTCTGGAAGTGATGGGAGGCTAGCTGCTTGGTAGAACGTTCCCCGTTGGTTGTGCGTGCTCATTTCGCGCATTGTCTTGTGAAGTGCAAGTTTCTTCGTCTTCACCTGAGTGTCTTGGGTCTGCTCCTCCCATAACAGTCGCGGCTTATTCTCTCTTAAAGTGGTGGGAGGCTAGCTAGCTTGGCAGAACGGGTCCCCGCTGGTCTGTGCATGTTGAGTTGGTGTGTTCTTGTTGTGTTTGTTGCGTCATCGACTTGAGTGGGTTTTTTTTTTCGAGGGGATCGATTTGAGTGGGGTTGACAATATTTGTAATGCAACAAGGCTCTCTCCTCCTTCCTCCATGATGTTGGCATAGTTGTCTTGCTTTGATTTGTTTCCATGGCTAATTTTTGAGCTGAGCTGGGGCTGGTTGTGATCAGGTTCAGATCAGGATGGGTATTTCTAAGGAAGGGGCTATAGAAAAAGGGAAAGCACTAAGCTAACTTGGCCGTCCTAGTATCGAATTGTGCGCATGTACCACGAGCTCTACTAGTTTGATTGCACTAGAATATCAAAGTGGGCGCCGGATATGCAAACACAAGGCGACACTTGAGCAGTTGAGATGTACTCCCTTCGTCTCAAAATAAGTGTCGTAAACTTAGTACAATTTTATACTAAAGTTAGTACAAAGTTGAGACACTTATTCTGAGACGGAGGGAGTATATGATTAACTAGAGCGCGCCCCCCGCAAAAAAAAACTTGAGCGCAATGAGCCAAAGCAAACAAAGTAAGGAAAAAATATTCAGGGGCAGTAGATTTCTTGCTCCCAAGCTCCACGGAGCCCTGTTTTTGAAAACTTCAAAATTTATGTTTTAAAGTTTCAGAAAAAACTGAAAATAAATAGAGACGAACATTTAGATGTTTCTGTAAAGGTTGCATGATCAAATACGCATTAGTGTGAGCTGTATAAAAAATCATAGAAATTTATAGTGAATAGTGCATGTGCTAGAAAGATATGCTTCTTTTTGTGTGTAGTTTGAATGAGAACATATTTCTTCATGAAAATATAAGGGCATTTATTATACATCCCTAGGTTCATGTGTAATATTTTCTTTCGGAATTTGTTGAAACTTGAAAATTATGTTTTTGTACTTTAAAAAATGAAGTTCCACCTGCGCTTTGATGTCATTTAATTGACCGGTGTTCTTTCCACATTATGGGTACGGTCTTCGTCGTGAAGAGAGGCGTTGGTTGGGTCATTGTGTTGTTGCTTTACACGTCGGAACGTTGGTGTCTACCGGTGGTGTTCACATGAGCCCTACGGGCACCACAGTTGACCTATCAGTATTCCATAACCCCTCACGTAACGAGGCACACTCTTACAAACTAGCTCCACGAACGATCCCTGTAGCCCCGAGCCACCACAGCCCGTCATTTCTAGGTAGCTTAGTAACTTAGTAGATAGATGCTCATGGCTTAGCTAGAGGAACGACTTCGCCCAATCTCGGCCGACATGTGTGGTTTGGTCAGCCACATAGGGCTTTTCTATTTCAAACTTTGTTATAGTCTAATAAAGCAAGTTGCTCTAAAGGAACGGTATTTGAATTTTAAATCTCCCATTCTTATGAACCTCAAGATTAGTTGGGCGGATTTTACTCCTCACTTGCCGCCATACCATGTTCATGGCATTTGTTGGACGCATTGTGTAATGCGCGCACATCATTTTGCTAGCAGTTATAATTTCATAACTGACAAATAGCATTGTCATTCCCTCGAAAAGAGACTAATACCATTGCCATAAACTTCCCTGAGGGCATCTCTACCATACCCCCTATTCTAGAAGTCAAAAATCTTCTCTCTATCCCATCTTCCTAATTTATTTAGGGAATTACTTCTGCTTAGCTAACAAACCCCCTATCCAAGAATTATCATTTTGCCAATTCTTCGATATGTTTGCTCAAACAATTAAAACAAATTCATTACATTTCAATACAAACATAGAGAATTCGGATGCAACAAATCATAATTCAACTGCAAACAGAAATAAAGTTTGTTGAATCCATCAAACATAACCATAACGTGTGCTAAAAGGAACGTTCATTCAAATAAACATTAACACATGGTGGACCAAAAGCCATCGTAGTTCAAATGGACCTCACGCACTCGCGTCATTACCGTCGGTAGCACCACTGGCGCCGCCACCACACAACTTAGCCACGATGTCCCCACGAGTGAACTCTTAATATTATCTTGCCTTGTCATCCATCCTGCTAGGATCCATCCACATGATATCATGTTCCTCGGCCAACCTCTTGTTCCGTTGCTCCTCGACCACCATTGCAAGCTTTTACTCCTCAATCACAATGTTTTCCTTTTCTTTCTCTCGGCCTCCAATTCGAACATTTTCTCCTCTAGTTCAATTCATTTCTCCTCCTGTAGTAGCTTTCTATCCTCGGTCTCTGTCTTTGCCTTCCGCTTCTCCTCCCCCATCAATGTTGGTGAACGTAGTAATTTCAAAAAATTTCCTACGATCACGCAAGACCATGGTGATGGCATAGCAACGAGAGGGGAGAGTGTCCGTCCACGTACCCTCGTAGACCGAAAGCGGAAGCGTTATAACAACGCGGTTGATGTAGTCGTACGTCTTCACGATCCGACCGATCCAAGCACCGAACGTACGGCACCTCCGAGTTCTGCACACGTTCAGCTCGATGACGATCCCCGGACTCCGATCCAGCAAAGTGTCGGGGATGAGTTCCGTCAGCACGACGGCGTGGTGACGATGATGATGCTCCACCGACGCAGGGCTTCGCCTAAGCTCCGCGACGATATGACTTCTCCGGCGCAGGGCTTCGCCTAAGCTCATGACGATATGACCGAAGTGGAATATGGTGGAGGGGGCACCGACACGGCTAAGGAACGATCCGTGGATCAACTTGTGTGTTATGGGGTGCCCCCTGCCCCGTATATAAAGGAGCAAGGAGGAGGTGGCGGCCAAGGAGGAGGCGCGCAAGGGGGAGTCCTACTCCCACCGGAGTAGGACTCCTCCTTTCCTAGTAGGAGTAGGAGAGAAGGAAGGGAAGAGAAGAAGGGTGCGGCCCCTCCCTAGTCCAATTCGGACTAGGCCTTGGGCGCGGCCTGCCCTAGGCAGCCCTCTCTCTTTCCGCAGGGCCCAATAAGGCCCAATACTTCTCCCGGCGAATTCCGTAACTCTCGGTACTCGAAAAATACCGAATCATTCGAACCTTTCCGAACTCGAATATAGTCGTCCAATATATCGATCTTTACGTCTCGACCATTTCGAGACTCCTCGTCATGTCCCCGATCTCATCTGGGACTCCGAACTCCTTCGGTACATCAAAACTCATAAACTCATAATATAACTCGCATCGAAACCTTAAGCGTGCGGACCCTACGGGTTCGAGAACTATGTAGACATGACCTAGAACTATTCTTGGTCAATAACCAATAGCGGAACCTGGATGCCCATATTGGCTCCTACATATTCTCGAAGATCTTTATCGGTCAAACCGCATAACAACATACTTTGTTCCTTTGTCATCGGTATGTTACTTGCCCGAGATTCGATCGTCGGTATCCAATACCTAGTTCAATCTCGTTACGGCAAGTCTCTTTACTCGTTCCGTAATACATCATCTCATAACTAACTCATTAGTTACAATGCTTGCAAGGCTTAGGTGATGAGTATTACCGAGAAGGCCAGAGATACCTCTCCGACAATCGGAGTGACAAAACCTAATCTCGAAATCGCCAACCCAACATGTACCTTTGGAGACACCTGTAGTACTCCTTTATAATCACCCGATTTACGTTGTGACGTTTGGTAGCACCAAAGTGTTCCTCCGTAAGCGGAGTTGCATAATCTCATAGTTACAGGAACATGTATAAGTCATGAAGAAAGCAATAGCAACATACTAAGCGATCATGTGCTAGGCTAACGGAATGGGTCATGTCAATCAGATCATTCTCCTAATGATGTGATCCCGTTAATCAAATGACAACTCATGTCTATGGTTAGGAAACATAACCATCTTGATTAACGAGCTAGTCAAGTAGAGGCATACTAGTGACACTCTGTTTGTCTATGTATTCACACATGTATTATGTTTCCGGTTAATACAATTCTAGCATGAATAATAAACATTTATCATGATATAAGGAAATAAATAATAACTTTATTATTGCCTCTAGGGCATATTTCCTTCAGTCTCCCACTTGCACTAGAGTCAATAATCTAGTTCACATCGCCATGTGATTTAACATCAATAGTTCACATCTATATGTGGTTAACACCCATAGTTCACATCGACATGTGACCAACACCCAAAGGGTTTACTAGAGTCAGTAATCTAGTTCACATCGCTATGTGATTAACACCCAAAGAGTACTAAGGTGTGATCATGTTTAGCTTGTGAGATAATTTTAGTCAACGGGTCTGTCACATTCAGAGCCGTAAGTATTTTGCAAATTTCTATGTCTACAATGCTCTTGCACGGAGCTACTCTAGCTAATTGCTCCCACTTTCAATATGTATCCAGATTGAGACTCGAGTCATCTAGATTAGTGTTAAAACTTGCATCGGCGTAACCTTTACGATTTAACCTTTTCCACTTCCATAATCGAGAAACATATCCTTATTCTACTAAGGATAATTTTGACCGTTGTCCATTGATCTACTCCTAGATCTCTATTGCACTCCTTGCCAATCTTAGTGGTAGGGTATGCAATAGATCAGTACACAACATGACATACTTTATAGAACCTATGGCTGATGCATAGGAATGACTTTCATTCTCTTTCTATCTTCGTCGTGGTCGGGTTTTGAGTCTTACTCATTCTCACACCTTGTAACACAGGCAAGAACTCTTTCTTTGACTGTTCCATTTTGAACTACTTCAAAATCTTGTCAAGGTATGTATTCATTGAAAAACTTATCAAGCGTCTTGATCTATCTCTATAGATCTTGATGCTCAATATGTAAGCAGCTTCACCGAGGTCCTTCTTTGAAAAACTCCTTTCAAATACTCCTTTATGCTTTGCAGAATAATTCTACATCATTTCCGATCAATAATATGTCATTCACATATACTTATCAGAAATGTTGTCGTGCTCCCACTCACTTTCTTGTAAATACAGGCTTCACCAAAGTCTGTATAAAACTATACGCTTTGATCAACTTATCAAAGTGTGTATTCCAACTCTGAGATGCTTGCACCAGTCCATAGATGGATCGCTGGAGCTTGCACATTTTGTTAGCATCTTTAGGATTGACAAAACCTTCTGGTTGCATCATATACAACTCTTCTTTAATAAATCCATGTAGTTTTGACATCCATTTGCCCGATTTCATAAAATGTGGCAATTGCTAACATGATTCGGACAGACTTAAGCATCGCTACAGTTGAGAAAATCTCATTGTAGTCAACACCTTGAACTTGTCGAAAACCTTTTGTGACAAGTCGAGCTTTGTAGATAGTAACACTACTATCAGCATCTGTCTTCCTCTTGAAGATCCATTTATATAATATGGCTTGCCGATCATCGGGCAACTCCATCAAAGTCCACACTTTGTTCTCATATATGGATCCCATCTCAGATTTCATGGTCTCAAACCATTTCGCGGAATCTGGGCTCATCATCGCTTCCTCATAGTTCGTAGGTTCATCATGGTCTAGTAACATGACTTCTAGAATAGGATTCCGTACCACTCAGTGCGGATCTTACTCTGGAAGACCTACGAGGTTTGGTAGCAACTTGATCTGAAGTTTCATGATTATCATCATTAACTTCCTCACTAATTGGTGTAGGAATCACTTGGAACTGATTCTGTGATGAACTACTTTCCAATAAGGAGAAGGTACAATTACCTCATCAAGTTCTACTTTTCTCCCACTCACTTCTTTCGAGAGAAACTTCTTCTCTAGAAAGGATCCATCTTAGCAACGAATAACTTGCCTTCGGATCTGTGATAGAAGGTGTACCCAATAGTTACCTTTGGGTATTCTATGAAGACGCACTTCTCCGATTTGGGTTCGAGCTTATTAGTTGAAAACTTTTCACATAAGCATCACAACTCCAAACTTTTAAGAAACGACAGCTTAGGTTTCTCTGTTAAACCATAGTTCATACGGTGTCATCTCAGCGGATTTTGATGGTGCCCTATTAAACGTGAATGCAGCTGTCTCTAATGCATAACCCCAAAACGATAGTGGTAAATCGGTAAGATACATCATAGATCGCACCATATCCAATAAAGTGCGGTTATGACGTTCGGACACACCATTATGCTGTGGTGTTCCAGGTGGCGTGAGTAGTGAAACTATTTCACATTGTTTCAAATGAAGACCAAACTCGTAACTCAAATATTTATCTCCACGATCAGATCGCAGAAACTTTATTTTCTTGTTGCGATGATTTTCCACTTCACTCTGAAATTCTTTGAACCTTTCAACTATTTCAGACTTATGTTTCATCAAGTAGATATACCCATATCTACTCAAATCATCTTGTGAAGGTCAGAAAAATAATGATACTTGCCACGAGCATCAACACTCATTGGATCGCATACATCGGTATATATGTGTTATTTCCAACAAGTCAGTAGCTTGTTCCATTGTTCCGGAGAACGGAGTTTTAGTCATCTTGCCCAAAAGGCACGGTTCGCAAGCATCAAATGATTCATAACCAAGTGATTCCAAAAATCCATCCTTATGGAGTTTCTTCATGCGCTTTATACCGATATGACCCAAACGGCAGTGCCACAAATAAGTTGCACTATCATTATTAACTTTGCATCTTTTGGCATCAATATTATGAATATGCGTATCACTACGATCGAGATCCAATAAACTATTTTCATTGGGTGTATGACCATCGAAGGTTTTATTCATTTAAACAGAACAACAATTATTCTTTGACTTTAAATGAATAACCGTTTTGAAAACTATTTTCATTGGGTGTATGACCATTGAAGGTTTTATTCATGTAAACAGAACAACAATTATTCTTTGACTTTAAATGAATAACCGTTTTACAATAAACATGATCAAATCATATTCATGCTCAACGCAAACACCAAATAACATTTATTTAGGTTTAACACTAATCCCGAAAGTATAGGGAGTGTGCGATGATGATCATATCAATCTTGGAACTACTTCCAACACTCATCGTCACTTCCCCTTCAACTAGTCTCTGTTTATTCTGTAACTCCAGTTTCGAGTTACTAATCTTAGCAACCGAACAAGTATCAAATACTCAGGGGCTACTATAAACACTAGTAATGCACACATCAATAATCTGTATATCAAATATACTCTTGTTCACTTTGCCATCCTTCTTATCCACCAAATATTCAGGGCATTTCTGCTTCCAGTGACCATTTCCTTTGCAGTGTAAACACTCAGTTTCAGGCTATGGTCCAGCTTTGGGCTTCTTCGCAAGAGTGACAACTTACTTGTCTTTCTACTTGAAGTTCCCTTTCTTTCCTCCCTTTGCCCTTTTTCTTGAAACTAGTGGTCTTGTCAACCATCAACACTTGATGTTTTTCTCTTGATTTCTACCTTCGTCGATTTCAGCATCACGAAGAGCTTGGGAATTACTTTTGTCATCCCTTGCATATTATAGTTCATCACGAAGTTCTACTAACTTGGTGATGGTGACTAGAGAATTCTGTCAATCACTATCTTATCTCGGAAGATTAACTCCCACTTGATTCAAGCGATTGAAGTACCCGGACAATCTGAGCACATGCTCACTAGTTGAGCGATTCTCCTCCATCTTTTAGCTATAGAACTTGTTGGAGACTTCATATCTCTCAACTCGGTATTTGCTTGAAATATTAACTTCAATTCCTGGAACATCTCATATGGTCCATGACGTTCAAAACGTCTTTGAAGTCCCGATTCTAAGCCTTTAAGCATGGTGCACTAAACTATCAAGTAGTCATCATATTTGAGCTAGTCAAGCGTTCATAACGTCGCATCTGCTCCTGCAATAGGTTTGTCACCTAGCGGTGCATTAAGGACATAATTTTTTCGTGCAGCAACGAGGATAAACCTCAGATCACGGATCCAATCCGCATCATTGCTACTAACATTTTTCAACATAATTTTCTCTAGGAACATATCAAAATAAACATATGAAAGCAACAAACATAGGGAAGCAACAACGCGAGTTATTGATCTACAACATAATTTGCAAAATACTACCGGGACTAAGTTCATGATAAATTAAAGTTCAATTAATCATATTACTTAAGAACTCCCACTTAGATAGACATCTCTCTAGTCATCTAAGTGATTACGTGATCCAAATCAACTAAACCATATCCGATCATCACGTGAGATGGAGTAGTTTCAATGGTGAACATCACTATGTTGATCATATCTACTATATGATTCACGTTCGACCTTCGGTCTCCGTGTTCGAGGCCATATCTGTTATATGCTAGGCTCGTCAAGTTTAACCTGAGTATTCGCGTGCGCAACTGTTTTGCACCCGTTGTATTTGAGCGTAGAGCCTATCACACCCGATCATCACGTGGTGTCTCAAAGACGAAGAACTTTCGCAAGCGGTGCATACTCAGGAGAACACTTCTTGATAATTTTAGTGAGAGATCATCTTATAATGCTACCGTCAAACAAAGCAAGATAAGATGCATAAAGGATAAACATCACATGCAATCAATATAAGTGATATGATATGGTCATCATCATCTTGTGCTTGTGATCTCCATCGCCAAGCACCGTCATGATCACCATCGCCACCGGCGCGACACCTTGATCTCCATCGTAGCATCGTTGTCGTCTCGCCAACTATTGCTTCTCGACTATCGCTACTGCTTAGTGATAAAGTAAAGCAATTACATGGCGTTGCATTTCATACAATAAGCGACAACCATATGGCTCCTGCCGATTGCCGATAACTCGGTTACAAAACATGATCATCTCATACAATAAAATATAGCATCACGTCTTGACCATATCACATCACAACATGCCCTGCAAAAACAAGTTAGGCGTCCTCTACTTTGTTGTTGCAAGTTTTACGTGGCTGCTACGGGCTGAGCAAGAACCGTTCTTACCTACGCATCAAAACCACAGCGATAGTTTGTCAAATAGACTCCGTTTAACCTTCTCAAGGACCGGGCGTAGCCACTTTCAGTTCAACTAAAGTGAGAGAGACAGACACCGCGGTCACCTTTAAGCAACGAGTGCTCGGGCGGTGAAACCAGTCTCGCGTAAGCGTCGCGTAATGTCGGTCCGGGCCGCTTCATCTCACAATACCGCTGAACCAAAGTATGACATGCTGGTAGGCAGTATGACTTGTATCGTCCACAACTCACTTGTGTTCTACTCGTGCACATGACATCAACGCATAAAACCAGGCTCGGATGCCCTGTTGGTGAACGTAGTAATTTCAAAAATTTCCTACGATCACGCAAGACCATGGTGATGGCATAGCAACGAGGGGAGAGTGTCCGTCCACGCACCCTCGTGAGACCGAAAGCGGAAGCGTTATAACAACGCGGTTGATGTAGTCGACGTCTTCACGATCCGACCGATCCAAGCACCGAGCGTCACGGCACCTCCGAGTTCTGCACACGTTCAGCTCGATGGCGATCCCGGACTCGATCCAGCAAAGTGTCGGGATGAGTTCCGTCAAGACGACGGCGTGGTGGCGATGATGATGCTCCACCGACGCAGGGCTTCGCCTAAGCTCCGCGACGATATGACTTCTCCGGCGCAGGGCTTCGCCTAAGCTCATGACGATATGACCGAAGTGGAATATGGTGGAGGGGGCACCGACACGGCTAAGGAACGATCCGTGGATCAACTTGTGTGTTATGGGGTGCCCCCTGCCCCGTATATAAAGGAGCAAGGAGGAGGTGGCGGCCAAGGAGGAGGCGCAAGGGGGAGTCCTACTCCCACCGGAGTAGGACTCCTCCTTTCCTAGTAGGAGTAGGAGAGAAGGAAGGGAAGAGAAGAAGGGTGCGGCCCCTCCCTAGTCCAATTCGGACTAGGCCTTGGAAGCGCGGCCTGCCCTAGGCAGCCCTCTCTCTTTCCCGCAGGGCCCAATAAGGCCCAATACTTCTCCCGGCGAATTCCGTAACTCTCCGGTACTCCGAAAAATACCCGAATCATTCGGAACCTTTCCGAACTCCGAATATAGTCGTCCAATATATCGATCTTTACGTCTCGACCATTTCGAGACTCCTCGTCATGTCCCCGATCTCATCTGGGACTCCGAACTCCTTCGGTACATCAAAACTCATAAACTCATAATATAAGCATCATCGAAACCTTAAGCGTGCGGACCCTACGGGTTCGAGAACTATGTAGACATGACCTAGAACTATTCTTGGTCAATAACCAATAGCGGAACCTGGATGCCCATATTGGCTCCTACATATTCTACGAAGATCTTTATCGGTCAAACCGCATAACAACATACTTTGTTCCCTTTGTCATCGGTATGTTACTTGCCCGAGATTCGATCGTCGGTATCCAATACCTAGTTCAATCTCGTTACGGCAAGTCTCTTTACTCGTTCCGTAATACATCATCTCATAACTAACTCATTAGTTACAATGCTTGCAAGGCTTAGGTGATGAGTATTACCGAGAAGGCCCAGAGATACCTCTCCGACAATCGGAGTGACAAAACCTAATCTCAAATCGCCAACCCAACATGTACCTTTGGAGACACCTGTAGTACTCCTTTATAATCACCCATTCGTTGTGACGTTTGGTAGCACCAAAGTGTTCCTCCGTAAACGGAGTTGCATAATCTCATAGTTACAGGAACATGTATAAGTCATGAAGAAAGCAATAGCAACATACTAAGCGATCATGTGCTAGGCTAACGGAATGGGTCATGTCAATCAGATCATTCTCCTAATGATGTGATCCCGTTAATCAAATGACAACTCATGTCTATGGTTAGGAAACATAACCATCTTGATTAACGAGCTAGTCAAGTAGAGGCATACTAGTGACACTGTTTGTCTATGTATTCACACATGTATTATGTTTCCGGTTAATACAATTCTAGCATGAATAATAAACATTTATCATGATATAAGGAAATAAATAATAACTTTATTATTGCCTCTAGGGCATATTTCCTTCAATCAACTTCATCTCATAGAAACAAGCCATCTTCTCCTCCTTCCATTTGATCGCTAATGCCCTTTTCACCTCCACCATTGCAATCAACTCTTATTTTTATGTTGCGTCACCACCATTCGTCTTGACATTCTTTGCATATTTTGATCCATTCTAACGCACATGAGGAATGGTGGGTTCTCTACCAAGTCATCATCATCAACATTGGTGTTGAGCCTTTGCCTCTTTGGTATGGTTTCAAAGTTTCTTCTTGATCCTTTGCCAAGGAAATGGTCACATTTTTATTGTAGTACACCTCAATCCTTTGCCAAAACTTCTCCTTTATTTGGTCGGCACCGACCATGGCATCGAGAGCAATGTTGACCCAAGATTCACACAAACATTCTTCTTCCCCGGTCTTGTAGTTGCACGACCTAGTCCTCTTCTGTTTCCTTGGGTCTCCTCGACCTCCTACACATTTTCCACCACCTTGGCACTTCTCATTTGGGTATGTCGCATTGACATGGCAACCTCATCGAGGCCAAACTTGTGCTTTACATTCAATTTTTCCATGGCAGTGGCAGCATCCTCATTCAATTGCTCACTATTAAAGTAAACAAAGAACCTAGCAATCAATCAAATCATGCATCACTCTCTAAAGAAATTGCAAACCAAAAAGGGAAAAAAAGAAAATAAAACTTCCGGGCATATCCTCGAGCACGGCAGCCTCGCTCATGGTCTCAACCGAATCCAAGTCATCCTTGGATGCCGGAGGTGAAAGGGGTTGTGGCGTGGCAGTAGGAGGTTGCGTAGTAGTCGTCGGCTCCGCGGAAGGTCGAAGGGGATCTTGAAGGTCGTGGTCTCCTTCTTCTTCGCCGCTCCTGTCCTGTTGTTCATAGCCTTGGCGACGCTGTGATTTTTCGGGGGCTTAGGAAAGGACTATAGGCAGGTTGCGGTGGCTTGAGTGACAATAGTTCGCGACGAACCATTGCCAATGACGTTTCTCCCTTGTCATCGTTGTTTCAGTCTTGTGGCACCAAATTCTTCATCGGCTATGGGTCTCTGGCACCGGAGGCGGTGGCCAGGGGTCCAGCAGGGGAGCGTCACTCTATTCCGCCGATCATCGGCCCCGAGCATGACCGGTGTCACGACGAGAGGCGGTAGTGTCAGGGTTGCGGGGAAAGCTGCGGCCGAGCAGGAGGGGGCGTGGCTTTTCTTGAGAATGCCCGCGGCTAGACTAAAACTGCGAAAGTGGGGGAGGTTTTTTTTGGAGGGGGTGCAGATTTGAGGAATTTTTGATTTTAGGGGATCTTAGCAACCACTTTTGTAGTAGTTTTTTGGTTGAGCTGGGCTATTGGTTTTTTGGACCATGAGGTGTTACATCCCCCCTTAGTAGTTGTCATCAACAGAATCTTCAAAGTTAAAATTTAACTACTACTACCTCCATCCTGGTTTATTGGTCCCCGTTGTATTTAGTGTCAAAGTTTGGCATAAATTTAACTAACAAAATGTTTATGTATGTCATAAAAAATTATATCACTGAAAACTATGTTCAAATACGAATCCAACAATATAATTTTTTGTTAACATTCATTAACATTTTGTTAGTTAAACATTTGGTCAAAATTTGATACAAATTACAAAGGGGACCAATAAACCAGGGCGGAGGTAGTAGTTCATATTACTATACATTTATGAATCTCGCAATAATTGTCACGTCACCTTTTGCGCAGAAGTTTTGCTCATATCTCAAAAGGCAACAAAGTCGACAAGAGAAAACAAAAGGTAACAATGGATCAACGCACATAATCTTTCGCATTATTATTGTGAACACACATTTTGGTTGCACAAGCATGCACATAGTTAAACATGACACCGAGATGTCAAAATGTGAGACCTGATCCTCTCAGCTTCTCCTCAACAATGGCATCCAGCTTCTTTGACATCTCTTCCGTCAAGTGGTTTGCCCAGTCACCAACCTTCCCGGTTCTAAAGTAGGAAGAGTTCTCCATTGATACCCCACCAATCCTACCAGTTACTCCTGATGAGTTGACCGGTAAGCTTCTGAGCTTATCGAAGCTACACAGCTGCACTACACCCTCTACAACCCCACATCTCACCTCCTTCTCGGTGAAGGGAACACCGAGGAACTTGGCGAGCATCTTGACGTGCTTGACTGGTTCGGCCACCATCTCCTCATACTTTAAGAAAATAACTTTGTGGCTCGCTGCTATGCTTTTCTTCCAGAACCCAAGGTTGTGCTCCCAGATAGGTCCGTACGGTGATAGCCCCTCAGAAAACGAATCAAATGCTCTGTCAATGGTGTACTTCGTGTGTACCTTGCCGATGAACTGCCATAGGGACATGAACACATCCTTGGGATCGCGGAATAGGTACACAACACGGCAACCGAGGCTGGACACGCACGGAGGCAGCAGTGTGACTGGCATGTGGGTGGCGAGGAGCCTCGAGGAGGCGAGCTTCTCGAGGTCAGCGATAGGGTGGAGCTGGCGGTAGGGCATCTCAAGGAACGGAGGTCCTGAGGGTGGCGGGTGAGCAGCGGGTGGGTGTCACTGGTGGCGGCGTGGTCGAAGCGGTTTGTAACGGTGAAGGCAAGGGCCTTGAGCCAGGTGGTGCCGCACTTCGGGAACGTGACAAGGAGGGTGTCGTCGGGGCGAGCCTTGAAGTGCTCTTGCACCAGCTTGACGCTCTGCATGGCCCGGGGTCGCAGCCAGCAACCTTGATACATGACATAGACTCCTCGCGCCTCCGCAACAAGGCTCTCTCCTTCTTCCTCCGTGCCGCCGCTGCGGTTGCTCTCGCTTTGAGCTTCTTCGGCCATGGCAATTTTTCGAGCTAAGTTGGGGTTGGTGGTTGATTGGTTATGACTTATAAACAGGTCGAGGCATCCAGATCCACGATTGGTAGTATTTGTAAGAGGCCACAGACAAAGGAAAAACGTTAAACTAACTTGGCTGCCCTAGTATTGAATTCTAGGCATGGACCACGAGCTCTACTTGTTATATGTAAACACAAGGCGACACTTGAGCAGCTGAGCTGTACATGAGCAATTTGCGCGCCACACCTAACCCAAGTAGAAAATATATTATTCGAGGCACAGACCTGGTACTCAGTTTAAATCATGAATGTGCATGTGTCAGCTAAACAACAAAACTGATAGAAGCGCAACACCAACCTCTTTTTTCTGTATGGTTACCGTCAGTCAAAATAGGCATCAGTTTTGTCATCCAAGTGCATCTGTTAAAATGATAATACTACTAATATCAGTCCAACAAACATGGTTTTTAAACAAACAAACAAATATGGATAAAAATGGAACTCTACCAACTGCTGGAACACACACATGCGGATACTCAATAGCAGTCAATAAAAAGCATTTTTACGAGTTAGCTGCCCTTTGGATAACAAAGTAAATACCCCTCTGTAAACAAACGTCTTATATTTGTTTACAGAGGAAGTACATAATACATCATGAGTTCAAGACATTTATGCAATGTTTTTCGTCTCTGAGCTGAAAAGCACATGCATATTTCAAATTTAGCTCACCAAAATGTTTATACCAAGTCGGGGTTTCCCATATACACTCCAATTGCACCCCGTGCTTTTTTGATCAAGACTCGGCTGGCCTGCATGCTTGCCAATGATGGTCTTCATCTGCTCCTCAATATCATAAGTGTTGGAGCTGAATCTCTCAATCCTCTTCTTCCTCTTGAAGATGTCTCTCACAACTCACGGAAGAAACACAAGAACAATGGAGACACAGGAATTTTGTTGACGTGCTGCTTCTCACAGCCCAACGTCTTTTTTCTATCTATTTTTCTTGACCAAAGCAAATAGTGGTTACAACTTAAATAGCACCTGCGCACGTGCGTTTCAGCCGCCACACTCGGCCACAACAACCACGTACGCACGTCGGGCTAACAAACCCGAAATCTCTCCACGACCACGATCAATCTAACCCGACTATGCTGCTAACAGCTGCATGCATGCACTAACAAATCAAACCTCAACAAACTTGTCCGGCTCGTCAGGCTTCTACACCATAAGCGACTTGCTGTTTCACACAGCTCTTCAGCATCACGTCCTCCGGCTGCGTAACACAGCCTGACATCTCGCTTCCGTCGCGCGCGCGCCTTGTAGTGAGCTTGCCGGACAATCCCTAACCTGAACTACATGATGCAGAACCAAAGCAAACTAAATGCAGATACAATCAAGATTAAACCTAACATTCTCCTCCTTAATCTTGATCTTCCCTTGTGATGCAGCATTCAGAGAAGAGCCGGCTCGTCCTCGACGCCGAGCAGTGCCTTCTCCTCATTGTTCTTCTTCTTACAGTTATAGCACATCACCAAGGTGAGTTAAATTTGAAATATGTATGTGCACATGGAGCGTAGCGCCGCCCACACATCGGCTGTGGTCTCCTTCTCCACAACTTGCAGCAGCGTCGAGTCGTCGACAGACTGGGAGATGATCGTCATGGCCATCTCCTCCTTGATCTTGACGACCTCCGATGAGGCCTCGCGATCAATGGCACCACACGCACCGTTGGCGCGCAAGAGGTACTTCATCCTCATCGCCCACGCCGCGTAGTTCGTCCTCGTGAGCAGCGGGAATGGGAGCTTCCCCGCCACCGTCGTCGCCGCCATCGCGGCAGCCGTCATTGCCGCCGAGTCGCTCGGCACCAACACTTCACTCGCTGAAGAGCCACGCGGCATCTCACAACATCCTCAACAAACCTGAATCTGATACCAAATGTTGGAGCTGAATCTCTCAACCCTCTTCTTCCTCTTGAAGATGTCTCTCACAACTCACGGAAGAAACACAAGAACAATGGAGACACAGGAATTTTGTTGACGTGCTGCTTCTCACAGCCCAACGTCTTTTCTCTATCTATTTTTCTTGACCAAAGCAAATAGTGATTACAACTATGGCATCATAACTTTGTTGCCTAAGTCGACTGATGCTAATAGAATCCAGCAGTATAGGCCCATTTGTCTATTACGTTGCCCTTACAAACTACTCACCAAAGCTATGGATATTAGAGCTAGCAAATATGCTCATAAATTGTTTAGTATTCAACAGAATGCTTTTATTAAGGGGAGACACATAGTGGATGGAATCCTATCACTTCATGAGGTTCTGCATTATACTCATCTCAAAAAGCAAGTGGGAGTGGTCCTTAAACTTGATTTCGAGAAAGCATATGACAATGTCAATTGAGACTTTTTGCTTGATTGTCATAGGAAGCGTGGGTTTAATTCTAAATGGTGTGGGTGGGTCTCTCAGATCCTAAAAAAGGCACGGAGAGTGTCAAGATCAATGATGAGGTGGGACCTTACATTCAAAGTGCTAAGGGGGTGAGACAGGGGGATCCTCACTCCCCTTTCTTGTTTAATATTGCGGCTGACTGCCTGACCAAAATGGTACTCACGGCTCAAAAGAATGGTCTCATTAAAGGGTTAGCTGCAGATCTTATTGAGGATGGTGTTGGCATCCTGCAATACGCGGATGACACGGTGCTTTGTTTTGAGCATGATATTGACAAAGCTGTAAATATCAAACTCTTGCTATATCTCTTCGAACTCATGTCTGGGCTTAAGATCAATTTTGAGAAGAGTGAGATATTCGGTATCGGGGGGATAATGATACTGATTTGGTTTATACCAACATGTTTGGCTGTCAAGTGGGCATACTTCCTATGAAATATCTGGGAGTCCCCGTTACTTACTCTGCACTCAAGAATGCGGATCTAGATTTCCTTGACGGTAAAATGATCAAAAAGCTTGATGCCTGGGTAGCTTATGCGGCATCTTCTGGAGCCAGACTGACGTTGTTAGGGTCCAGTTTGGATGGAATCCCCTCTTTCCTCATGTCAATGTTCCTCTTCAATAAAACTTTTATTGAGAAGCTGGATAAACATCGCAGACGTTTCTTTTGGAGGAGAAAAAAATAAGAAACGTGGGTACCATATGGTTAAGTGGACGAGAATATGTCGTTCGAAAAAAAATTGGGGGGCTAGGGATTAAAGATCTCCATAAACAAAATATTGCCCTACTCGTTAAGTGGTGGTGGAAATTAGAAACGAGTGATGGACTATGGCAGCGTATAGTAAGAGCTAGATACTTCAGGAACAAAACAGTGGCTAACATTCAGAGCCGCTTTTCGGACTCCCCCTGTTGAAAAGCGATTATGAAGGTCAAGGATTCATATATGGCGGGTAGAAAAATTAAGATCGAAAGTGGAAACCTTGCTAGGGTCTGGTATGACCTGTGGGTTGAGAATATTGCGTTGAAAGATCGCTTTCCTGATCTATTTAGTATATGCCAGGAGCAGGAATGCACTGTTGCATCCTGGGCGGCAAGCAATTATGAACTTGGCTTTAGACGTAGACTGGTTGGGGTGTTGAGCGAGCAGTGGGCTTGGATGGTTATGGAAGCTAAAAAACTGTCGTTGAACGACTCCCCAGATAAAATTCTGTGGGCCTTTGGCAGTAAAGGGAAATTTACTACTAAATCCTTATATGAATGGTTGGAAAGGAATTTATCAGGTCCTAACTATAAGATGGTGTGGAAAGCACCTATCCCGCTGAAAATTAAAATCTTCTTTTGGCAGCTGTTTCAGAATGCAGTTCTTACTCGTGATAACATGCGTATTAGGAACTGGCCTGGAAATCACATGTGCTCCTTCTGTACTGACGTTGAAACAGCAAATCATTTGTTCTTTACCTGTTCGCTTGCTCATTCGGTATGGGGAGTGTTGGGCATGACGGCTGGGGCATCTTGTTGTCCTCATTCTCTTTGGCAAAGCTTCGCTTGGCTTTATAAGTTCTTTCCGGGCAGGAAAATTTTTACATGATGATTATTGTTGCAATATGCTGGGGGATTTGGACCCTCCGCAATAAAGTTACATTTGATAATCATGTTGTTCATTCTCCTCTGGAGGCTGTTTTCACTGCATGCTCGTTTTTGTTGTACTGGGCAGGTTTGCTAAAGGAAGAAGAAAAGGTGAAACTCCAGGCTGGAGTGAAGAGGTTGGCCCAGCGGCTGCTGCGCTAGCGGACAGATCTCTTCCTCGAGGCAGGCTCCTCTTAGGAGACAGAGATGGGATCCAGATTGGTTAGAGGAGTTCAGCGTTCGGTCCTTTTGCTTACCACCTCCCACTGGGGTTTGATGCCCGCTGGATTTATGTCTCCTGGTAGTGGTTCGCTTAGTCGCAGAAGTTTATCAGCATGCATCATCCTGGGACCTTGGTTTTCGTTGGGCTGAGGCTTGTGAGTGTCATCAGGTTTTCGCCCCATGGCGGATGGTCCGTTCCAGGATTATCCTGCGGTGGGTTTCTTGATGATGCGCCAACTCGCTCTCCCCTTTCAGTTTCATTAGTGCTCAAGGCTTTTTCTTCATTTTGTTGTAGTGGTTGGACTCTAAACAAATTGGATACAGACTGATGTATTTCCGTTGACTGTGAAATTAATGGAAAGGGGTTGAGAGCCCGGTTGGAAAAAAAAAACTTAAATAGCACCCGCGCACGTGCGTTTCAGCCGCCACACTCGGCCACAACAACCACGTACGCACGTCGGGCTAACAAACCCGGAATCTCTCCACGACCACGATCAGTCTAACCCGACTATGCTGCTAACAGCTGCATGCATGCACTAACAAATCAAACCTCAACAAACTTGTCCGGCTCGTCAGGCTTCTACACCATAAGCGACTTGCTGTTTCACACAGCTCTTCAGCATCACGTCCTCCGGCTGCGTCACACAGCCTGACATCTCGCTTCCGTCGCGCGCCTTGTAGTGAGCTTGCCGGACAATCCCTAGCCTGAACTACATGATGCAGAACCAAAGCAAACTAAATGCAGATACAATTAAGATTAAACCTAACAATAAGTGTTGTTGCAAGCTGTAATATGCAAACACTTGCTTGAGTGTTGACAGATGCTTGATGCCGGAAGGTAAATCTTCGCCATTTTTCACTAGAGAAACAATGAATTCAAGCGACAACTTTTTGATCTTCTGCATGGCCTCTGGTTCAAATCTGAGACATGGCTTATCATGATGAAATGCGAAGTTCGTTAGAGCATCTCCAACGGCCGCGCTATATAAGCGCCGCGCTGAAAAAGTAATGCTTTTAGCGCGCACTATCGCTCCGGGTGCTCCAGCGGACGCGTAAAAATCGCGCGCGCGGCATATCTAATTCAGCGCACGGGCGGAAACGCCATCGCGTGCCGTCTATTTGTTGCACCCGCTCCCACGCGCTGGACTCTCGAGCGCTCGCTCGCAACTCCACCTACCCATCCAGCCGCTGCCGCCGTCGCCGCCCGCGCCACCCCATTTCTTCCGGCGACCGTTCCGGCGCTTCCCCGGTCTCTCCTCGCGCGGCCGCGGCTTCCTCCTTCTCCCTCTAGTCAGCGCTGCCCGTCGCGTGCGGCATTCCTCCGACGAACAACGCCCGGCAGCCCACTGCCGCTTGGCGCCCGCAAGGTATTCGACAAAAAGCCCGCAAGGTATGTATTGCTTCCAACTTCATATTTTTACATGAATTTTGGTGCATGTTGTCTGTAGTTTTTTATAGCCTAGTTTTGAACATTGTAGATGAGATCGTCATATGATTCTTCCGAAGAAGAATTTGATATGGAAGAGAGGAGGATCTTGCAATGATCCTAGCTATGCACATCAATAAAAAACCGAAGCACGGTGGTTCGGTTATGGGTCGGCAAAAAATTTGGAGGGATAGGATCGATGCCCACAATAGATTGATGAGGCACTATTTTGTGAAGAATCCCACATACCCCGAGTCGTACTTTCGTCGCCGGTTTAGGATGAGCACCGAGTTGTTCAGGCGCACTGCAGAGAAACTAGCGAGCCGTGACCGTTTTTTTCAGCAGAGGAGGAATGCCGCCGGAGAGCTTGGCATAGCACCTTTCAGAAGGTGGCAGCCGCTTTGCGTATGCTGGCATACGGTATCCCCACTGATCTAGTTGACGAACACTTGGCCATGGGTGAGAGCGAAGCCATCATGTGTGTCCAGCGCTTCGCAGTCGTAATTGTGCAAGTGTTTGGCCCGGAGTATTTGAGATCTCCCAATGCTGAAGACGTTGCAAGGCTATTGGAGATTAACAAAGCTCGCGGGTTCCCAGGTATGCTTGGCGCAATAGATTGCATGCATTGGAGTTGGAAGAATTGTCCAAAGGCATGGCATGGCCAATTCCACGGACAAAAAAAGGGTTTCACTATAATCCTTGAAGCGGTGGCCGATCAAGAGACTTGAATTTGGCATGCTTTTTTTGGAATGCCTGGATCTTTGAATGACATCAACGTTGTCAACCGGTCACCACTGATGAATAATATTGCAAATGGTGAACTGCCACCGGTGCAGTTTGTTGCTAATGGTCGTACATACAACTATGGCTACTATCTTGCGGATGGCATCTACCCAAAATGACAAACATTTGTGAAGCCATTGAAAAAACCGGAAGGTAAGAAATATTTGATTTCCACAATGCTCAGGCGGCGGCTAGAAAAGATGTGGAAAGAGCTTTTGGGATTTTGCAAGCCCAATTTGCTATTGTGAGGGGACCGGCTAGATTTTGGGATCAACAAATGCTTTGGTACATTATGCACGCTTGTGTGATCATGCACAACATGATCATCAAGAATGAGCGTGGCCAAGCTGTAGACTACTCTCACTATGAGCTTTTGGGACATCTCGTGCGAGTGCGGCGGAGGGCTGAAAGGGTGGCCCGTTTTGTTGTCTTCTATCATGTCATTCGACATCCGGAAGCGCATAATAATCTTCAGAAGGATCTCATTGAGGAGTAGTGGGCTTGGAATAGCCGCCAAAGAGCATCATAATTTGTGCGTTTGATATTGTATTGTTGAACTATTTGTTGTATTTGATAAAAGATAATATTTATTTGAGTTGTAATAATAATAGATTGAACTATTTATATTGATTTATTTTGCTTGTGTTTGATCTTCCAGCATGTGTTTGAAGCGCATATATTATTTGTGCGAGAGCACGCGCGCTGCATTTTAACGCGCCTGCTTGAGCTACGCGCACGCTGCATTTTAGCGCGGCTGCTGGAGCCAGCGCTGCGGGCCGCATCAAACCTTGCGATGGGCGCGCCGCAAACCAGTTTTTAGCACGCCGCGAGTTGGGCGGCTGTCGGAGATGCTCTTAGAGCATCTCCAACAAACGCGCTAAACTAGCGCCACGCCGCAAATTAGGCCATTTTAGCGTGCGCGCAACGCGGCGGGTGGCTCCAGCGGGCGCGCAAAAACCGCGCGCGCAATAACGAGTTGGGCGCGCGGTCGGATACGGTATCCCGCGCGGTGTATTTGGGGCGCCCGCTTCCACGCGCGGCACACTCGAGCGCTCGCACCGCACTCTCTCCTCTCCGCCTCCTACGCCCCGCGCGCGCCGGCGCCGGCGAACTTCACCATGGACGCACGCGTCGGCACCCCGCTCACCCCATTGTACAGCCGCGACCCCTCCCCCGCCGCCGCCGCCGCCGGAAACCCTAGCGCTGGGAGCGTTGGCATCGCCACCGCCGGAGCTCCGCCGAGTATCGGCCTCGCGCGCAGCCTCTTCTTGCCGCCGCGATGACCACGGCGGCGGGGGCGTCACGTCGGCACCGTCCTGTGCCGCCGCCGCACCCTCGAAGCTCCCCAATGCGGCGCGGCCGAAGAAGGCAAGACATCCGCGAAGAAGAATAAGGCGGCGGACGGCTCCGGCAGCTCGAAGGCGAGGGGAAAGAAGCTTGCAGGGCGTTTGACGGGCGCGGCGGCTACCAAAGCGCCGGCGAGCTCACTCGTTGAGCCGGCCGCCGACCCACACCACGTGTTCGACGAAATGCCCCCAAGGTAAAAAAAAATCCAACTTTTATTTTCTTGTTATTTTTTCAATGCATCATCATATAGATAGCTTATTTGCATTGTTCAAAAAACTTTGTAGTCTCAACGATGATGCATACATGTCAACTATGGGTGTTGGGTCCAACAATTCACATTGGTCTCAAAACAATGACATTCATTTCGAAGACCATGAGTTTGAGGTGGACGAGGAGGGTGAGGGCATTGTCGACGCGCCGAAAGGAAGAGCGGGCAATTACACCAACAAAGATGACATCTTACTATGCAATACTTGGTTGCAAGTGTCGAGGGATCCATCCGTTGGAGGCATCAAAGTAGAGACGCTTATTGGGGGCGAATGAAAGAACACTTTGATGCTCACAGCGTGAGTGGAATTGACCGCTCCGAGAGATCACTTCGGTCCCGATGGCCGACAATCAACTCGGATTGTCAAAAGTGGGCGGCCGCACAAAAGACAGTTGACAAGATTAACCCAAGTGGCACAAATGAGGATGATAGAGTGTGTGAGGAGGCACTTCTGGCGGCCGCGCTAAACCAACCGAAACGCGCGCGGCATACTAGTTTTTAGCGCGCGGTGCGAAGTGCGGCCGTTGGAAATGCTCTTATAGCAGGAAACCACCCAGCAGCGATGACGATCTTTTGTCCAGGAACTGAACGGACAGAAAACTGAAGATCGACAAGGAACGGTAGCTTCCCGAGAATCTCCAACCCGTCCTTCTGGAGCACGTGAACACGAAGCCCCACACGGGTGAGGCTGTCAAGGGATGCAATCCATGCTGGAACTGCACTGAAAGAGCACATCAGCAGATGAAGCCTCTCCAGACTTCGTGGAGCGGGTTCCCAGTAGCATGCGCCAGGAATAAAGAGAGAAAGCCAAGGACCGGAGGTTGCAGCCGAGATTGACTAGGGAGGTCACCGAAGCTTCATTACGTTCAGCTGCAACCTCTGTATCTGGTAGCTTAGTGGAAGATCCATTATATTTGTTAGCTCGCCGAGAGCTCGAAGCCTATCCATGGGACACCCTGCAACATCCAAGGCACGCAGAGTGCGGAGAGATCTCATGTTACCCATTCCGTCGGGCAGCTCAGCATTGCCTGGAACTCGAAGACATCCGACCGAACATCAAGCAGGTTGCCATTCAGTTCCAGTACGTGTCTTCAGATGTTTCAGTGTTCGTATTTGATCAGGCAGTTTGACCAGGTATTTCCATGACGAAGCCTTCTGCGATCCATTGCCTCAACAAATGATCCTTCCTAATGATAGAATTCTCAGGAAATGTAACAAGATAAAGCATGCATGTCTTAAGATCATGAGGGAGATCATTATAGCTAAGATTTAGGACATGGTCCATCCATCTGAAAGCAGGGTTCTCCTCCAACATGGAACCTAAAGAACTTAATACCATCTCCCGTTTTGTCCTTAGCATAACTTGTTGACTAGCCAACAGGCTAGCTATGCTTATTATGGCCAAAGGCACACCTCCACATTTCCTTAAAATTTCCTCTGAAATTTTCTCAAAATGCTCAGGACAAGTATCTTCTGTACCAAAAACTCTCCTGAAAATAATCCTCTTGAGTCTTCGTTGTTGAGATGCTCAATCTTATAAATACGGTCATGGCGATGATTGCAACAAGCAGCAGCTACATTCTCAATTCGAGTAGTCGTTATAATTCTACTGCCAAGATCATTCTGTGGAAACATGTACTGAATACTATTCCAAGCTTCTGTACTCCATATATCGTCAATCACAATAAGGTACCTGAGACAATTTTATGAAAACAAGTATTTGTCATATTCTCACATAGTATCAGAAGTGCTGGACAAAAACTATCTGCCAAGCTAGTACTACCTAGGCAAGCTCTGTAAAAAAATGTTAAATACTTCTCAGGAACTAATGAGCTTGGAGGGGGGAAATCATTGCCCTCCACGATCTAGTTTTAATGAGCCATTCTTAATTATCTGTGAAACCAAACAATATTTTCTGAAACTATTGGATTTGCAGTTGTTACTGCACATCATTATTCAATCTTTATTGTTTCATTATGATGCCATATAGGAAGAAACATGTGATTCAGATGCTATGTATATAGATAAACATGAAGAATGCAGTCATAACTAAGTTCTTGCTAGGTAAAAAAGAACAGTTCTTGCAATGTGGGATGTGATTAGCAAACTGGACTTGTTTGACATGCCTTTTGGTTAATTTTTATATTGGACTGCTAGAAAATTGTAAGTTCAAATTTTAGAATTTTGTGAAAATAACTAAAACAAATGAGCTAGCAAGTAGGGAGTTCTAGCAGAGCATGACTTGGGGAGCAGGAAATTAGCAAAGGTGTGGTGTTGGAAACTAGGTATTTGGTCCAACTGTTGCTTGGTACAGTACGGGAAGACTCGGACTCGGAGATGTCTCGAACTTTTCTGAAAAAGGAGATGTCTCGAATTAGCTTGCTTCATTTTCTATTTGTCAGGAAGTTAGCCAACAGGGAGACTTCATTTTGTCTTACCTTCTAATAATCTCTATTACTATCATACTACTCCCTGTGTCCCAAAATAAGTGTCTCAATTTTAGTACAAATTTGTACTCTTATTTTGGGACGGAGGGAGTATATTATATTGTTTGGTGTTCCTGTTCATGCTTATGCTTAGAAAACAAGGTCTATGTCAAATGTTCCCAAAATTCTTCTTAATGAAGGGACAGGTTTTAACCAGGTTTCTTGAAGACAAACAAAATGAAAGGAAGTGTCACCTCTTGTGTCGCAAGCATTCCGTGACCTTTCGAATCAATTGCTCTTTCTCCCATGTTTCTGATGGGCGAAACTCGGCAGGGTTGACCTGAGACAGTATGTCCTTCATAAGCCTTTTGATATCGGGCGTACTGGACATGGAGGTTTATGCACGGCACTGGAACTTGGCTTCAATCTTCCGGTACACTTCCATGGCAAGTGTTGTCTTCCCCAACCCTCCAAATCCAACAACGGACACCGCCTTGAGCTCCTTTTCCTTGTCATCCAAGAGGCGGATAATCTTGTCCCTTGGCCTGTCGATCCCCACGAGACCCCCGGACTCGCCGTAGAGCGCGGACAGCCGAGCGTCCACCGGGGAGGACTCCGGCCGCTTGCCCATGGAGGCGGGGCCGGGATCGCCATGGACGAGACTGTACCTTTTGGTGCGCTCGGCCTCCTCGACGACGCGAGCTTTGAGGGCCTCGATTCGCTTGCCGATCTGGTGGCGCGCCCGCAGCTGCCCGAGCTTGTCCGCGGCGCCACGCATGAACCCTTCATCGGCGTCGCCGCGGCCGAGGTGGTGGATGAAGACGTCGATACTGCACGAGAACTCCCGGCCATCAGGACTAGCCACAAGCCACCTGAGCGCCGCGCCGCTACAGCTCGCGGTCGCGAGCACCACTGGGCTACGGGCTACGGCGAGGGCGAGTGGATCTTCTGGATGCGCTTGTTGGGGTGTGTAGGGTGGCCGGCTGAGGGAGAGAGAGATGGAGAAACAGCGAGGACCGGAGAACCGAGGACGCGCTTTTGACTTTTGACGCACAACGGCACGAGAACGTGAACGTGTAGTTGATTTTTTTTTTCCGAAAACGTGTACTTGAATTCGTCTTGGGATAAAATTTCGGTTCTGCTAAATCTCATCTAGATTAGATTTAACTATGTCATTTTATTTATTTATTTTGCGGGGGAACTATGTCACATCTAACTCTTTGCCCATTGGATCTAGTGCTGTAAAATCTCGTGCTATTTTCTGATCCGTTGTTGTTTGTGTCGTGCGCGCATCACGTTTGATAGTTGGCCCTTTTTTTTTCTCCAGCCCGTTTGTGTGTCTGCGTGGCCGTGGCCATTGTACTACTTTTGGCCTGCTAGGTTTTTCTGTTGCTTTTTATTTTGTGGGATGGAGGGGGAGAAAGGGAATTTCCTATTCGCCGCTTATTGTGGCAAGTTGTCGCGCCTTCGCACAGGGCGCAGCTCACCCTGGGCCGGCCCATTTGCGGTCGTTCCCTTCTCGCGATCGTGTCGCTTCTCGAAAACAGCAAAAACAGTTTGCACCAGGGATCGAACCCAGCACCTCCTGTAGTAGTACACGCCACGCTAGCCACCGCGACTGTCTTGTGCAAGTTAACGAAGCACAACGCGAAATTTAGAGAAACACACATCGGCGACAAAACCTTAAACCAGTTCACGGAATTGCCAAAAAACTTTTGTTCCTTCTACATTTTTTTTCAGGTTTCACTACTAGACAATCCGTCTCAATGACAATACGTGAGTAGCCTTTCTCCACAGCACATACCGGTGCATCCCGGCATGTTGTCAGTTCTAGAACGAAAGGCTCATACATAGCATTATACCTCCGACACTGCCCAAACCGAAACTGGCCCTCGTGGTTCCCTATGACCACACATGTACCCATGCAGCCATTGGCACTGTCCGTTGCACCGTCTGTATTTAACTTGGAGACCTCCTATATGGCGCGTGGGCGCCCCCAGTCGCGGCAACGCGCACCCTGTTGGGACGGCCCATGCACGGGGCGGGTGCCCCGTTTTTCGTTTTTGTTTTCTACTTTTCCTTTTTTATTTTTTATTTTTGTTTTATTCTATATTAAAATAATTCAGGATTGGTTCTAAAATTCAAAACATCGTGAATTGTCATAAAAACAGTTCCTGAATTCAAAAACTGTTTGCGATACAAAAGAATGAACTTTTTTTCATTTAAATGAACATTTATTTATTTTGATGTAAAAAATTATGAGCATATTGTAATAATCATTAACATTTTTTATATTTCATGAACATTTTTTAATTCAATGAACAATTTTTTAACTTGATGAACAAAATTTGTTTTCAAGAACATTTTTTTGAGAAATGGATGAACAAATTTTGAGTTTGATGGACCTTTTTGAAAATGATGAACAACATTTTAATTTAATGAACATTTTTAGGTCTATGAATATTTTTTAAATCTGATGAACAAAAAAATTGAATTTGATGAACATTTTTTGAATTGTTGAACTTTTTTACATTGATGAACATTTTATGAATTCAAAGAACAAAAAAGTGTTAGTGAATTGAAATAAAATTCGCAAAAAAATGAATAATTAAAGATGAAAAAGATGAAAGGAAAAAAGAAAAATCTGAGGGATCTCGCACCCCACATGGGCCGGCCCAGAAGGCGCGTGGTGAGCCAGAAGGGTGCGCGCCATGGCGCTAGGGGGCGCCGTACGCGCCATATAGGATTCGCCTTTAACTTGAGCCACCCGTTCTCTGGCGCCCCCCAAACATACAAGGTCTCGGTTACTTTTGATTCTCACGTACCGTTGCGTTGAATAAACAAAGAAATAAAAAAAAGGTAAACCTGGAACGGAAACTCATAGTCACACACGGAAAACCAATCGCAGGTGGGTTGCAGGAGGAGTCAAAATCGAGAAAAAAAATGCAACGCGAGCCCATGACAAATTTCTGCACGGATCTAATAGCAACTGGAAAACGCTAACCTTCAGCGCTCTTGCATCCGCCGTGCGTGGAGCCGTTGGATCACTTTTGATCCGATAGACCACATGTACCAATAAATTATACGCCTCGCGTCCGCCGCCCTTAGAAGCCAACTACGTATGGATTAGTCCCACCCACCGTATGTATTAGTAGGATCCTGTAACATCCTTCATCTTTCTGAAACATGGGGAATGTTGCAGTGGCAACACGGCTTTGAGAGCCAACCACATGTGGATTAGTCTCACCCACTGTATGTCTTATGATTTTGCAACAACCTTCATGTTTCTGAAACATGTGAATGTTGCAGTGGCAACACGACGATGTGGATAAAAAATTTCTGCAACATTATCCTTGTTGCAAGAAAAATCTACAACACAGCCTTTGTTGTAAATGTTTTCTGCAACATGACGCCTGTTGCAAAAACTTCGGCAACAAAACCTATGTTGCAAAAGTGGGAAAAGTGAAGAACGACCCTTGACTCAGGTTTACAACAGATTTGACGGCTCGCGAGGCGAACGGTTTTTTAAAAACATCAGCCGGTCAACGCGTAGCACACCGATCGATCTTTAAATTTTTCGCAACAAGACCTTGTTGCAAAAAAATGCAACAAGACCTATGTTGCAAAAAAAATAAAAAAGTACATGTTCGTGTCGCGTGATCTTTAAAATTCTGCAACAAGACCTTTGTTACGAAAAAAAATCTTAAGCAAGATCTCTGTTGCAGAAAATTTTAAAAATACGGTTGATCTTTAAAATTTCTGCAACAAGATCTTTATTGCGAAAAACTCCTGTAATAAGATCTTTGATGCAAAAAACTAAAAAAACACGCTCGGGTGATTGCTACAAGCAGACAGTTGCGGAAACAACACTCTTGTTGCAAAGGATGGTTGCTTACATTGCTAGATCCGACAGTCATTAATGTGTCCATCCAATGGTCAGCGAGGCGGCGGATCCTTTTTCAATTTCGGCCGGCAGACGCGTAGCGTCGCCCATAGTAATTCCTCATGTGGTAGAAAACTTAGATGTGCAATATTAAATTCTCATCTAGATGTGATTCAGCATAACTGTTTTAGAAACTAGTAAATGTGTACGATGCAATGCACGTAAATATCAAGCAAAAGATTAATTGCACGTTGATATTACGTAGAAAATCAATTGCACTTAAATATTAGGTAGGATATCAATTACTACAAGTTAATTGCATGGATAGTCTATATTTGGTATTATGATATTAGTTGGGAACTAAACATGTAGTGTTCGCCATTGGAGCAATAGAGGTCGTTGGGTTGACACTGTTTGATGGCCAGGATTTGTTGGATCTGTCCCTTTGGGTCTTTTTATAGAGAATATAGAGATAGATAGGATGCGGAGTGTCTAATCCCGAGCTCAAATGCTCCATGATGAACAGTGAAATCAAAAAATTGGACTTTTTTTCTGTGCCAAACAAATGTTTTGTGTTCCTGATAAATTCATCATGAAATAACATTCTTGGAGGTCTTAAAAAAACAAAATTGATGCTCCAAAAATTCTACTTATGAAAGAATTTTGGTGTATTTTTTTTTTATTTTTGTCATAAATTGCAGTAACGTCATTTCATGATGAAAATTTTGAAGCACTCAAAACATTTGTCAGAGTTCGCACCAAAAAATTTGGAAACTTTTTGTTTTTCATTATGTTCATATTTACTGTTCATCCTGGGCTCAAATGAGCTCCTGAGTAGAAGAGGACTTTCGATATGGATAGAACTTTCATCATCAGCATCCGGCTTAGAGCATCTACCATCACAACTTGCAACCGTGACCTCCTGTACATTAGCACTTGGTCATCCCTCAAATGTTCGCGTCCACGGCTGTATCTCTCATACCAAAACCCTCAATTTCATACAATCTGCATGCAACGTTAAAAATAACATACATAGTTCATCTAGATCGACACACGTAACATAAGGGACTTCACATACATATCGCTCACCCCGCACGCCCTGGGGATGGGGAGTGCTGTCTGAGCTCGTGAGTCCCACGTAACTCCGATTAGCATTTTTTTCAATGTTAAAAAATCCTATAGATCTAGAAACCCCAGAAAGAAACCTAGAACTTTCACGTCGCCGCTGCAAGCCTCTGTTTTGAAATGATCTCATCTGGAGGCCTTCTCTGGCAGCCTGCCAAAGGGGGAAATCATCATCGGAGACCATCTTCATCATCCCGACGATCTCCATGACGAGGAGGGAGTAGTTAACCCTCGGGGCTGAGGGTATGTACCAGTAGCTATGTGTTTGATCTCTCTCTCTCTCTCTCTCTCTCTCTCTCTCTCTCTCTCTCTCTCGTGTTCTTGATCCGGCACAATCTTGATGTACCATGAGCTTTGCTAATATAGTTGGATCATATGGTGTTCTTTCCTCTCTATCCTTGTTGTGCTGAATTGAGTCTTGCTCTTTGAGGTTTCGTTATGTCGGATTGAATATTGGCTTTGAGATCACTTGGTCATGTGGATACTGAAGGAAATATGCCCTAGAGGCAATAATAAAGTTATTATTTATTTCCTCATATATCATTATAAATGTTTATTATTCATGCTAGAATTGTATTAACCGGAAACATGATACATGTGTGAATACATAGACAAACATATAGTCACTAGTATGCCTCTACTTGACTAGCTCATTAATCAAAGATGGTTATGTTTCCTAACCATAGACATGTGTTGTTATTTGATTAATGAGATCACATCATTAGGAGAATGATGTGATTGACATGACCCATTCCGTTAGCCTACCACTTGATCTTAGTATATTGCTATTGCTTTCTTCATGACCTATACATGTTCCTGTAACTATGAGATTATGCAACTCCCGTTTACCGGAGGAACACTTTGGGTGCTACCAAACGTCACAACATAACTGGGCGATTATAAAGGAGTACTACAGGTGTCTCCAAAGGTACATGTTGGGTTGGCGTATTTCGAGATTAGGTTTTGTCACTCCGATTGTCGGAGAGGTATCTCTGGGCCCTCTCGGTAATGCACATCACTATAAGCCTTGCAAGCAATGTAGCTAATGAGTTAGTTACGGAATGATGCATTACGTAACGAGTAAAGAGACTTGCCAGTAACGAGATTGAACTAGGTATTGGATACCGACGATCAAATCTCGGGCAAGTAACATACCGATGACAAAGGGAACAACGTATGTTGTTATGCGGTTTGACCGATAAAGATCTTCGTAGAATATGTAGGAACCAATATGAGCATCCAGGTTCCGCTATTGGTTATTGACCGAGAATAGTTCTAAGTCATGTCTACATAGTTCTCGAACCCGTAGGGTCCGCACGCTTAACGTTACGATGACAGTTTTATTATGAGTTTATAAGTTTTGATGTACCGAAGATTGTTCGGAGTCCCGAATGTGATCACGGACATGACGAGGAGTCTCGAAATGGTCGAGACATAAAGATTGATATATTGGAAGCCTATATTTGGATATCGGAATGGTTCCGGGTGAAATCGGGATTTCTTAGGAACACCGGGTTACCGGAACCCTCCCGGGGGATAATGGGCCTTAGTGGGCCATGAGGGAGAAGAGGAGGGCGGCCGGGGCAGGCCGCGCCCCCTCCCTCCTAGTCCGAATAGGACAAGGAAAGGCGGCGCCCCTTTCCTCTTTCCCTCCCCTTTCCTTCTCCAACAAGGCAGAGGGGAGTCCTACTCCGGTGGGAGTAGGACTCCTCCAGCGCACCCTTGGGGGCGGCCGCACCTCCCTCCCTCCTTTATATCTGGGGCAGGGGGCACCCCATGACACACAAGTTGATCTACGGATCGTTCCTTAGCCGTGTCGGTGCCCCTCCACCATTTTCCACCTCGGTCATATCGTCGCGGAGTTTAGGCGAAGCCTGCGCGATAGAGCATTATCATCGCCACCACGCCGTCATCTTGTGGAACTCATCCCGACACTTTGCTGGATCGGAGTCGGGGATCGTCATCGAGCTGAACGTGTGCTGAACTCGGAGGTGCCGTACATTCGGTACTTGGATCGGTCGGATCGTGAAGACGTACGACTACATCAACCGCGTTGTCATAATGCTTCCGCTTAAGGTCTACGAGGGTACATGGACAATACTCTCCCCTCTCGTTGCTATGCCATCACCATGATCTTGCGTCTGCGTAGGAAATTTTTTGAAATTACTACGTTCCCCAACAGTGGCATCCGAGCCAGGTTTTATGCGTAGATGTCATATGCACGAGTAGAACACAAGTGAGTTGTGGGCGATACAAGTCATACTGCTTACCAGCATGTCATACTTTGGTTCAGCGGTATTGTGAGATGAAGCGGCCCGAACCGACATTACGGCTTACGCGAGACTGGTTTCACCGTTGCGAGCACTCGTGCTTAAAGGTGACTGGCGGGTGTCTGTCTCTCTCACTTTAGTTGAACCAAGTATGGCTACGCCCGGTCCTTGCGAAGGTTAAAACAGCACCAACTTGACAAACTATCGTTGTGGTTTTGATGCGTAGGTAAGAACGGTTCTTGCTCAGCCCGTAGCAGCCACATAAAATTTGCAACAACAAAGTAGAGGACGTCTAACTTGTTTTTGCAGGGCATGTTGTGATGTGATATGGTCAAGACGTGATGCTATATTTTATTGTATGAGATGATCATGTTTTGTAACGAAGTTATCGACAATCGGCAGGAGCCATATGGTTGTCGCTTTATTGTATGAAATGCAAGCATACTGTAATGCTTTACTTTATCACTAAGCGGTAGCGATAGTCGTAGAATCATAAGATTGGCGAGACGACAACGATGCTACGATGGAGATCAAGGTGTCGCGCCGGTGACGATGGTGATCACGACGGTGCTTGGAGATGGAGATCACAAGCACAAGATGATGATGGCCATATCATATCACTTATATTGATTGCATGTGATGTTTATCCTTTATGCATCTTATCTTGCTTTGATTGACGGTAGCATTTTAAGATGATCTCTCACTAAAATTATCAAGAAGTGTTCTCCCGAGTATGCACCGTTGTGAAAGTTCTTCGTCTTTGAGACACCACGTGATGATCGGGTGTGATAGGCTCTACGTTCAAATACAACGGGTGCAAAACAGTTGCGCACGCGGAATACTCAGGTTAAACTTGATGAGCCTAGCATATAACAGATATGGCCTCGAACACGGAGACCGAAGGTCGGCGTGAATCATATAGTAGATATGATCAACATATTGATGTTCACCGTTGAAACTACTCCATCTCACGTGACGATCGGACATGGTGTAGTTAATATGGATCACGTAATCACTTAGAAGATTAGAGGATGTCTATCTAAGTGAGAGTTCTTAAGTAATATGATTAATTGAACTTAAATTTATCATGAACTTAGTACCGATAGTATTTTGCTTGTCTATGTTTTATGTAGATAGATGGCTCGCGTTGTTGTTCCGTTGGATTTTAATCGTTCCTTGAGAAAGCAAAGTTGAAAGATGATGGTAGCAATTACACGGACTGGGTCCATAACCCGAGGATTATCCTCATTGCTGCATGAAGAATTACGCCCTGGAAGCACCGCTGGGTGCCGAGCCTGCTCTCTTGATGCAACCAGCGGCGTTAAGAACATCTGGCGAGCAAAGTTGATGACTACTCGATAGTTCGATGTGCCATGCTTTACGGCTTAGAACCGGGCCTTCAACGACGTTTTGAGCGTCATGGAGCATATGAGATGTTCCAGAGTTGAAGTTAATATTTCAAGCAAATGCCCGGATTGAGAGATATGAAGTCTCCAATAAGTTCTATAGCTGCAAGATGGAGGAGAATAGTTACGTCGGTGAACACATACTCAAAATGTGGGTATAATAATCACTTGATTCAAGCGGGAGTTAATCTTCCGATGATAGTGTCATTGACAGAATTCTTCAATCACGCCACCAAGCTACAAGAGCTTCGTGATGAACTATAATATGCAAGGGATGGACAAGTCTATTCCGAGCTCTTCGCAATGCTAAAAGCAGCGGAGGTAGAAATCAAAAGGAGCATCAAGTGTTGATGGTTAACAAGACCACCAGTTTCAAGAAAAGGGCAAAGGAAGAAGAAGGGAACTTCAAGAAGAACAGCAAACAAGTTATTGCTCAAGAGAAGAAACCCAAGTCTGGACCTAATCCTGAGGATCGAGTGCTTCTCCGCAAGCAGGATCGACCTTCGAAGCGGAACTGCCCCAAGTATTTGGCGGATAAGAAGGATGGCAAAGTAAACAAAGGTATATGTGATATACATGTTATTGATGTGTACCTTACTAATACTCGCAGTAGTACTGGTATTTGATACTGGTTACATTGCTAATATTTGCAACTTCGAAACAGAACTACTAATTGCGAAGATTGGCTAAGAGAGAGGTGACGATCTGGCGTGGGAAATGGTTCCAAAGTCGATGTGATCGCGGTCGGCACGCTACCTCTACATCTACCATCGGGATTAGTTTTAGACCTAAATAATTGTTATTTGGTGCCAGCGTTAAGCATGAACATTATATCTGGATCTTGTTTGATGCGAGGCGGTTATTCATTTAAGTCAGAGAATAATGGTTGTTCTATTTATATGAATAATATCTTTTATGGTCATGCACCCTTGAAGAGTGGTCTATTTTTATTGAATCTCGATAGTAGTAATACACATATTCATAGTGTTGAAACCAAAAGATGCAGAGTTGATAATGATAGTGCAACTTATTTGTGGCACTGCCGTTTAGGTCATATCGGTATAAAGCGCATGAAGAAACTCCATATTGATGGACTTTTGGAATCTCTTGATTATGAATCACTTGGTACTTGAACCGTGTCTCATGGGCAAGATGACTAAAACGCCGTTCTCGGAACTATGGAGCGAGCAACTGATTTGTTGGAAATCATACATCGATGTTTGTGGTCCAATGAATGTTGAGGCTCATGGGGTATCGTTATTTTCTCACCTTCACAGATGATTTGAGCAGATATGGGTATATCTACTTAATGAAACACAAATCTGAAACATTTGAAAAGTTCAAAGAATTTCAGAGTGAAGTGGAAAATCATCGTGACAAGAAAATAAAATTTCTACGATCTGATCATGGAGGAGAATATTTGAGTTACGAGTTTGGTTTACATTTGAAACAATGCGGAATAGTTTCACAACTCACGCCACCCGGAACACCACAACGAAATGGTGTGTCTGAACGTCGTAATCATACTTTACTAGATATGGTGCGATCTATGATGTCCCTTACTAATTTACCGCTATCGTTTTGGGGTTATGCTTTAGAGACGGCCGCATTCACGTTAAATAGGGCACCATCAAAATCCGTTGAGACAACGCCTCATGAACTGTGGTTTGGCAAGAAACCAAAGTTGTCGTTTCTTAAAGTTTGGGGCTGCGATGCTTATGTGAAGAAACTTCAACCAGATAAGCTCGAACCCAAATCGGAGAAATGTGTCTTCATAGGATACCCCAAGGAGACTGTTCGGTACACCTTCTATCACAGATCTGAAGGCAAGATTTTCGTTGCTAAATTCGGATCCTTTCTAGAAAAAGAGTTTCTCTCGAAAGAAGTGAGTAGGAGGAAAGTAGAACTTGATGAGATAATTGTATCTGCTCCCTTATTGGAAAGTAGTTCATCACAAGAACCGGTTCCTGTGACAACTACACCAATTAGTGAGGAAGCTAATGATATTGATCACGAAACTTCAGATCAAGTCTCTCTTGAACTTCGAGGTCAATCGAGTAAGATCCGCACTGAGTGGTACGGTAATCCTATTCGGAAGTCATGTTACTTGACCATGGCGAACCTACGAACTATGAGGAAGCGATGATGAGCCCAGATTCTGCAAAATGGCTAGAAGCCATGAAATCTGAGATGGGATCCATGTATGAGAACAAAGTATGGACTTTGGTTGACTTACCCAATGATCGGCAAGCCATTGAGAATAAATGGATCTTTAAGAAGAAGACTGACGCTGATGGTAATATAACTGTCTATAAAGCTCGACTTGTTGCGAAAGGTTTTCGACAAGTTTAAGGGGTTGACTACGATGAGACTTTCTCACCCGTAGCGATGCTTAAGTCTGTCTGAATCATGTTAGCAATTGCTGCATTTTATGATTATGAAATTTGGCAAATGGATGTCAAAACTGCATTCTTGAATGGATTTCTAGAAGAAGAGTTGTATATGATGCAACAGAAGGTTTTGTTGATCCAAAAGGGCTAACAAAGTGTGCAAGCTCCAGCGATCAATTTATGGTGCGGTGCAAGCCTCTCGGAGTTGGAATAAGCGCTTTGATAGTGTGATCAAAGCATATGGTTTTATCTGAGACTTTTGGAGAAGCTTTGTATTTACAAGAAAGTGAGTGGGAGCTCTGTAGCATTTCGATATTATATGTGGACGACATATTATTGATTGGAAATGATATAGAATTTCTGGATAGCATAAAAGGATACTTGAATAAAAGTTTTTCAATGAAAGACCTCGGTGAAGCTGCTTACATATTGGGCATCAAGATCTATAGAGATAGATCAAGGCGCTTGATTGGACTTTCACAAAGCACATACCTTGATAAAGTTTTGAAAAAGTTCAAAATGGATCGAGCAAAGAAAGGATTCTTACCTGTATTACAAGGTATGAAATTGAGTCAAACTCAATGCCCGACCACAGCAGAAGATAGAGAAAATGAAAGATGTTCCTATGCTTCAGCCATAGGCTCTATCATGTATGCAATGCTGTGTACAGACTGACGTATGCTTAGCAATAAGCTTGGCAGGAAGGTACCAAAGTAATCCAGAATGGATCATCTGGACAGCAGTCAAGAACATCTGAAATACGAAAAGGACTAAGGATATGTTTCTCGTATATGGAGGTGAAAAAGAGCTAGTCGTAAATGGTTACGTCGATGCAAGCTTTGACACTGATCCGGACGATTCTAAATCGCAAACCGGATCGTGTTTTTATTAAGCGGTGGAGCTGTTAGTTGGTGCAGTTCTAAACAAAGCGTCGTGGCGGGATCTACATGTGAAGCGGAGTACATAGCTGCTTCGAAGCAGCAAATGAAGGAGTCTGGATGAAAGAGTTCATTTTCGATCTAGGTGTCATACCTAGTGCATCGGGACCAATGAAGATCTTCGTGACAATCTTGGTGCAATTGCCTTGGCAAAGGAATCCAGATTTCACAAGAGGACCAAGCACATCAAGAGACGCTTCAATTCCATCCGGGACCAAGTCCGGTGGGAGACATAGAGATTTGCAAGATACATACGGATCTGAATGTTGCAGACCCGTTGACTAAGCCTCTTCCACGAGCAAAACATGATCAGCACCAAGACTCCATGGGTGTTAGAATCATTCTTTGTGTAATCTAGATTATTGACTCTAGTGCAAGTGGGAGATGAAGGAAATATGCCCTAGAGGCAATAATAAAGTTATTATTTATTTCCTCATATATCATGATAAATTTTATTATTCATGCTAGAATTGTATTAACCGGAAACATGATACATGTGTGAATACATAGACAAACATATAGTCACTAGTATGCCTCTACTTGACTAGCTCATTAATCAAAGATGGTTATGTTTCCTAACCATAGACATGTGTTGTTATTTGATTAATGGGATCACATCATTAGGAGAATGATGTGATTGACATGACCCATTCCGTTAGCCTAGCACTTGATCGTTTAGTATATTGCTATTGCTTTCTTCATGACCTATACATGTTCACGTAACTATGAGATTATGCAACTCCGTTTACGGAGGAACACTTTGGGTGCTACCAAGCGTCACAACAGAATCGGGTGATTATAAAGGAGTACTACAGGTGTCTCCATAGGTACATGTTGGGTTGGCGTATTTCGAGATTAGGTTTTGTCACTCCGATTGTCGGAGAGGTATCTCTGGGCCCTCTCGGTAATGCACATCACTATAAGCCTTGCAAGCAATGTAGCTAATGAGTTAGTTACGGAATTATGCATTACGTAACGAGTAAAGAGACTTGCCAGTAACGAGATTGAACTAGGTATTGGATACCGACGATCAAATCTCGGGCAAGTAACATACCGATGACAAAGGGAACAACGTATGTTGTTATGCGGTTTGACCGATAAAGATCTTCGTAGAATATGTAGGAACCAATATGAGCATCCAGGTTCCGCTATTGGTTATTGACCGAGAATAGTTCTAAGTCATGTCTACATAGTTCTCGAACCCGTAGGGTCCGCACGCTTAACGTTATGATGACAGTTTTATTATGAGTTTATATGTTTTGATGTACCGAAGATTGTTCGGAGTCCCGGACGTGATCACGGACATGACGAGGAGTCTCGAAATGGTCGAGACATAAAGATTGATATATTGGAAGCCTATATTTGGATATTGGAATGGTTCCGGGTGAAATCAGGATTTTACCGGAACACCGGGGGGTTACCGGAACCCTCCCAGGGGATAATGGGCCTTAGTGGGCCATGAGGGAGAAGAGGAGGGCCGGCCAGGCCAGCGCGCCTCCCCTAGTCCGAATAGGACAGGAGGGGGGCGGCGCCCTTTCCTCTTCCCTCCCCTTTCCTTCTCCAACAAGGCAAGAGGGGAGTCCTACTCCGGTGGGAGTAGGACTCCTCCAGCGCACCCCTTTGGGGCCGGCCGCACCTCCCCCTCCCTCCTTTATATACGGGGGCAGGGGGAACCCCATGACACACAAGTTGATCTATGGATCGTTCCTTAGCCGTGTGCGGTGCCCCCTCCACCATATTCCACCTCGGTCATATCGTCGCGGAGTTTAGGCGAAGCCTGCGCCGTAGAGCATCATCATCGTCCACCACGCCGTCGTCTTGTGAAACTCATCCCGACACTTTGCTGGATCGGAGTCCGGGATCGTCATCGAGCTGAGCGTGTGCTGAACTCGGAGGTGCTGTACGTTCGGTACTTGGATCGGTCGGATCGTGAAGGCGTCGACTACATCAACAGCGTTGTCATAACGCTTCCGCTTACGGTCTACGAGGGTACGTGGACAATACTCTCCCCTCTCGTTGCTATGCCATCACCATGATCTTGCGTGTGCGTAGGAAATTTTTTGAAATTACTATGTTCCCCAACAGATACCTGTGGTGACAAAAGGGTATTCTATTAAGTCACTTGATATATGTTTTGTAATCATCTTGTGGATTCCGTGATGACAATGGGGTAATCTAGGCACATAGGTTGATACATATTTTCGTCCTACATTCTTCGATAGAAACTCTGGAGTGATTTTTTGTCGCATGTTGGAGGATTGTTATATGATTCAATTATGCTAACACTGTTGAGAGATTACACTAGTGAAAGTATGAACCCTATATCTTGTTTCCAAGCATTGCCATACCGTTTGTGCTCACTTTTATTACTTGCTACCTTGCTATTTTTATTATTTCAGATTATAGAAACCTATATCTACTATCCATACTACACGTGTATCACCATGTCTTCGCTGAACTAGTGATTGTATTGGGTGTGTTGGGGACACAAAAAATTCTTTGTATTTGATTGCATGGTTGTTTAAGAGAGACCATCTTCATCATACACCTCCCATAGATTGATAAATTTTAGGTCATCCACTTGAGGAAATTTCTTGTTGTCCTACAAAACTCGGCGCTTGCATTGGAGGCCCAACCAAGTCTACAAGAAGAAAATTTGCGTAGTAGACATCAGAGATCGTCAGAGTTGAGCTTGGGTGGCGCAGGGGAGTGGAGGGCAGTGGAGTGAAGCTAGTGTTTGGTCCAGCGAGCGGATGGGGACGAATATATGTGGGGTCGGGTGGGCCAGTGTGGGTCGGGTCCGATATGGCGGACGCGCCTATATCCGCCCTGTATTTGGGATGGATATGAGGGGTGCCGGTCAGCCTAGGCGTTTGAGGCACCTGCCTAGGTCAAAATTTCATGACCGGTCACTGTCTGGGCCATCCGCCCGGGCGTTTGAGGCGGGTTTGGGGCGCCTGACTGTAGATGCTCTGAGATGATCGAGCGATCTATTTTTTAACACATTGCAATCGAAATTGCTCACGTACATGACCATACACTCACCCCTATGAATGCACGCACACACATCCTACCCCTATGAGCACCTCCGAGAGACTGAGTCGGCATAGCCTCTTGAGATTTTATGAAGTCATCATAGGCGCCACGCAGTCGACGGGAACGTCTCCTCCCACTCAACGAACATCGCCGGAAGCCTGAAATAAATCCAGGAACAATGCAAGCACAAATGTTAAGCCTAGGACTTGAATCCTGATGGGGTGACAATATGTTGGTTCGCGGTCGAGCGGCGTATTAGTGTACGTGAGAAGGTTAAAGCACCGTGGAGCCTCATGAAGGAAATATGCCCTAGAGGAAATAATAAGTTATTATTTATTTCCTTATATCATGATAAATGTTTATTATTCATGCTAGAATTGTATTAACCGGAAACATGATACATGTGTGAATACATAGACAAGCAGAGTGTCACTAGTATGCCTCTACTTGACTAGCTCGTCAATTAAAGATGGTTATGTTTCCTAACCATAGACACGAGTTGTCATTTGATTAATGGGATCACATCATTAGGAGAATGATGTGATTGACTTGACCCATGCCGTTAACTTAGCACTTGATCGTTTAGTATGTTGTTGTTGCTTTCTTCATGACTTATGCATGTTCCTATGACTATGAGATTATGCAACTCCCGTTTACCGGAGGAACACTTTGTGTGCTACCAAACGTCACAATGTAACTGGGTGATTATAAAGGTGCTCTACAGGTGTCTCCGAAGGTACTTTTTGAGTTGGCGTATTTCGAGATTAGGATTTGTCACTCCGATTGTCGGAGAGGTATCTATGGGCCCACTCGGTAATACACATCACTATAAGCCTTGCAAGCATTGTAACTAATGAGTTAGTTGCGGAATGATGTATTACGGAACGAGTAAAGAGACTTGCCCGTAACGAGATTGAACTAGGTATTGAGATACCGACGATCGAATCTCGGGCAAGTAACATACCGATGACAAAGGGAACCACGTATGTTGTTATGCGGTTTGACCGATAAAGATCTTTGTAGAATATGTGGGAGCCAATATGAGCATCCAGGTTCCGCTGTTGGTTATTGACCGGGATGTGTCTCAGTCATGTCTACATAGTTCTCGAACCCGTAGGGTCTCGCACGCTTAAAGTTCGGTGACGGTCGGTATTTTGAGTTTTTGTGTTTTGATGTACCGAAGGTAGTTCGGAGTCCCGGATGTGATCACGGACATGACGAGGGTCTCAAAATGGTCGAGATGTAAAGATCGCTATATTGGACGACTATGTTCAGACACCGGAAAGGTTCCGGAAGGTTTCGGACATATACCGGAGTACCGGGGGGTTACCGGAACCCCCCGGGGAGTTAATTGGGCCTTATGGACCCTAGTGGGAGAAGAGGAGGGGCGGCCAAGGGCAGCGCCGCGCCCCCTCCCACTCTATTCCGAATTGGACAAGGAGGGGGGCGGTGCCCCCCTTTCCTTCTCTTCCTCTCTCCCTTCCTTCTCCCCTCCTACTCCAACTTGGAAAAGAAGGAGTCCTACTCCCACGCGCCCTCCTCCTGGCTGGCCGCCTCCCCCCTAGCTCCTTTATATACGAGGGTAGGGGCACCCCATAGACACACAAGTTGATCTGTTGATCTCTCCCAACCGTGTGTGGTGCCCCCCTCCACCATAATCCACCTCGATCATATCGTAGCGGTTCTTAGGCGAAGCCCTGCGTCGGTAGCATCATCATCACCGTCATCATGCCGTCGTGCTGACGAAACTCTCCGGCGAAGCTTTGCTGGAACGGAGCTCGCGGGACGTCATCGAGTTGAACGTGTGCTGAACTCGGAGGTGCCGTGCATTCGGTACTTGGGTCGGTCGGATCGTGAAGATGTACGACTACATTAACCTCGTTGTGCTAACGCTTCCGCTTTCGGTCTACGAGGGTACGTGGACACACTCTCCCCTCTCGTTATTATGCATCACCATGATCCTGAGTGTGCGTAGGAAAATTTTGAAATTAGTACGTTCCCCAACAGTGGCATCCGAGCCAGGTTTTATGCGTAGATGTTATATGCACAAGTAGAACACAAGTGAGTTGTGGGCGATACAAGTCATACTGCTTACCAGTTATACGTCTCCAACGTATCTATAATTTTTTATTTCTCCATGCTACTTTATCTATTGTTTTGGACTATAATGGGCTTTATTTTCCACTTTTATATTACTTTTGGGACTAACCTATTAGCCGAAGGCCCGGCCCAGAATTGTTGTTTTTTGCCTTTTTCAGTATTTCAAAGAAACAAAATATCAAACGGAGTCCAAACGGAATTAAACCTTCGGAAACGTGATTTTCTCACCGAACATGATCCAGGAGACTTGGACCCTACACCAAGGAACATCGGAGGCGGTCACGAGGGTGGGGGGCGCCCCCTCCTAGGGCGCGCCCCCCTGCCTCGTGAGCCCCCTGATGCTCCACCAACGTACTCCTTCCTCCTATATATACCTACGTACCCCCAAACGATCAGAACAGGATCCAAAAACCTAATTCCACCGCCGCAACTTCCTGTATCCACGAGATCCCATCTTGGGGCCTGTTAGGAGCTCCACGGAGGGGCATCCACCACGGAGGCTTCTACATCAACACCATAGCCTCTCCGATGAAGTGTGAATAGTTTACTTCAGACCTTGGGTCCATAGCTAGTAGCTAGATGGCTTCTTCTCTCTTTTGGATCTCAATACAATGTTCTCCCCCTCTCGTGGAGATCTATTCGATGTAATCTTCTTTTTGCGGTGTGTTTGTTGAGACCGATGAATTGTGGGTTTATGATCCAGCTTATCTATGAATAATATTTGAATCTTCTCTGAATTCTTTTATGTATGATTGAGTTATCTTTGCAAGTCTCTTGAAATTATCCGTTTGGTTTGGCCAACTAGATTGGTAGTTCTTGCAATGGGAGAAGTACATGGCTTTGGGTTCAATTTTGCGGTGTCCTTACCCAGTGACAGAAAGGGTTGCAAGGCACGTATTGTATTGTTGCCATCGAGGATAACAAGATGGGGTATTTATCATATTGCATGAATTTATTCCTCTACATCATGTCATCTTGCTTAAGGCGTTACTCTGTTTTTAACTTAATACTCTAGATGCATCTTTGGATAGCGGTCGATGAGTGGAGTAATAGTAGTAGATGCAGAATCGTTTGGTCTACTTGTCTCGGACGTGATGCCTATATACATGATCATACCTAGATATACTCATAACTATGCTCAATTCATCAATTGCTCAACAGTAATTTGTTCACCCACCGTAGAATATTTATGCTCTTGAGAGAAGCCACTAGTGAAACCTATGGCCCCCGGGTCTATTCTCATCATATCAATCTCCATCACTTTTATACTTGCTTTGTTTTTACTTTGCCTTTACTTTTCACTTTGCATCTATATACCAAAAATATTATCTCTATCAGATCTCACTCTCGTAAGTGACCATGAAGGATTGACAACCCCTAATCGCGTTGGTTGTAGTAGCTATCGTTTGTGTGCAGGTACGAGGGACTTGTGCGTGGCCTCCTCTGGATTGATACCTTGGTTCTCAAAAACTGAGGGAAATACTTACGCATCTTGTGCTGCATCATCCTCTCCTCTTCGGGAAAACCAACATAAGCTCAAGGCGTAGCAAGAAGGATTTCTGGCGCCATTGTCGGGAGTCTACATAAAAGTCAACATACCAAGAACCCATCACAATCCCTATCTCTCGCATTACATTATTTGCCATTTGCCTCTCGTTTTCCTCTCCCCCACTTCACCCTTGCCGTTTTATTCGCCCTCTCTTTCCCAATCTCCTCCTCTTTTTCCCGTTGCCTTTTCCTCGTCCGCTTGTTCGCTCATGTGTTGGATTGCTTGTTTGTCGCAATGGCTCAAGATGCTACTAAATTGTGTGACTTCACCAATACCAATAATAATGATTTCCTTAGAACTCCGATTGCTCCTCTTGCCAATACTGAATCTTGTGAAATCAATACTGCCTTGTTGAATCTTGTTATGAAAGATCAATTCGCCGGCCTTCTAGTGAAGATGCCGCTACGTCTAAATAGCTTCGTTGATTTATGTGATATGCAAAAGAAAAAATATGTCGATAATGATGTCGTTAAATTGAAGCTATTTCCTTTTTCGCTTAGAGATCGTGCTCAAGCGTGATTTTCATCTTTGCCTAAAAATAGTATTGATTGTTGGAACAAGTGCAAAGATGCTTTTATCTCTAAGTATTTTCCTCCCGCTAAGATTATCTCTCTTAGAAACGATATTATGAATTTTAAGCAACTTGATCATGAACATGTTGCACAAGCTTGGGAGAGAATGAAATTAATGATACATAATTGTCCTACTCATGGTTTGAACTTGTGGATGATTATACAAAAAATTATGCTGGATTGAATTTTTCTTCTAGAAATCTTTTAGATTCGACATGGGAGGCACTTTTATGGAAATCACTTTAGGAGATTCTACTAAACTCCTAGATAATATTATGGTTAATTATTCTCAATGGCATCTTGAAAGATCTACTAATAAAAAGTGCATGCGATAGAAGAAATCAATGTTTTGAGTGGAAAGATGGATGAACTTATGAAATTATTTGCTACTAAGAGTGTTTCTTCTGATCCTAATGATATGCCTTTGTCTACCTTGATTGAGAATAATAATGAATCTATGGATGTGAATTTTGTTGGTAGGAATAATTTTGGTAACAACGCGTATAGAGGGAATTTAAATCCAAGGCCTTATCCTAGTAATCCTTCTAATAATTATGGAAATTCCTACAACAACTCTTATGGAAATTTTAATAATATGCCCTCTGAATTTGAGAGTAGTGTTAAAGAGTTTATGAATTCACAAAAGAATTTTAATGCTTTGCTTGAAGAGAAATTGCTTAAAGTTGATGATTTGGCTAGGAACGTTGATAGAATTTATCTTGAGGTTGATTATTTAAAGCTTAGATCTATTCCTCCTAAGCATGATATCAATGAGTCTCTCAAAGCTATGAGAATTTCCATTGATGAGTGCAAAGAAAGAACCGCTAGGATGCGTGCTTCCAAAGATGCCTTTATTAAAGTGTGTTCTTCTAATTCCTATGAAAATCAAGATGAAGATCTAAAAGTTATTGATGTGTCCCCTATTAAATCTTTGTTTTGAAATATGAATCTTGATGAAACTGAATATGATCTTCCTTTACCTAGAAGGCGTTCTAAGAATTCAGAGTTTTTAGATCTTGATGATGAATTGATAAAAGTGGGATTGAAAGAAATAAAAATCTAGATGTTGCTAAACCCACTATATTGGATCTCAAGGAATTTAATTATGAAAATTTCTCTTTAATTGATTGTATTTCCTTGTTGCAATCCGTGCTAAATTCTCCTCATGCTTATAGTCAAAATAAGGCCTTTACCGAACACATTATTGATGCCTTGATGCAATCTTATGAAGAAAAACTTGAGTTGAAAGTTTCTATCCCTAGGAAACTCTATGATGAGTGGGAACCTACTATCAAAACTAAAATTAAAGATCATGAGTTTAATGCTTTGTGTGATTTGGGTGCTAGTGTCTCTACTATTCCCAAAACCTTGTGTGATTTGCTAGATTTCCGTGACTTTGATGATTGCTCTCTAAACTTGCACCTTGCGGATTCCACTATTAAAAAGCCTATGGGAAGAATTAATGATGTTCTTATTGTTGCAAATAGGAATTATGTGCCCGTATATTTTATCTTTCTTGATATAGATTGCAATCCTTCATGTCCTATTATTCTTGGTAGACCTTTCCTTAGAACGATTGGTGCAATTATTGATATGAAGGAAGGGAATATTAGATTCCAATTTCCATTAAAGAAAGGCATGGAACACTTTCCTAGAAAAAAATAAAATTACCTTATGAATCTATTATGAGAGCCACTTATGGATTGCCTACCAAAGATGGAAATACCTAATTCTATCCTCGCTTTTATGCCTAGCTAGGGGCGTTAAACGATAGCGCTTGTTGGGAGGCAACCCAATTTTATTTTTAGTTTTTTTTGTTTTTGCTTCTGTTTAGGAATAAATAATCCATCTAGCCTCTGTTTAGATGTGGTTTCATCTTTTAATTAGTGTTTGTGCCAAGTTAAACATATTGGATCTTCTTGGATGATAGTTATTTGATCTTGCTGTAATTTCCAGAAACTTTGTGCTAAGTGCCCGAATTGTTAAAAATCACCAGAACGTGATAAAATACTGATTCCAATTGCTGCTGATCAATAAACAAATTTTCCAGGTCTTCTAATTTTGGTAGAATTTTTCGAGTTCCAGAAGTTTGCGTTAGTTACAGATTACTACAGACTGTTCTGTTTTTGACAGATTCTGTTTCGCGTGTGTTGTTTGCTTATTTTGATGAATCTATGGCTAGTAAAATAATTTATGATCCATAGAGAAGTTGGAATACAGTAGGTTTAACACCAATATAAATAAAGAATGAGTTCATTACAGTACCTTAAAGTAGTCTTTTGTTTTCTTTCTCTAACGGAGCTCACGAGATTTCTATTGAGTTTTGTGTTGTGAAGTTTTCAAGTTTTGGGTGAATTCTTTTGATGGATTATGGAACAAGGAGTGGCAAGAGCCTAAGCTTGGGGATGCCCATGGCGCCCCCAAGATAATCCAAGGACACCAAAAAGTCAAAGCTTGGGGATGCCCCGGAAGGCATCCCCTCTTTCGTCCACTTCCATCAGTAATTTACTTGGAGCTATATTTTTATTCACCACATGATATGAGTTTTGCTTGGAGCATTTTGTATTATTTGCGTCTTTTCTTGTTAGTTTACCACAGTCATCCTTGATGTACACACCTTTTGAGAGAGCCATACATGAATTTGAATTTGATAGAATACTCTATGTGCTTCACTTATATCTTTTGAGCTTGATAGTTTTGCTCATAGTGCTTCACTTATATCTTTTTTGAGCGTGATAATTTTTACTCTAGTGCTTCACTTAGATCTTTTAGAGCACGGTGGTGGATTTGTTTTAAAGAAACTTGATCTCTCATGCTTCACTTAGATTATTTTGAGAGTCGTTAATAGCATGGTAATTTGCTTAATGTTAATATACTTGGTATTCAAGATATGTGAAACTTTCTTTTGAGTGCGTTGAATACTAAGATAAGTTTGATGCTTGATAATTGTTTTTGAGATATGAAGATGATGATATTAGAGTCATGCTAGTTGAGTAGTTGTGAATTCAAAGAATACTTGTGTTGAAGTTTGTGATTCCCATAGCATGCACGTATGGTGAACCGTTATGTGATGAACTCAGAGCATGATTTATTTATTGATTGTCTTCCTTATGAGTGGCGGTCGGGGACGAGCGATGGTCTTTTCCTAACAATCTGTCCCCCTAGGAGTATGCGCTTAATACTTTGCTTTGATAACTTCTAGATTTTCGCAATAAGTATATGAGTTCTTTATGACTAATGTTGAGTCCATGGATTATATGCACTTTTTCCCATCCTTCCACCATTGCTAGCCTCTCTAGTACCGCGCACCTTTCGCCGGTATCATACACCCACCATATACCTTCCTCAAAACAGCCACCATACCTACCTATCATGGCATTTCCATAGCCATTCCGAGATATATTGCCATGCAACTTTCCACCATTTCGTTTATTATGACACGCTCCATCATTGTCATATTGCTAGCATGATCATGTAGTTGACATCGTATTTGTGGCAAAGCCACCGTTCATAATTCTTTCATACATGTCACTCATGTTTCATTGCATATCCCGGTACACCGCCGGAGGCATTCATATAGAGTCATATTTTGTTCTAAGTATCGAGTTGTAATTGTTAAGTTGTAAGAAAATAAAAGTGTGATGATCATCATTATTAGAGCATTGTCCCAAGTGAGGAAAGGATGATGGAGACTATGATTCCCCCACAAGTCGGGATGAGACTCCGGACGAAAAAAAAAGAGGCCATAAAAAAAGGAGAATAGGCCCAAATAAAAAAATGAGAGAAAAAGAGAGAAGGGACAATGTTACTATCCTTTTACCACACTTGTGCTTCAAAGTAGCACCATGATCTTCATGATAGAGAGTCTCTCATTTTGTCACTTTCATATACTAGTGGGAATTTTTCATTATAGAACTTTGCTTGTATATTCCAATGATGGGCTTCCTCAAATGCCCTAGGTCTTCGTGAGCAAGCGATTTGGATGCACACCCACTTAGTTTCTTTTGTTGAGCTTTCATATACTTATAGCTCTAGTGCATCCGTTGCATGGCAATCCCTACTCACTCACATTGATATCTATTGATGGGCATCTCCATAGCCCGTTGATACGCCTAGTTGATGTGAGACTATCTTCCCTCTTTTTGTCTTCTCCACAACCACCATTCTATTCCATATATAGTGCTATATCCATGGCTCACGCTCATGTATTGCGTGAAGATTGAAAAAGTTTTGAAAATGTTAAAGTATGAAACAATTGCTTGGCTTGTCATCGGGGTTGTGCATGATTTAAATACTTTATGTGGGGAAGATGGAGCATAGCCAGACCATATGATTTTGTAGGGTTAACTTTCTTTGGCCATGTTATTTTGATAAGACACAATTGCTTAGTTAGTATGCTTGAAGTATTATTATTTTTATGTCAATATGAACTTTTGTCTTGAATCTTTTGGATCTGAATATTCATACCATGATTAAGAAGATTTACATTGAAATTATGCCAAAGTATCACTCCGCATCAAAATTCTCTTTTATATTTTACCTACTCGAGGACTAGTAGGAATTAAGCTTGGGATGCGATCGTCTCCAACGTATGTATAATTTTGATTGCTCCATGCTACTTTATCTATTGTTTTGGACTATAATGGGCTTTATTTTCCACTTTTATATTACTTTTGGGACTAACCTATTAACCTGAGGCCCAGCCCATAATTGCTGTTTTTGTCTTTTTCATTATTTGAAAGCAGAATATCAAACGAAGTCCAAACGGAATGAAACCTTGAAGCGTGATTTTATCACGAGCGTGATCCAGAGACTTGGACCCACGCCAAGGAACATCGGAGGCGGTCACGAGGTGGGGCGGCCCCCTAGGGCGCCCCCGCCTCGTGGGCCCCCGATGCTCCACCGACGTACTCCTTCCTCCTATATATACCTCGCACCCCCAAGCGATCGAACAGGAGCCAAAACCTAATTCCACCGCGCAACTTCCTGTATCCACGAGATCCCATCTTGGGGCCTGTTAGGAGCTCACGGGGGGGCATCCACCACGGAGGGCTTCTACATCAACACCATAGCCTCTCCGATGAAGTGTGAATAGTTTACTTCAGACCTTGGGTCCATAGCTAGTAGCTAGATGGCTTCTTCTCTCTTTTGGATCTCAATACAATGTTCTCCCCCTCTCGTGGAGATCTATTCGATGTAATCTTCTTTTTGCGGTGTGTTTGTTGAGACCGATGAATTGTGGGTTTATGATCCAGCTTATCTATGAATAATATTTGAATCTTCTCTGAATTCTTTTATGTATGATTGAGTTATCTTTGCAAGTCTCTTGAAATTATCCGTTTGGTTTGGCCAACTAGATTGGTAGTTCTTGCAATGGGAGAAGTACATGGCTTTGGGTTCAATTTTGCGGTGTCCTTACCAAAGTGATGTAAAGGGTTGCAAGGCACGTATTGTATTGTTGCCATCGAGGATAACAAGATGGGGTATTTATCATATTGCATGAATTTATTCCTCTACATCATGTCATCTTGCTTAAGGCGTTACTCTTTTTAACTTAATACTCTAGATGCATCTTTGGATAGCGGTCGATGAGTGGAGTAATAGTAGTAGATGCAGAATCGTTTGGTCTACTTGTCTCGGACGTGATGCCTATATACATGATCATACCTAGATATACTCATAACTATGCTCAATTCTATCAATTGCTCAACAGTAATTTGTTCACCCACCGTAGAATATTTATGCTCTTAAGAGAAGCCACTAGTGAAACCTATGGCCCCCGGGTCTATTCTCATCATATCAATCTCCATCACTTTTATACTTGCTTTGTTTTTACTTTGCCTTTACTTTTCACTTTGCATCTATATACCAAAAATACCAAAAATATTATCTCTATCAGATCTCACTCTCGTAAGTGACCGTCAAGGCTTGACAACCCCTAATCGCGTTGGTTGCGAGTAGCTATCGTTTTGTGCAGGTACGAGGGACTTGTGCGTGGCCTCCTACTAGATTGGTACCTTGGTTCTCAAAAACTGAGGAAAATACTTACGCTATTGTGTTGCATTATCCTCTCCTCTTCGGGAAAACCAACGCAAGCTCAAGACGTAGCAACCAGCATGTCATACTTTGGTTCGGCGGTATTGTTGGATGAAGTGGCCCGGATCGACATTACGCGTACGCTTACGCGATACTGGTTCTACCGACGTGCTTTGCACACAGGTGGCTGGCGGGTGTCAGTTTCTCCAACTTTAGTTGAACCGAGTGTGGCTACGCCCGGTCCTTGTGAAGGTTAAAACAGCACTAACTTGACGAACTATCGTTGTGGTTTTGATGCGTAGGTAAGAACGGTTCTTTCTCAGCCCGTAGCAGCCACGTAAAACTTGCAACAAACAAAGTAGAGGACGTCTAACTTGTTTTTGCAGGGCATGTTGTGATGTGATATGGTCAAGACATGATGCTATATTTTATTGTATGAGATGAATAGATGATCATGTTTTGTAACGGAGTTATCGGCAACTGGCAGGAGCCATATGGTTGTCGCTTTATTATATGCAATGCAATCGCCCTATAATTGCTTTACTTTATCACTAAGCGGTGGTGATAGTCGTAGAAGCAATAGTTGGCGAGACGACAACGATGCTACGATGGAGATCAAGGTGTCGCGCCGGTGACGATGGTGATCATGACGGTGCTTCAGAGGTGGAGATCACAAGCACAAGATGATGATGGCCATATCATATCACTTATGTTGATTGCATGTGATGTTTATCCTTTATACATCTTATTTTGCTTTGATTGACAGTAGCATTATAAGATGATGTCTCACTAAATTTCAAGGTACATATCTCCTGGGTCACACATTCATATCATCCAAACAAAACTTCAAACTCAATTTCCAATTTCCCGTTTATGCATCACAACTCACTTTCTTCCATGGTCATCCAGAATATTAATTTCCAAGATAAAATATGACAACTCCTTAAAGCCTTTCAGCATGTGACATTACAACTTTATTGAGTCATGAACTATTACAATCTCTGAGTAATCTATTACATAACTCAACTCATCGAACTCATGAAAATGAAATTGCCTTCTACTACTCTTATTATCCATATCAAAATTCCAACTACTCAACTCCAGCTTTCGTCTTGTTGGGACATTTAGTAGCATAATGTCCTGCTTCCTTGCAGCGAAAACAAAAGGCTTCCGACATGTCTCGGGGCTTCTTTGTGATTATGTAGGCTCCTTGGATTCTTGGCTTCTTTTCTGGACATTTACTAGCGTAATGACCTAAATCCTTGCACCTGTAACAAGTGATATGACTCAAGTCCTTCTCTGCGAAAATTGTGTTGCTCTGGGGTTGCCTTCTTTTTCTCTTCCTGGATTTCTCTGCAATGATCAGAGCTTCTATTTCCTGAGGGTCAAACTTCACTTTTGCTGTCGGGAAATATCCCAGATACTCTTTTCTTCCCTTGGGGCAATACTGCGAAAAATGTCCTTCTTCTCCACATGAATAGCAGGCATTGGAGTAAAATCGGTTGAGGCCTTCTCCATCAGGGTCTTCAACACATTCCTTCATCACAGGTTCTTTCATAACTTCTCGGAGCGCTTCTTTCATTCCTTCTTCCTGCTCCTGAATAGTTTGTTGCACCATGGGGTAAATGTGACCTTGAGTCGGGTAGTGGGTGGTTCCTTCACACAAGAAACAAGTCACACGACTAGTTGGGCATTCCTCACTGGGTGTTTCTCCTCACAATGAAGGCATCCATCCTTGTGTTCCTCACAGGTGTGTCCTATTTCTCTAAATCTTGCAGGCACAAGGTTTCTTCTTGGGTTATCATGGTGCTTCGGATGAGGCGTGATCTCAAGAGGGTCTTCTTGAATTCCTCCCAAGTTCTTGCTCCATTCCATCCTGTATAGCTTGATGCATCTGCCACCATGTTGCAGCACTTCCTTCAAAGTACTGGAGAGCGTATGATACTTCATTCTTCCTTGAAACCAAATTGCTCCCGAAGTGATTCTCCATGTTCCGAATCCATAGCTCTGCCTCCGGCTGAGCCTTCGGTTCAGAGAATATCAGTCCAACTTCATTCATCATCTATGGGGTCCAAACGTTTTGGGATGAGATATGAGAGAGGTGGGGAAGAATACACGTAATACAAACAATAGTTTTGAAGAAACAGGTTTTACTTTGTGGCTGTCGGAAAACATCAAACAAATGACAGCTCACAAATCGTCGCATCTAACGTAAGTATGTAACAGGGGTTTGGTCTTCTAAAGGTCAAATAATTCTTCAGATTCTTCAAATTCTTCTAGTCTTCGGAGTCTTCAATTTTTGCAGCTGCAATTCTTCCAACGCATGGTGAAATCCTCTTTACTCTGAAGTGGTCATCAGTTCTCCGATATCTAATCCTTCTTGGAGCGTCTTCAGTTGATCCTCCGGGTGATCAAAGGATAAGGGTATATTCTAACTATTTGAGGTGAGAGGGTCTATTTGATAAAATCAGAAAAGATGAAAGTAAGAGTCTTTTGAAAATAAAGTTTTGATATATCCTGTCCAGGGGCTTTCCGATTTCTAGGGTCACGTCCTACAGTCAACATGTGCTCGATACCATATACATAGCGACCCGACCTCAGACGGTCAAGCCTCGTGTTCTTGTGCCATCCACGGATCAGTATCTTTGGCACACAGTACATCAATGTATATATCAAAGTGCAATCACATGTATAATTAACGTAAAACTGATATATACCTCATAAGTCTCAGTGAAACAAGTAATCGGTGTGGAGTCCCATCAGCGCCATCGGCGGGTTGAGTGTAGACCGTAACCTGTATCGTAACTCTTACTCGTCGAGGAAATATCTGCAACATGATACGTTGCAGCCGTGTAGGTCGATTACATTGAATGTACGGCAAGATCACAATAAGAGAAAACAGATGATAAACTATACTATATGCAGTATGGCTTTGTGGCTCTGTATCTGAGTTTTGTTTGCGTAAAAGCTGGTTTTATTTTCCCTACATCAAAGGAATAAATGAAGTCTGTACTATGGAGTTTTCTATCATGACATGGTTCCGCCAACCGATGTCTCATAGCCCAAATTCATCATAAGTTGCCCACAATTAAGTTATCGATCCGGTGTTGAGAGTTCGAGATAGATCCAAGTCCGGATGCTCAAATTGTCCATAGCCGGGGACACGGCTAATCGATTAGGTTTTAACCCTCTGCAGAGGTTTGTACACTTTACCCGCAAGATTCGATCCCTCTTTTACGTTCTCGCACTTGAGGTGTTTGAGAACAAGATGACGAAACATGGTCTTCGAAGAGTTCCTCGACCCTTTGTCCGGTGCTCATCCAATCCTCCGTAGTTCTACATCTGCTAGCACCGTCCCAGCCAGAGTCACCACTAAGGTCAACCAAGCGAGCCCATAATGACTTGCGGTTGCGGGTAAGCTTCGGGCATGAAGTATTCTTCCGTCTCTTTGAGTGCAGGTGAAGCTTTCCGCAAGATGTCATGGCGCTTCTCCATGCATCCCGGCCAACCTTTGGATTCTCCAGGTGCCGTCAACCATCCTTCACCCGATAGTGTGTATTGAATTCTTGTCTCGAGTCTTGAAGTCTTGAGGCCTTGAAGATGCAGTCCTTGCAGATTCCATCATGGAGTTGTCGTCATTGGCGTAGATCCTCCATTCTCATACCACTCCGAGCACTCATACCAAACCCGTCTACTATAGCGTAGCATTAAAATAAATATCGTCCGGGCTTGGTAACAGGGTGATGGGTTCCTACCTCATGCATACTACTCAACTACAAGAATTCAATATCACTCTTTGGAGGGTTTGTTGCGAAGATGACACTAGATGCAATAAAACACATAGGTATGAAAACATGGTCAAAGTGAACTTGCCTTTGCGACGATCTTGAAAACTAGGGACTCGTGGTAGCAAGCTTACGCACTCCGGAAATTCTACCGAGGCAAACAATAACCATAATAAGCATATAGCATATGATCACTTAACACAATAGCATGGTAACATAACACACCAAAACAAACGAATCAAAACCCAAAGAAAAAACTCGAAGAAAACCAAATCAAAGCTTTCCTACATCAAAGCAACAACTAAGAATAGTTTTACATATCAAATTTTTCCTAACAGAACCTAAGCATGGGTTTATGTTACCTAACAGAAAATAATTCACCAAGCAACTAGTAGCAAAAGAATCACCTTAAAATCTATTATAAAACTCCTATTAGGCCTAATTCAAATTCTAGTAAGAAAAATAAAATAAAAGTTTTATTTATTATAAATAAAAGTTCATGCTCTAAAGTGACAGAAACTAACCTAGAATAATCTATCACACATGAAAAATAAATTCATTTGCTAATTAAAACAATAGGAAAACAGTAGCTAGTTAATTAATTAAAAATAACATGATTCTGATTAAAACTATTTTTTATTAATCCTAAAATGCCCAAATAAATTCCTACGGTTAGGCAATGTCAAAACAAAGTTGTGACAAAAGAATCATTAAAAATAATTTTCCTAACTCATTTTATAGCAGATTTACTATTCTGTCTAAATCTAAAATAAAGCAATTTTAAATAATTTTAACATAGCTAATTATATTTTCTACAGAAACTATAAGAAATTTGCAAACCAACAAAAAAGAATCACTTAAAAATATTAAGTAGATTAAAAGATATGAATTTTCAAATCTGAAACTATTCTGTTAAAACAGAAAACGAAAAATAAAGAAAAAGCGGCTAATGGGCCTATCTAGCATACAGGGTAATATAACTAAAACGGCCCTAGGGTTAAAAGCGAATCGGGCGGTTTAATAAAAACCTAACTAAAAATAAACCGAACTAAAACGGTTCACTAAACCTAAACCTAATAAACCATACCCCTTGAGAGTTCTAATCTAACCGTTGAGATTAGATCGACGGCGGGAGGTGGTCGGCGACTTACCGGTCGGCGGCGGCGGGCAGCGGCTCGGGCAGCGAGTGCTCGGCGACTCCGGTGGTCGAGGCGTCGGCGGGAGCTCCGGCCGGTCTTGAGACAGGCGAGGTGGTTTGGTGGAGTTAGGCGAGGTCGGGTGGCCGGGTGGGCGGAGTCAGGAGGTTAATGGCGGCGGCGTGCTCGGACTCTCGGTGCGCTTCTGAGGAGGAGAGGGGCGAGGCGGGGAATGGGGTGAGGGGGGGTATTTATAGGGAGGGCACGACTTGGGCGAGGGATCGGGAGGATCTGGCGAGATCCGGAGATCGGGATCTCCGGATGGCGTGGCGATTGGCGTGGGCGAGGAAGGTGTCGGGGTGGGGTCCACCGTCGGTGAGAAGGAGGGAAGGGGTCGGGCGACCGAGCGGGGATTTTTTCAGCGGGGGGCTCGGTCGGGCGGCTGGTGGCATTGGTGGGCAGTTGGTGGGCCTCGTCTGGTGGGCCGCTGGTGTTGGCTGGGCAGTTGGCTGGCGGCGCCTGGGCTTTTCTTTTTCTAATTTTATTTTTTGAAAATAAAACAGAGATAATATATATAGAATATAAATATTTTATATAGGACATATATATATCAAAATGATGAGGGAATATTCCTATCATTTGAACATTTTCGAGGACAAAATCCAAACTTCATAAAAATTCATTTTTTTCAAAATTCAAATAAAACTCAAATTTGAATTCAAACCTTTTGGCAATGTTTTTCCTCTGATATTTTGGAGTGTCATGTTTACTCCTCTCATACTTTTCTCAAGTATTTATCGGGCATAGTTTTTGAAATGATTCCCATTACCAAATTTGAAATTCAAATTCCAACAACTCCAAAATCTCCTGAAACTCCAAATGCCACTCAAATTCAAACAACATGCATAGATGCTTAGCTATAATTGTAAAACATTCCAAATAGGAAATTTGGGATGTTACAAATCTACCACACTTAAAATGAATCTCGTCCTCGAGATTCGAAGAGGCTAGCAAGAAAGGGTTAGGGGTTGGGGGTCTGTTAGCAAATGTTTGGTCGGAGGGTCAGGGGTGCTACCACACTTAAAACAAGGTTACGGTTCCGATAAACTCAGATACTTCCTCTGGAGTGCCGACAAGGTATGTCTCACCACATATCTTACAATAGCTCCTTCATTAATAATCTTCTGTCAGAAGCATAGAGTTTTCCTCAAAATCTTGGGTCGGTTCGTCAAAGTTGAAGTTCGTCCGAGACTGGATCTTCTTAGTTGATAGGTTCGTGTCCATTCTAGACAACTATCGAAATACTCATGGTGGTCTACAATTTATGGTTTCTCCTGCAGAAATAATGGGTAGGGTTGGGTCTCACCGTATGACCTACGTTTGGCAACGGTTGCCGGTACATGGATCAATCGTCCTACCATTCTATGGTTTTATGGCTTATCGCGTCGACACTCTTCTAAGGTTTTCAAGGCTCTCTGATTTTCCATCAACATATGATAGTTCATGATAGAAGTCTCCGGTATGGGGGCCAATCCATCCCGTACTTGAATCATTACCACATACGTAAATAGTAAATCACGTATTCTAACACTTGGGCATACTCACAAGCACTGCAGAATTTCACTTGTCGACGAACTGAGTTCGTATAAATCCATGGTTTCTGCAAGCTGAACAAGACATCTATCGTTCTTCACAATCCTCGGGTTTTCGTATCCTCCTAAAAAAATGTCGGATGTTTAAACTCGGAGTTTTCTTCCGAAATATGTTCCTCTGATGAAGTGTGCTTGCTTCTTATTAACTCACGGGCACTGTGGGTTATGGCCCACTTCAACTCTTGTACAAGTTTAATTCATCCTTCCTAGGATTATCATTCCATATTCCAACATTACATCTCCTGTAAATCCAATAGTACTTCTTCCTTCATACCCTTGTGGTGACGATCATACAAAACTCCAACTTATTTTGTCCAGCTTCCTTCTATGGACCGTCATGAATAACACATTTCTTTCTTCATTGATCCTGTGGCTTTACGAGTACTCGACACCAAAGAAAATGCACTAGTTTATCCATAAATCTCATTATTTTCATATCAATCTTTTATTACATCCTTAACCATTTTTCGTGAATCCAAATTCCAAAAGTTTATTACAAATGCCGCCACCCACATGGTTCGGTATGGTGGACATTACTTCCAACTTTATTTATTTATCTTCCTCGAGGATTCTTTAGTCCTGCTGGAATTGTGCGACATGCGCCTTGAAATCTTCAATCTTACATTTCATCGTGGTGGCCTTGAGCTTCACCTCCATCATCTCTGCATGCACTTCCCTTAGGTATTCCTGAGTATAATGGAGTCTTGCTTCAAGTATTTCTCCGATCGGCGTATGGCTTCCATGGCTGCTTCACGAACAGCATCGAAGAAAGTTGCTTGTGGCACACGTGAGATGAAAAATACTGCCCCATCATCTTTGGGCAAACTCCTTTCAAGCGGTGGAGGTGTACCTCCACATACCAAAGTTCCACTCCCTTTTGCATGAAGGGTAGCCTTTGTAGACTGCATCTCCTTCAAGGTGAATATGCTTCATCATGTCCTTGAGGATCTTGGGTAATCATGATCACTTGTCGAGGTCATGATTGTTTCGGACCTTTAAGGAAAGACTCGTAAAGGGTCGTCATCTGCAGTTGTAAAACAAAAATGGTGCTCAGAATAAGGTACATATCTCCTGGGGCACACATTCATATCATCCAAACAAAACTTCAAACTCAATTTCCAATTTCCCGTTTATGCATCACAACTCACTTTCTTCCATGTTCATCCAGAATATTAATTTCCAAGATAAAATATGACAACTCCTTAAAGCCTTTCAGCATGTGACATTACAACTTTATTGAGTCATGAACTATTACAATCTCTGAGTAATCTATTACATAACTCAACTCATCGAACTCATGAAAATGAAATTGCTTTCTACTACTCTTATTATCCATATCAAAATTCCAACTACTCAACTCCAGCTTTCGTCTTGTTGGGACATTTAGTAGCATAATGTCCTGCTTCCTTGCAGCGAAAACAAAAGGCTTCCGACATGTCTCGGGGCTTCTTTGTGATTATGTAGGCTCCTTGGATTCTTGGCTTCTTTTACGGACATTTACTAGCGTAATGACCTAAATCCTTGCACTGTAACAAGTGATATGACTCAAGTCCTTCTCTGCGAAAATTGTGTTGTTCGGGGTTGCCTTCTTTTCTCTTCTGGATTTCTCTGTAATGATCGAGCTTCTATTTCCGAGGTCAAACTTCACTTTTGCTGTCGGAAATATCCGGATACTCTTTTCTTCCCTTGGGGCAATCTGCGAAAAATGTCCTTCTTCTCCACATGAATAGCAGGCATTGGAGTAAAATCTGTTGAGGCCTTCTCCATCGGGGTCTTCAACACATTCCTTCATCACAGGTTCTTTCATAACTTCTCGGAGGGCTTCTTTCATTCCTTCTTCCTGCTCTGAATAGTTTGTTGCACCATGGGGTAAATGTGACCTTGAGTCGGGTAGTGGGTGGTTCCTTCACACAAGAAACAAGTCACGACTAGTTGGGCATTCCTCAGTGGGTGTTTCTCCTCACAATGAAGGCATCCATCCTTGTGTTCCTCCAGGTGTGTCCTATTTCTCCATAAATCTTGCAGGCACAAGGTTTCTTCTTGGTTATCATAGTGCTTCCGGATGAGGCGTGATCTCAACAGGGTCTTCTTGAATTCCTCCCAAGTTCTTGCTCCATTCCATCCTGTATAGCTTGATGCATCTGCCACCATGTTGCAGCACTTCCTTCAAAATCTTGAGAGCGTCGATACTTCATTCTTCCTTGAAACCAAATTGCTCCAAGTGATTCTCCATGTTCGAATCCATAGCTCGCCTCCGGCTGAGTCTTGATTCAGAGAATATCAGTCCAACTTCATTCATCATCTATGGGGTCCAAAAGTTTTGGGATGAGATATGAGAGAGGTGGGGAAGAATACACATAATACAAACAATAGTTTTGAAGAAACAGGTTTTACTTTGTGGCTGTCGGAAAACATCAAACAAATGACAGCTCACAAATCGTCGCATCTAACGTAAGTATGTAACAGGGTTTGGTCTTCTAAAGGTCAAATAATTCTTCAGATTCTTCAAATTCTTCTAGTCTTGAGTCTTCAATTGTTGCAGCTGCAATTCTTCCAACGCATGGTGAAATCCTGGTTACTTTGAAGTGGTCATCAGTTCTCCGATATCTAATCCTTCTTGGGCGTCTTGATTGATCCTCCGGGTGATCAAAGGATAAGGGTATATTCTAACTATTTGAGGTGAGAGGGTCTATTTGATAAAATCAGAAAAGATGAAAGTAAGAGTCTTTTTGAAAATAAAGTTTTGATATATCCTGTCCAAGGGCTTTCCGATTTCTAGGGTCACGTCCCTACAGTCAACATGTGCTCGATACCATATCATAGCGACCCGACCTCGAGACGGTCAAGCCTCGTGTTGTTGTGCCATCCCTGGATCGGTATCTTTGGCACACAGTACATCAATGTATATATCAAAGTGCAATCACATGTATAATTAACGTAAAACTGATATATACCTCATAAGTCTCAGTGGAAACAAGTAATCGGGTGTGGAGTCCCATCAGCGCCATCGGCGGGTTGAGTGTAGACCGTAACCTGTATCGTAACTCTTACTCGTCGAGGAAATATCTGCAACA